>CM033471.1:253456190-253793545 GCA_019447015.1 Hymenochirus boettgeri | reverse complement strand
ACCCCCTTTCGTTAAGTTTAGTGCTACCTCATAGCATGTAACTTAACGGGGGTTCTCTATGGGGACTTTAATCTGGCGCTATGTATTAATACCAGTAATTCTCACTATTATATAGTATCCCTGTACCAACCAGAACTACAGTATATGCATTAATACCAGTAATTCTCAATATTATATAGTATCCCTGTACCAACCAGAACTACAGTATATGTATTAATACCAGTAATTCTCAATATTATATATCCCTGTACCAACCAGATCTACAGTATATGCATTAATACCAGTATCTCACTATTATAAGTATCCCTGTACCAACCAGAACTACAGTATATGCATTATACCAGTAATTCTCACTATTATATAGTATCCCTGTACCGACCAGAACTACAGTATATGTTTTAATACAGTAATTCCAATATATATAGTATCCGTACCAACCAGAACTACTATATGTATAATACCAGTAATTCTCAATATTATACAGTATCCCGTACCAACCAGAACTACAGTATATGTATTAATACCAGTAATTCTCAATATTATATAGTATCCCTGTACCAACCAGAACTACAGTATTTGTATTAATCCCAGTAATTCTCAATATTATATGTATCCCCGTACTAACCAGAACTACATATATGTATTAATACCGTAATTCTCAATATTATATGTATCCCTGTACCAACCAGAACTACAGTATATTATAATACCAGTAATTCTCAATATTATTTAGTTTTAGAAACTTATACCAGCCACTTTAAAGCATTCAATGAACTTGCCATTACCACATCTGCTGGAAGACAGTTCCACAGTTTCACCGTTCTCACTGTAAAGAAACCTCTCCTAACCTGAAGATGAACTTCTTTTCTTCCAACCTTAAAGGATGTCCACGAGTCCTCTGATATGACCTATAAGTGAACAATGCACCAGAGAGTTCATTGTATGGCCCATTAATATATTTGTATAAAGTGATCATATCCCCACGCAAACGTCGCTTCTCTAATGTAAACAGCCCTAACTTGTCTAATCTCCTGCACAATCAAGCCCCTCCATTCCCCTCATTAATTTAGTTGCCTTTCACTGAACTGCTTCCATTTCCAAGATGTCCCTTGTTTGAACATGATATGATCAATGCACGTTTGTGGGTCCCATCATAACACAAAATCACAACATTTGTGTTAGTGCAAACAGTAACACAGGGTTTTTTCTTGCTATTATCCAGTACAAACGTAACAAAGGGACAAGTGGAGGATGAAGAGGAGGGTAGGAGATAGATCACAGCCTGACCGTTCATGGCACTAGTCAGGCTGGGGAATAACTCTCAGATACGCTATTAAGTAGCTGAGATTTGTTCCGTCATGAAAAGGCGTAACTAGGAATCACTGGGCCCCCCTGCAAAACTATGATGGGTCCCCTATCCCTGCTTCATCCACAGTGATTTTCTGGCTATACCTGTCATAGGAAAAATAAGAAGACGGGGCCTCTTGGCTCCCCAGTGGTTGCTCCCCCTGCTTAGAATATTCCTAGTAAATCTATATTTACACATGTAGCTACACTGTATAGTAGGGGGGAGACAAACACATTAGGAATATCCCTAAACAATATATATTATTAGTAGAATTTACCTTTAGTTATTGGACAAGGAGAATTAGCTCCACAAGTATCTAGATTCTATAATCATTTTAGAAGTTCAGGAAGAACATGAGTTCCAAACAGTGTTCCCTCTAAGCTGTGCGCTCGTGCACAATCTGCTGGAATGTAAGTGCTGTGGTATGGAGCGCACAGAATGTTACTTTACATGCGCACATAAAGTATTTTTCTGTGCACAGCTGATTTAAAATTAGAGGGAACATTGGTTTGAAATCCCTGTTCAAACCTGCAGGCATTATCGTACCTAATCGGCTTATGCAGAAAGCTTCTTTTATCAAAAGTACCTTTTCAACATTTCCCTTACACGGGCCAGAGATGACCCCTATCTATTATTGGGAAACTATTTCTATTAAGGTTTTGGTAGCCAAATAAATTATATGTGTGTTCTGCAATTACATAGTACGTCATATAGAAAACTTGCCCATTGCTTGTACTATAAAAAACATTTTGTTGATTTTAAAGGGCATGTCCACCCCATTTCAATTTTTTTCGTAGTGTAGGGCTCCCTCCCCCAGCCCCAACCACTACAGTAATATTTGCAGAACTCCCCCGACCATTATTTACCTTACCTCTCTCTCAGATGTTCTGCATGAACATTGCATGAAACTGCAAGCGGGCCGGACTGGCAACCGCACCGTGATTGGTCTGAGAGGCAGCCAATCACGATTCGGCTTCTGGCTATCCAGAAACACCGGAGGAGAGAGGCAAGGTAAGTAATGATCTGGGGAGTTTATGCAATTATACTATAGTAGTTGGAGCTGGGGGAGGGAACCCTACACTACAGAAAAGGGTATTTACACTAGGGGGAGGGAGAGAAAAACAGGGGGAGAGGGAGGGGGGAGGGCTGCAGTGCGCATGGAAAAATTCTCCCGGAGGAGAGACAGGAGGCAGAATCCTATATGGGCTCTGCCAGGCTCCTGGTGGCCAGTTTTTGGGACTTTACAGGGACATTACAGGAGAACCATTTGGAGCTGGGATGTAAGGTAAGGATTTTATTACACTACACAGTGGGGCCAGTAGTGGGTTAAATTATAGTTTCGGGATGGACATGCCCTTTAAAATATAAACACACTGTACATATCTGCTGTGGTCCAATTCAAGGTAATTCTTTATGCACACTGGAATTCTGGCTGTTGGCTACTACAGGAATCCCACTTCCCAGGGAAATATAGTCAAATGTATATAAGAGAAAGGCAGCCGCAACCAAAAATGATGTTAGTTGAATAAACCACCCTACTTTTGGAGTGCGGCTACATTTCTCTTATTTACACATATCTACTGTGGCCACATTTGTAGCTCCCTGATATACATAACCAGGTCTGACCTGAACGCTTATTAAATTGAACTACATAACAGCCAATGGACCTGGTTTCCTAAATTAAAATTTAGGTTTCTCTGTTAGTACATGGGACATAATTTCTTAACTAACTCACAAATTTTGTAAGAATGTTTAGAGTAGGTAAGTGTTAGATATGGAACACGTGCTGTTTGAAAGGTTCTTACTAATTACCTTAGGTCATTTATCTGGGCTGAGACCCTCCTGCATTAAATCTTGGCATTAAATGAGTATAACGGGCTTTCACTTCCCCGCCTACTGGATTTTAACAAGGAGAGAAGAGGCCTCCCATCCGATGCTTAGCGTTAAAGGCATAGGACCTCCAATTAAAGGGCTGGGGTTGGGGGTGCTACTACCATAAGGAAGCTTGGCCTCTTCCTGCAGAGCAACTGTTTGTTTTCATGTTTTGTTCACATCAGTTGCACTTCCACCATGTGTCATTGTAATTTTGCCTAACGAGCTCCCAAAATGTACACAAATTATTTCAACATTCACTATGCCAACTAATGTGTTATTTTATCCAACGTGAACAATATAAATGTAAAATATGGGACCAGATGCAAAAGAATAGTTTTTGTTTTACATCATGGAAACATGTTTTTTTGTTTGAATGAAAGTGTAGCCTTTATTATTTATTATATAAACAGAGATGAATATAAACTACAAGACGTTTAATAATATTCTTTTTTTTTTTACTCTCTGACAAGTTCCAGTTTGGTGGTGATTCCAGGCTGCAGGCAGTGTCTTTTCAAGAAGCCCAAGCTCAGTCTATCTTACAGCAGGCGAAGGTAAATCTGGAGACACCTTCACATTGGGATGTTTGTATGACCTACTAACCATCATGTAAAATCCTGAAAAGGTGAACTGTGTGATTGAGGATTTTTCCAATATAATATGAATGCATTTGGAGTAAATTAGATAATGTTAAATTCTAAGCTTCAGTGTGTGACCTTTAATTACTGTGTAGCCTCCTAGAGATGGGTATGGTTTTAACTGTATCCATCCTATGTAGGTGCTAACAGCCTTACAGAATTTGATGGTCCTATTGGTGAGGAAACACAGGATGAAGATTCATATGTTGATACAACTGATGCACCATTAGTGAACCTTTTGGTGACCAACTATTAACAATGACTGGATTTAACCTAAAAAAAGCTTGTCTAAATCCAGTTATTTACAGTAACCAGAAATGTTCTTTTTATTCTGATTTTGTGATAATTTGTTCTTTCTGTTTCCAGTTGGCTATGAAAGGTCCCCCTGGTCCAACTGGGATGACAGGACGCTCAGGTCCACTTGTAAGTATCCTTATTGTACCGGCATTTCCACAATGGGCCAGGTGTGGTAACACCAGCTTGCACCTGGTGATTTATTCATTAAGGTAGAACTAGTAGACATTTTTGCTGATGATCTTGCCCAAGGTCCTAGTGGTCTACTATAAAGTGTGTAACTCGCTTTCTTCTAAAACTGATAGAGAATATTAGTATTAATGTGTGAAAAAGAACAGCTGTAATGTCTTATATGTAATTGTTCTCTAAGTGTGCAATATGCCCTTTTTCCAGGGTCCTCCTGGCTCACCAGGAGACAAGGGTGACTACGGGAGTGCAGGACCTCCAGTAAGTAAAGTCTGTTTATTTTCTATCAATTCTACAATAACTATTTTCGTTCTAACAGTAACCTGTTTCCTCCATCACTGTGCCGCCCTTGCAAAAGTTACAGTGGTACACTGACATTACAGTAAAAGTTACAGTGATAACTGACATTACAGTAAAATTTACAGTGGTAACTGGCATTACAGTAAAAGTTACAGTGGTAACTGACATTACAGTAAAATTTACAGTGGTAACTGGCATTACAGTAAAAGTTACAGTGGTACCTGGCATTACAGTAAAAGTTACAGTGTAACTGGCATTACAGTAAAAGTTAGTGGTAACTGGACATTACAGTAAAAGTTATTGTGGTACCTGGCATTACAGTAAGGTTATAGTGGTAACTGCATTACAGTAACTGTTACATTGGTACTGACAGTTACAGTAAAAGTTACGTGGCAACTGGCATTACAAAAGTAATGTTACTGGTACTAGCATCTCAATTACAGTAAGAGTTAAGTGGTAACTGGCAACATAACAGAAAGTACAGTAAAACAATTACAGTAAAATACAGTGGTAACTACGGCATTCAGTAAAAGTTACAGTGTAACTGACTTTACAGTAAAGTAACAAGGTATAACTGGCATTACAGTAAAAGAGTTTACTTGGTAACTGGCAACTATTACAGTAAAAAGTTACAAGTTGTAACTGCGTACAGTAAGTTATTGTGGTAACTGGCATACAGTAAGTTAACATTGGTAACTGGCATTACAGTAAAAGTTAACCATACATTGGTAACTGGCATTACAGTAAAGTTACAGTGGTGGTAACTGACGGCATTACAGTAATGTTTACCTTGTAAATAACTATGCATACAGTAAAAAGTTACATAGTGGTAACTGGCATTACAGTAAAAGGTTATATGTAACTGGCATTACAGTTAATGGTACATTGTAACTGACATTACAGTACAAAAGTTACAGTGATAACTGACTAGCTTACAGTAAAAGTTTACAGTGGTAACTGAATTACAGTAAAAATGCCAGTAACTGATATTACAGTAAGATTACAGTGGTAACTGACATTACCGTAAAGTACAGAGTCAATGTGCTCATTACAGTGTAAAAAGTTACACGTAAGTGGTAACTGGCATTACAGTAAAAGTTATGTGGTAACTGGCATTACATTAAAAGTTTATTGGTAACTGGCATACAGTAAAAGTTACGTGGTAAACTGGCATAAGTAAAGTTAACAGTGGTAACTGGATACAGTAAAAGGTGACAGTGGTAACTGGCATTAACAGTAAAGGTTACTGGAGGTAACTGTCTCGCGATTACAGTAAAAGTTACAGTGGTAACTGACATTACAGTAAAAGTTAAACAGTGGGGTAACTGACCATTACAGTAAAAGTTAAGTGGTAACTGGCATAACACGTAAAAGTGACAGGGGTAACTGCATTACAGAAATACAGGTGACTGACATTACCAGTAAAAAATTTACAGTGGTAACTGTCATTACAGTAAAAAGTTACAGTGGTACTGACATTACGTAAAACTTTATATCTGGTAACGACATTACAGTAACCGTTACAGCGAACACAACGAAAATACAGTGGTACCTGCAGTCAGTAAAAGGTTACGTGGTAACTGGCATTACAGTAATCGGTTACAAAGGTTACAACATTCGTTACAAGAAAAGTTACCACAGTGGTAAAACTATGACAGTTACAGGGGTAAAAACTTATATTGTAACTGACATTACAAACTTAAACGTTACTAAAGTAGGGTGGTAACTTGCATTACAGTAAAAGTTTACAGTGGTAAATGGCATTACAGTAAAAGTTACAGTGGTAACTGACATTACAGTAAACTTAATATGGGTAACTGCATTACAGTAAACGTTACAAAAGAAAAAAAAAAAGTGGTAACTGGCATTACAGTATAATTTTTACACAGTAACTGTGCATTACATAACAGTTCCGGTGGTTACTGACATTACAGTAAAACTTACATGTGGTAAACTGACATTACAGTAAAAGTTTTCTGACATTCATACAGTGGTAACATGGTATCTACATTACAGTATAAAGGTTACCATAACTATACAGTTCAAAGTACTTGGAACTGCATTACAGTAAAAGTTACAGTGGTACTGATCATTTACACGTACAATGTTTTTTACTTGTACCTTATAAAGTTACATGGTAACTGCATTACTAGTAAAAAAGTTCAGTGTAACTGATCATTAACAAACAGTTAAATCAGTGGTAAATGGCATTCCATACAAAATTTACATGTTAACACACCTTACAGCAAAACACAAGTGAACGTAAACAGTAAAGCCCCCCCACAAACAGTACAGTTACACACCGGCCTTATCTGGCCATACAGTAATGTTGACATTGGTAACTGGCATTACAGTAAAAAAAAAACAGTAAACAGTGGTAACTGGACATTACAGTAAAAAGTTACAATCAACAGTGGTTAATTGGACACTTACAGTAAGTTACAGGTGATAACTGGCTTACAGTAAAAGTTCATTGGTAACTGGGGCATTAGACGAAAAAGTTACAGTGATAACTGTACATTACAGTAAGAAGCAACATAAAAGTTACAACAACCACAGTGATTACGACATTACTTAAGTAAAGTTACGAGAGATAAAAACAACTGGCATTACAGTAAAGTTAACAGTGGTAACTGACACTTACCAGTAAAAGTTAATTACAGTAGTAAACTGGCATTACAGTAAAAGTTTTATACAGTGTAACTGACCATTACAGTAAAATTTACAGAGATAACTATATTACAAGTAAAGTTACATCCGGTAACTGCATACAGACAGTAAATTTTACTGATGGTAACGGCTAGATGTAAGGCTAACCGACCCCCATACCATAAGTATAATTTAACGATTCATAAATGTTATAGTACCATCGTATGCTAATGGTACTGGCATTAAACAGTAAATGTTAAGTTGGTACCCACATTAACAGTCAAGAGTTACACTTGTAACGGCGTTACCGTATGTTACTGGTACACCTTACAGTAAAATGTTATAGGTACTGCGAAGAATGTATACTTTGTACCGCAGTTACAGAAGTTATATTAACCTATAATGTTTATGGAACCCGGCTACAGTGACAAATGTTATATTTAACTGGCATTACAGTAAAGTTTCTATGTGGTAACTGAGCTTACAGTAAATTCAGTTAACCACCCCTCACCCTACTGACCCCAAACTCTCGGATAACCTCCCGACACCTACCAGTAATTACTCCCTACTAACAATTAACCTGGCAGTTACAGTAAATTGTTATTACAAGGTTGGTAACCGGACTGCATTACAGTAAAAGTTAGTACCGTTGGTCAACGACAATTACATAAAGTTATATAACTGGCATACCGTTACAGTAAAATACAGAAAAAAAAAGTTATAGTGGTACGCAGTTACAGTAAATTAATGTACCCCGTAGTGTTGGTAACCCATGACATATGATGGACCTATACAGTAAATATATTAACCGCTACAGTAATGTATGGTAACCGCGTTACATTGTATATTTACCAGCGTATAAGTTAAAGTATACATGTAACTCCTGGCTTGGGTTACAGTAAAAGTTGTTCAGTGGTAACTGGCATTTTTTTACCACGTAAAGTTCAGTCTGATAACTCCTGCAGTTAGATAAAGTATTAGAGTACAGTGAACGTCATGTAATTAAAGTATGTAAGGCGTACGAAATGTTTTTAGAGATAACTGCCGCTTACAGTAAATGTTAGTTGGTAACTGAGCCATTACAGAAATGTTACAGTACCCGACTTACCACAATGTATTGTCCGGCAATTACTGAAATGTATAGGAACTAGGCATACAGTAAAGATATAGGTCCAGCCAATTACAGTAAAGATAGGTCGGTACACATAAATATAGAACCGCTACAGTAGTATTTGGAACCGCATGTTACAGTAAAATGTTACATGGTAACTGCTTACAGTAACATGTTAAGGTAACGAACAGACGTAGGTGGTAACCGCATTACACTTTTATGTGGACACTGCATTAACAGTAAAATGTTTACTAGAGCTAAACTGACCTTTACAGTACATGTTATCATTGGTAACTGCGTTACGTAAATTGAAATGTAACGCGTTAAGTAATGTTACATTCGGTAACCCCTCGTGGTCGATTACAAAAATGTTATATTGGTAATATTCTATAAACGCTGACAGTAAATGTTACATTGGTAAACCCCCGCCCGACAACGTTACAGTAAAGTTATTACCTGGTGTAACCCGCAGTTACAGAAATTTATATGGTAACCGTGAATTACTATATGGTAACTTTTTCACGTTACCAAGTCATTGTATCAGGATTAAACCGGATTAACAGTATGTTATTATTTTGGTAACCGGGCATTACGTAAATGTCTATATTGGTAACCGGTCTAAGCCTTACAGTAATGTCATATTGGGGGCTAACCGGCCGGCCGTTAACAGTAATGTTATATTCGACCGGTTAAGTAAAGTTCTGGAACCGGCGGCTCTAACGTAAATGTTATACACAAAGAGTTGGTAAACAACCGCACGCTACACGTCCTTCCTGACCTCTATTCGAGACCGGGGATCAAACAAGAAATATCCTATCTAACCGGCGACAGACCCCAAGCCTATTAACATTTAACCGCTTCAGACCAATATGTAACCGGCGTTACATAAATGTTATAATTGGATGCTTACAACCTGTTTGCGTTACGAAGTAAGATGTTATATTGGTAAACTGGCATTACCAGTAAAATGTTATATTGGTAACTGGCATTACAAAAAGTTTAGTAACGGCTAAGTAATATTTGGTACCGGCATTCACGTAAATGTTATATTGGTAACCGCTTACACGTCGATTTACTTACCGGTTACAGTAAAATTTATAGATTGGTAACCCGGCGTTAACATACAATGTTATAATATGTAACTGGGTTACCGTAAATGTTACAGTACGACATTCAGTCATGTTATTTAGTATTGTAAGGTAACTGAACATGTAACCCCGGAACTGCGACGAACTTACAGTACCTGCGTTACATAAATGTTATACTTGGCGCTAACGGTCGTACAGTAAATGTTAATTGGTACACCCCCGTGCCCTTACAGCTTACTGTTTATTTACGGCTTCCATAACATACTTCACCGGCAGTTAACAGTAATGGTTCTAGAACATTGGTAAACCGCGTTCGTACAGTTGGACCGATTACAGTAAAATGTTTATAAACAATTGGTAACCCGGCGTTACAGTACCTGTTTATGATTTGGTACGGCGTTACAGTAAAGTGTTCTATTGGTAACTCGGCGTTACAGTAAATGTTATTTGGTAACCGTTAAACAGGTAAATGGTTTTTACTGCCGGTGCGTACAGTAAATGTTATATTGGTCAACTGCCGGTTACAGTAAACGTGTTATAATATTGGCTAACCGGCGTTACGTAATGTTATATTGGTAACTGCCGTTACAGTAAATGTTATAAATTGGTAACTGTGGCCGTACAGATGTTTATAATTGTAACTTGCGTTACAGTACATATGTTATATTGGTGAACCTGGCATTTACATCGTAAATGTTATATTGGTAACCCTACCGTGCATTCGTAAATGTACATTGGTAACCGGCAGTTTAGTAATTTATATTAGGTAACCGGCGTACAGTAAATGTTATACTTGGTAACCGGCGTCGTAAATTTTATTGCAGCTACAAGTAGTTATATTGGTAACTGGCGATTACAGTAAGTTAGTAATTGGTAACTGCATTTACAACAAGGATAAATGTTATAATTCTGGTAACTGGCATTACATAAATGTTATATTTGGTAACTGCAGTTACAGTAAATGTTATATTGGTAACTGTCTTTACACGTAAATGTTATATTGGTAACTTGGCGTTACAGTAAATGTTTATATTGGTACCGGCGTTACAAGTACATGTTACATTGGTAACCGGTTACAGTAAATGTTTTATAATTGGTAACTGGCGTTACATAATGTTACATTGTAACCGCGTTGCAGTACATGTTAACATTGGTAACCCTCGTTACAGTAAATGGTTATTTGGTAACCGGCGTCCCCGTAAATGTTATATTGGTACGGCGGCGTTACGTAAATGTTATATTGGTAACCGGCATTACAGTAAAGTGTTAATATTGGTACGCGGCAGTACAGTATGTTATAATTTGGTAACCGGCGTTACATAAAGCTATATTGGTAACCGTCGTTACAGTAAATTCTTATATTTGTAACCTGCAGTTACAGTAAATGTTTATTGGTAACCGGCGTTACAGTAACTGTTATATTGGTAAGCCGGCGTTACGTAATGTTATATTGGTAACCGGCCGTTACGTAAATGTTATATTGGTAACCGGCGTTTACAGGTAATAATGTTTATATTGGTAACCGGCGTTACAGTAAATGTTTATTTGGTAACCCGGCTACAGAAATGTATATTGTAACTGGCGTTACTAAATGTTATAATTGGTAACCGCGTGACTCACCGTAAATTTTTAATTGGTAACCGGCATTACAGTAAATGTTATATTGGTAACTGGCATTACAGTAATGTTATATTGGTAACCGGCATTACGTAATGTTTATATTGGTACACCCGTCGTTACAGCTAATGTATATTGGTAACAAGTCCGGCGTTTACAGTAAATGTTATATTGGTAACCGGCGTTACAGTAAATGGTTATATTGGTAACTGGCGTTACAGTAATGGTATATTGGTAACCGACATTACAGTAAATTTTATATTGGTAACCGGCAGTACAGTAAATGTTATATTGGTAACGTGGCATTACAGTAAGTGTTATATTGGTACTGGGCGTTACACGTAAACTGTTATATTGGGTACACTGGCGTTACAGTAAATGTTATACCTGGTAACCGGCGTTACAGTACTCGTTACATTTGTACCGTGTTACAGTAAACTGTTATATTGGTACACTCTGGCGTACACGTAAAGTGTTACTTGGTAAACCGGCGTTACAGTAAATGTTACATTGGGAACAGCCGTTACGTACACTGTATATCTGTTAACCGGCGTTAAACAGTAAAGTTACCTTGGTAACGACCGGCCGTTACAGTAAATGTTATATTGGTAACTGGCGTTACAGTAAATGGTTCCTATTGTAACCGGCGTTACAATAATTTTATATGGGACCTGCGTTACAGTAAATGTTATACCTTGTGGTAACTCGGCGTACAACAGTAAGTGTTATAAGTGGTAAACCGGCGTTTACAGTAAAATGGTCCTTGGGTAACTGGCGTTACAGTAAATGTTATATTGGTAACTGGCGTTACAGTAAATGTTATATTGGTAACTGGCGTTACAGTAAATGTTTTTATATTGGTAACTGGCGTACAGTAAATGTTATATTGGTAACCGGCGTTACAGTAAATGTTCTATTGGTAACCGGCGTTACAGTAAATGTTATATGGTAACCGGCGTTACAGTAAATGTTATATTGGTAACCGGCATTACAGTAAATGTTATATTGGTAACTGGCATTACAAGTAAATGTGTATTCGGTAACTGGCGTTCCACGTAAATGTTATATTGGTACTGGCAATTACACTAAATGTTCCCTGGTAACTGGCGTTACAGTAAGTGTAAATATGGGTAACTGGCTTACCGTAAATTTTATATTGGTAACTTGACATTCAAGTAAAAGTTACAATGGTAACTGACATTACTGTAAAAGTTTCAGTGGTAACTGATATTACAGTAACAGTTACAGCTGGTAAACTGCGCCATTACCCGTAAAGTTACAGTGTAACTGGCATTACAGTAATGGTTCCAATTGGAACTGGATACAGTAAACTACAGTGGTCAAACTGAATACGTAAAGTTAAGTGGTATTGGCATTCACAGTAAGTTTACATTCGGTAACTGGCATACCAGTAAAAGTTACATTGGTAACTGGCAATTATAAGAAAAGTTACAGTGATAACTGTCATTACGTAAGAACTAAAAGTTAAGTCATTACTCTCCGACTTACATTAAAAGTTAGCATGGTCACATTCCAGGAGGCTCTGCTTTAAATTTCTTAGCATGATAATAACTGCAAATATGATTCATATCACCAATAGCTTTGTTATATATATAGCTTTTTATATTTGTATATAAATGTCATTCATATCACCAATAGCAACATAGTCTTTCCAGGGTTTATATTTGTATATAAATGTCATTCATATCACCAATAGTAACATAGTCTTTCCAGGGTTTATATTTGTATATAAATGTCATTCATATCACCAATAGTAACATAGTCTTTCCAGGGTTTATATGCTCCAGAGTGTATTTGAGTGTGTAGAGAGAAGTAGGGAGTACAAGAGAGTGTACTAGAGAGAGTACTAGATAAAGTACTACAGAGTACTAGAGGAAAAAAAACTAGAGAATGTAGTAGAGCGTGTACTAAAAAGTTTAATAAAGAGTGTACTAAAAAAATCTACTAGAGCGTGAACTAAAGAGAGTACTAGAGAATTTACTAAAGAGTGTACTAGAGAGTTTGAGAGTACTAGAGAGTATTAAAGAGTGTACTAGACAAAGTAAAAAAGAGTGTATTATCGAGAGTAATAGAGAGTGTACTAAAGAGAGTACTAGATAGTGTACTAGAGAGTATAAAGGAGTCTACTAGAGAGTACTAAAGAGAGTAATAGAGAGTGTACTAAAGACAGTACTAGAGAGAGTACTTGAGAGTGTGCTAGAGAGTACTAGAAAGTGTACTAGAGAGAGTACTACAGAGTATTAGAGTGCGTAATACAGAGAGAACTAGAGAGTGCACTAGAGAGAAAGTACTATAGCATGTAATAGAGATAATTCTAGAGAGTGTACTAGAGAGTGTACCATAGAGAGTACTTGAGAAAGTACTAAAGAGTGTACTAGAGAAAGTACTAGAGAGAGTGCAGTAGAGAAAGTTTTAGAGAGTGCAGTAGAAAAAGTACTTGTGAGAGTACTGGAATGTGCTCTAGAGTGTTTTAGAGTGCACAAGACCGTAAACTAGAGAGTGTACTAGAGAGAGTACCAGAGAAAGTACTAAAGAGAGTACTAGAGAGTTTACTAGAGAGAATACAGAGCATGCATACTGATTGTTTTTTTCTAAATAACATTTAGATGCATCATAAATTTTGTTCTTATATAGCCAGCTTTATTTTTTGGATTGGGCAGTGGTGGTACCTCGCTTGTTGCAGGGTAGGATTTCTGAGATATCAAACACTGTTATTTCAATATGTTTTATTCTATGGAAAAACAATGTGTAGTTATTAAATGGATGGCATCAGGGCCATGAGGCAGAGTGAGACTTTTGTCTCAGGAGTACAAAGTGCCACTTAGTATAAAAAAATACTTTCTTTATCACATCACGCCTGTACATCAACGTGCTGGATGCACGTGCACACTCAGCCTACAGTACCTGTGAAACGATTCTGTCTGCCATATCTCCTGCCAAAATCACTTCTATTTCCAGTTACTGTGGGCAACTTATATGAACCAGTCAGTGAGTCACTATCAACATCTTGTATGTACCAGTCACTATAGGCAACTTGTTTTTACCATTCACTTTGGGCAGCTTGTATGTACCAGTCACTGCGGGCATCTTGTATGTACCAGTCACTGCGGGCAACTTATATGTTCCAGTCACTGTGGGCAGCTTGCATATACCAGTCACTGTGGGCAACTTATATGTACCAGTCACTATGGGCAATGTACGTCTACCCTACAGTTAACCAGCCAACACTGGATGGTGAACTAACCTAACAAAGGCTGGTAAACTGGAGGTATGGAGGCTTCAGTAGTCACTGTTAGTCCAGCCTTTCAGTTCACAAGCCCCTGTGAATTTAGTCAAATTTGATGTCATTGTCAATAAACTTGATGACTTTTTATCTGTGATTTCTGTCATGCTGCCCCGTTGCCAGGTCAGAGGAAGAGCACTAACAGTCCTAACAGGCCCATTGTTTGCCTTCGGATAAACTTTGGTCTTAAAAACCTTCTTCCACAAAAGGTCAAACCATTGCAAGTCCCATAATGCACTGTCAGTGAGATAACTGCAGCCAGTGTAACTTCCCTCGCTCTCTTATCTTTCACAGACCCCACATTTTACTGCCCATCCCTGAGATTATATTATGGTGGATTTAAATCATCCATCCCTCTGGTAACCGAATAAAGTGTGAACTATTATTAGGAGACTGACAATTCTTAACCAACACCTGAACCAGAGCACAGAGGCAAAGTAGGAATTGACTCTTCTAATTCATTCCTATGTTGCTTTTACAGAAAGGTTCTGTATCTTGTAAAGAGCCAACATTTTATATGGATATAAGGCAGCAGTCTTACACCCAACCCTGCCTTATTTTGTGTTATTATTTTTTATCTATGTAGAGATCCGCAGATCTAAGCCCCAGGGTTAAATAATAATACCTGTGTTTCTGCCTCTTAGCTGTCAGCTGCAGATTATAGAGAAATCGGGCCTTAGGATAGAACTCCGCTATCTGTGCAGTGGCAGAGCATATTTGCTTTAACATTCCAATTTAAAAGGTCATTTTGGTTGCAGTTACTGCACTTTCCTCACTGTTACCAGGTGCCTGTAACTTGGCCCTTCTGGGTAATGTGGCCACATTTTGGTCAGTCAGCACGAAATATGGTGCTATTTGCTTTTTTCCAAATTGGATAAAAGGATGAACGGACATATCATTAAATCACGCCGCATTGTGTGGCCTCTTATGGACTGCACAAACAGTTGCAGCAAACGGTCGGAACTGATATCCAGATAGCATTGTTTATCGTACCAGTGTTGATTAAATATCACATCTTAAAGGATAAATACACTGTTAATTTTAAATGTAAGGTACCTGGGGCAGGGAGGAAGAATGAATTATTCTTACCTCCCAATATCATTTCTTTGAGGAGCGCCAGCAATTCTTCCAGTATTAAAGATAGTGCTGAAGCACTTAGAAAGCCTGGCAGATGCAGTTTTCTTCGTACTGGTGTTCCTTATAGAAATGATATTGGGAGGACCAATTGGTCAATCCTACCTCCATGTCCCAATAACTATTATATGCACTATAGTTCTCCTTTAATGTCTGAGAGCCAATCAGCACAGTTACAATGGGAAGTTGCTGTTTGGTACAGTACAAAGTGTGCTATATTGTAATTTAATAGGTGGTGCAGCCAATATGAACAGAGACATAACTTTTATTAATATACACATATATAACAATATATGTGTAAAGACAAATCCCAGGTACGGTTTTAATGAAAACCCAATGAATGACAAGGTCTCTGACAGCACTTACATTGTTCTTGTTTCACTTTCAAGGCCAAACTAGAGGAAGTGATAGGATGACATTGCCTTGTTGTCAGTGGTGTATACAGCAGCAGATTCTGACATTTAATGGCAAACTTCTGGTATCATTTGGCCTCTCTGTTTCCTTTGTGTGGGGCTGGAAACAAGAAAATGTCTGTATTAGATTTAATATGGAATAATGGGAATATACACACACAATGCAAATATCCCCAGCTCGTATTGTAAATAAAGGCTGTCACAGTACGATGAGGGAAATGCATTGTTCAGGCCACATGTACTAATGAATTAAAGGGAATGTTAAAAGAATGTAAAATTTGTAGATGCAAATGCTAGAGAGACATTCCGCATACTGGTCATTATAATACTGTATATAATGACCAGTTTATATAATAACCAGTATATAATGATCAGTATATTTAAAGACCACTATATATAATAGTAATAATATAATGACTAGTACAGGGATTCTCAGTGTGCCTCCCAGCATTTATACAAACATAGAAAAGATAATCAATGCACATTCCTAGGCCCCATACAATATCATATTATCTGCACACTGGCATACTTTATAAACAAAGGGGTTTTAGTATACATTACTGTGATCACATGAATGAAAAGCCTTCCAACCACGTCAAGGTAACCCCAGTCTGGAAGGTCCTAACATCTAACCTTTTACTTCAATTACCATTAGCAAACTTTGCATTTCTTATTCTTACACACTGGATCCATATAACGGGCTCTCTCACTTCCCCCCAGCCATTTGGCTTATTAAAATGAGGGAAGAGGCCATCTAGTGCTTTATATTAAAGGCATAGGACCTCCCATAGGGATACTTTATAATATTGAGAATTACTGGTATTAATAACATTCTTTTACGTAGTTTGGTTGGTACGGGGATTACTATAAATTTGAGAATTACTGGTATTAATACATACTGTAGTTCTGTTTGGTACGAGGATACTATATAATATTGGAATTACTGGTATTAATACATATACTGTTGCTCTGGTTGGTACGGGGATACTATATATATATTGAGAATTACTGGTATTAATACTATACTGTAGTTCTGGTTGGTACGGGATACATTTAATATTGAGAATTACTGGTATTAATACATATACTGTAGTTCTGGTTGGTACGGGGATACTATATAATATTGAGAATTACTGGTATTATACATATACTGTAGTTCTGGTTGGTATAAGGATACTTTATATATTAAGAATTACGGTTTAATCATATGCGTAGTTCTGGTTGGTACGGGGATACTATTATAATAGGAGAATTACTGGATTAATACATATACTGTAGTTCTGGTTGGTACGGGGATACTTTATAATATTAAGAATTAATGGTATTTAACATATACTGTAGTTCTGGTTGGTATGGGGATAATATATAATATTGAGAATTACTGGATTTAATACATATAATATAGTTCTGGTGGTACGGGGATAACATAAATATTGAGAATTACTGGTATTATACAATATTAGTTCTGGTTGGTACAGGGACATCTATAATATTGAGAATACTGGTATTATACATATAATATAGTTCTGGTGTGTACGGGGATAACATATAATATTGAGATTACTGGTATTAATACCTATACTGTAGTTCTGGTTGTTACGGTGTACTATAATATTAAGAATTACTGTTATTAATACATATACTGTAGCAGTGGCGTAACTACCGCCCCTGAAACCCCCGCCGGCCACAAGCAAAAATCCCTGCAGTATCGAGCCTTTTTAAAGAGCTGATCGCGCGTATGAAGAAAACATAAGCACGATCAGCTCCTTAAAACCGGACCCAAACATCCGGGTCTGTAGTTCTGGTTGGTACAGGGATACTTTATAATATTAAGAATTACTGGTATTAATACATATACTGTAGTTCTGGTTGGTACTGGGATACAATATAATATTGAGAATTACTGGTATTAATACATATACTGTAGTTCTGGTTGGTACGGGGATACTATATAATATGAGAATAACTGGTATTAACACATATACTGAGTTCTGGTTGGTACGGGATACTATATAATATTGAGAATTACTGGTATTAATACATATACTGTAGTTCTGGTTGGTACGGGGATACTATATAATATTAGAAATTACTGGTATTAATACACAACTGTAGTTCTGGTTGGTACGGAGATTAATATAAGGAATTACTGGTATTAATACTATTACTGTTCTGGTTGGTACAGGGATAATTTATAATATTGGAATTACTGGTATTAATACATATACTGTGTTCTGGTTGGTACAGGGATACTTTATAATATTGAGAATTATGGTATTATACAATTAGTGTTGTTCTGGTTGGTACAGGGACTTTATAATATTGAGAATTACTGGTATTAATACATATAGTTGTTCTGGTTGGTACGGGATACTTTAAATTGAGAATTACTGGTATTAATACATATACTGTAGTTCTAGTTGGTACTAGGTAGTTTGGGATCAGGAAGGACTCTCCCCCATCCATGCCATTTTGCAATAGGCAAACATGTTTATGTTGTATTATTAGATATAGTTACCCTTTAAATGAATGCAGTAATGAAGTATAAGGCAGTGATGACGTGTTGCGCCGTGATACTGAGTTGCGCCGTGACACTGAGTAATATCCCTCAGGTGGATGCGCATTACTTATAGAAATTACGACCGCTTGTCACAGCGCTAATCAGCCTTACCGTAAGTCCTAGCAATGTCGCGCACACACATTCTAAGTTCCACCTTTAGTAGGCGGACCCGGAAAGAAGTCAAAGTAAAACGAACCTCGACTTCGGGACCGGTCCGGTGGAGTTGGCCCAGCTGGAGCTGAACATGCAGGGAACAGTGCGGGAAGAGCTAGAGGCAAGTGTTTGCTACAGGTGTTAGAGAACTACAGCTCCCAATATGCACAGCGTGAAAGAGGAAGTGTTGGCCAGGAGTGTCTGTATACACGTTTGCTTGTGGCATGACCAGAGATCAGCCTGCATAATGGTAACAATGTTGGGAATGATGGTGTTGTTATTAAGGTGTCTATGTCATTAATACATTATTACTGCCCTTACACTGCAACAGGTGTCACCTCATAGATATTATAATACCCTGTACATTATAATCAGTCTAGCTATGTCATCAGTTATAATCAGTGTCTAGCTATGTCATCAGTTATGAACGGAGCTTAGCTATGTCATCGGGTATAAACGGAGCTTAGCTATGTCATCGAGTATAAACGGTGCTTAGCTATGTCATCAGTTATAAAGGGAGCTAAGCTATGTCATCAGCTATAAAGGAGCTAGATGTCATCAGTTATAAATGGTGCTTAGCTATGTCATCAGTTATAAAGGGAGCTAAGCTATGTCATCAGTTATAAAGGGAGCTAAGCTATGTCATCAGTTATAAATGGTGCTTAGCTATGTCATCAGTTATAAAGGGAGCTAAGCTATGTCATCAGTTATAAATGGTGCTTAGCTATGTCATCAGTTATAAAGGGAGCTAAGCTATGTCATCAGATAAAGGGAGCTAAGCTATGTCATCAGTTATAAAGGGAGCTAAGCTATGTCATCAGTTATAAAGGGAGCTAAGCTATGTCATCTGTTATAAACGGAGCTAAGCTATGTCATCAGTTATAAACGGAGCTAAGCTATGTCATCCGTTATAAACGGAGCTTCGCTATGTCTTCAGTTATAAACTGTGCTTTCCGGCCCCTCTCTGCTGTTTCCGGTTAGCAAAGAGGGGGAGAAGATAGGCGCGGGAGTGAAGGGCTTTAAGTTTGAATCGGAAAGTATTTTTGTTTAACACGGCGGTTGGGGATGGGCAAAGATGAGGAACCATATATTAAAAGTAGTATTTTTGGGTGGACATGCCCTTTAACTATATCATCAGCTATAAATGTTGCTTACCTATGTCATTAGGTATAAACGGTGCTTAGTCATGTCATCCATTATAAACAGGTCTTAGCTATTGTCATCAAGGTTTAAACGGTGCTCAGCTATGTCATCAGTTATTATTAGTGCTTAGCTATGTCATTCAGTATAAAATGTGCCTAGCTCTGTCATTAGTTATAAACGGTGCTTAGCTATGTCATTAGTTATTATTAGTGCTTAGCTTTGTCATTCGGGATAAATGTGCCTAGCTATGTCATTAGTTATAAACAATGCTTAGCTATGTCATCAGTTATTATTAGTGCTTAGCTTTGTCATTCGGGATAAAATGTGCCTAGCTATGTCATCGGTTATTATTAGTGTTTAGCTATGTCATTGAGTGTAAAAGGTGCTTAGCCATGTCATCGGATATTAACAGTGCTTAGCTATGTCATCCATTATAAACAGTCCTTAGCTATGTCATCGGGTATAAATGGTGTCTAACTATGTCATTGGGTATACATGTTACTTGGCTATATCAGGCAGAAAAAAGTCCATGTCATTAGGTTAGTGATTAACTATGTCATCAGGTATAAATGGTACTTGGCTATGTCATCAGGTATAAATGGTACTTGGCTATGTCATCAGGTATAATGGTACTGGCTATGTCATCAGGTATAAATGGTACTTGGCTATGTCATCAGGTATAAATGGTACTTGGCTATGTCATCAGGTATAATGGTACTGGCTATGTCATCAGGTGTAAATGGTACTTGGCTATGTCATCAATGTAAATGGTACTTGGCTATGTCATCAGGTATTTTAAATGGTACTTTGGCTCTTTGTCATCAGGTATAAATGGTACTTGGCTATGTCATCGGGTATAAATGGTACTTGGCTATGTCATCGGGTATAAATGGTACTTGGCTATGTCATCTGTTATACCTGGTGCTTAGGTATGTCATTGGGTATAAATGGTGCTTAGATATGTCATTGGGTATAAATAGTACTTAGCTGTGTCAGCAGTTATAACTGGTGCCTAGCTAAGTCATCAGGTATAAATCATACTTAGCTATGTAATTGGGTCCAAATATTACTTAGCTATGTCATCCATTATACCTGGTGCTTAGGTATGTCACCGGGTATAAATGGTGCTTAGATATGTCATCGGGGATACATTTTGCTTAGCTTTTTCATCGTGTATAAATCGTACTTATCTATGTCATTGGGTATAACAAGTGCTTAGCTATGTCATCTGGTATAAATAGTACTTAGCTATGTCAGCAGTTATAACTGGTGCTTAGCTGTATCATTGGGTATAAATCTTGCTTAGCTTTGTCATCGTGTATAAATGGTACTTAGCTATGTCATTGAGTATAAATATTACTTAGCTGTGTTAGAAGTTATGACTGGTGCCTAGCTATGTCATCAGGTATAAATGGTACTTGGCTATGTCATCAGGTATAAATCATACATAGCTATGTAATTGGGTCCAAATATTACTTAGCTATGTCATCCATTATACCTGGTGCTTAGGTATGTCATTGGGTATAACAAGTGCTTAGCTATGTCATTGGGTATAACAAGTGCTTAGCTATGTCATCGGGTATAAATAGTGCTTAGCTATGTCATTGAGTATAAATAGTACTTAGCTATGTCAGCAGCTATAACTGGTGCTTAGCTATGTCATCGGGTATAAATGGTGCTTATCAATGTCATTGGTTAGAAATGGTACTTTGGTATGCTATCAGTGTTACATGATTTACTGATAAATCATGTGCATTATGGAAGGTAATGTACCACCTTAATTAAAATAGAAGGCTGTAAATACCCAGCCTGTGATCTCATTCTATATGGTCATGGAACTAATGTGTAACAATACTGGGTGTATTATTCCCCCATATACTTGACAGTCCTAACACAATAATATAATGTATGCATGATATGTAAACATAGATAAAGGGACTGTGCTGACATCACACGGGCTTAGGCATTGGCTATAAAATGAGACAAAGATGTATTTTAACCGATACTTCTCCTTTAACAGAATACCCTTCCATAACGTAATAACTACTAGTAATAACAATATACTAATGTAAATAAATACAATGCAAATATATCCAAATGTAAAACCAGAAATACATCATTAAAGGGAAAAACAGAGGTGGGGACCTAGTGTTTTGGTAGTTTTATGGGGAGCTGTTGGAGGTAGTATAGGTGCTGTTTAGTTCCCTTTTACAACCAGGGTAAAGGGACTGTTTATTTAAAATTATTTGTGTAAAGCCTGTGTACTGATGATATCCAGGTGCATAAACAAATGAAGGATATGGAAAACACCACTTACGGTGACTGGGAACTGGAATCAATATGGGAACTGTACGGTCAGTATGAGTAGGAGTATTGTCAGTGTGGGTATGTGTATGGTCTGTGTGGGTATGTTTTGTACTGGTGTAGTCTTTAGGGGTATGGGTTTGGTCTGTATGTTATGATCTTTTTGTGTATGGGTATGATCGGTATTGTTACAGTCTGTATGGGTATGGTTTGTAAGTTATCGTCTGTATTGGTATGTTCTTAATGGGTATGGTTTGTATGTTATGATCTGTATTTGTATGTTCTTTATAGTTATGGTCTGTATGTTATGATCTGTTTGGATGTGGTCGCTATTGGAGATGTTCTTTATGGGTATGGTCTGTATGTAATAATCTGTGTGGGTATGGTTAAGGTAGTTAAGGGTATGGTCTGTATTGGTGTACTATCTGGTGTACACAGCTCAAAGTTTTGGGCCAATCAACTAACCGTCCAGAGATTTTGGTCCATTGGTTTGAAATTTAGCATTTAACCAATAGTCTTGGCTGATTTTTGCAAAAACAATTTTGAGAAGATGATCACACTTGACAACAAATTTCGTCCGATTGTGCAGTCTTCAAAAGGCCACACTGCCAGTATCACTGAAATATTGTCAGTTTATTTATTGGTACTGTGACAGTCGGGAATATTGGGTATATAGTTGACGGTGTACCAGTCCATTTATATGTTTTTGTTTTGTATTTTTGGAGGGTTAGTGGTTCTGAAAGGTTCCTATGATTGTGTATTTGCTCTGCAGGTGTTGGCACATCTTATAGGAATATAAGGGACTTGCTGCCTATACAACTGCACCCTTGCATATTATATATTGTACTGTGATTTAGCACTGACCAGCACCCTCTCAACCCCCAATTCTGTACACAGACATTATTACAGATGATCAACAACCCATTTTCTCCTGGTTCTTGTGGGTAGCAGCTATTGGTCATGGCCATGATATCTGACATAGATAGTGACTGGTGTCTGTTCCCCAAGCCACCTCCTCTCTGCATTTGTGAGCTGGTAAAGAGTAGGTGGCAACTATACCAGAAGGGAATATAACCATTGGTAGGTTTGTGTACAGCAAAGCTGTGGAACAGGGTAAGGATGGTGGAAAAAAGGGGGGTTTGAACCTAAATGTAGATTTTAGTTTGGGGGGATAAATGCTGCATGCATCTGGATATGCCTGTAAAATGCAGGGAAAACTGATTTCATTCTAGGCTAAAATTTACACATAGAATTAAGACTCCCCATACCCAAAGACAGTGGCATAACTAGGAATCACTGGGCCCCCCTGCAAAACTATGATGGGGCCCATCATGCTTCATATCCGTGTTTCATCCACAGTGGTTTTCTGGGAGGAGGCTATATCAGTCATAGGAAAAATAAGAAAATGGGGCCCCCTTGGCTTCTGGGCCCCCTTGTTGTTGCTCCCCTGGTAGTTAAGCTCCTACCCTGAGGTGGACAGGCCGTTTATTTTTTTCCATTTACTTTATTAAAAAGTGGGTAATTTCCATTATTTCTCATCACACCAGACTCACAGGCACTCCCACTGTTTAAGTCACTGACTGTTTTTACACGTGCCCAGTCATAAACTACCGCAGGAGATTGTCACAGCAGGTCACTGCCTACTGTACTGTATCCTAGCCAATCATGTTACAATCCAGTACAGAAAAGAAACAAGTGTGAATTACATTAGAAATCTGCAGAAGAACCCAGGGGCAAGGACCTGCCATTTTAGGTGGGTGGGGGTGGGGGTGTAATTCTCCTTTAATGCAGATGCTTTCAGATTATGGTGGTATGCAAATTTAAGGTTAGTTCCCCTTTAAAAAATATAGCAACTTATTCCATATTATATGGGGGGGACACTTCATTTTGTGTGTATATAGAGACATAAATTCACATATACCTTATTACCAATATACACAATTAGAGATCGTTAGCTAGTTATAGGTCTCCGTAATCCTCATCATTTACTCCTGTTCTATTCATTAAACAACATTTGATATTTATAGTCAACAGGGACGCTGGGTTGTATTTGTCCTTTAATCCCTTCCTTTTGTTACGTCCTTGGTGCAATGTAAACGAGCTGCCATGTTTTTTTGGCAGCTGAACAAGTAAATAGACGCAGTGACCTCAGACAGGACAAACCCCACTAGATATTTCCTTATTCTTGCTATTGATCTTTTAAACTCAAAGGACATTGACAGTAATGATGGGGATGTCACAATCAGGCCATCCATTTAAAGAGACAGTAATACTAGAAGGTCAAAATGTCTAATTGTCCACCAGTTTATACTGTATTAGAGTTCTGTACTAGGCCTTGTCGTTTTTTAATGAGAAATTCAATATTTTATAAAAGCTGACGTTCAGCACAAAACACATTATTTTCTATCATTGCCTGTTAAGCAATGATGTATTTAGGAATCACTGGGCCCCCAGCAAAACTATGATAGGGCCCCTATCCATGCTTCATAGAGGATAAGGAGGCATGTACGACCATGTATGGAATCCATGCTTCATAGAGGATAAGGAGGCATGTACGACCATGTATGGAACTAAATCAATTGGTAATCTAAAATGTATGTTTACAAATGCAAGAAGTCTGGCTGGAAAAACTCAAATGGGACACATGCACAAGTGTAATTACAAGAAAAAAATCAAAAGTTCTCTGTAATTTCAAACAGCCCCAAAACTTGGAAATGCCCCCCACAAACTATTATTCACAGGGAGGTGAGAACGCTTATTCTCACCTCCCTGTGAATAATAGAAACAAATGGCACATAGTTCTTTTTAGGGGTTTAGTGTTCCTTTAATTACTAACAAAATAATTACTATGTTACTGTTTTTGACTGATAAAAAATCAGGTGTAAAATGTTGGTTGTGGCACCAGTTTCTGCAGATATTTCCACCTGAGTGACCAACGCAATATTAGAATTGATTTGTGGGAAAGGACAGAGAAACCTAATAACAGAATTTAGGCTGGTGGTGGACAGTTAACATCCCAGAATCCTTTAGTTTGTTAATAAAAGTGCCATTTTTTTCCTGACAATTCCTGTGTCAACTTCATTTTCGTCTCATTGTGGCCAAGATCAATTGAAGTAGTTTCTCTTTATAAACACAGAAATAAGACTGGAAACGTATAATCGTCTGTACAGATGGTTCGGTCATTTCTCTGAGGACTACTAGAAACTAAGCAACAGAATTCAAAGCAGCTGCAAAACCACTAATTACTGCGGCTGGAGGACCTGGGTTATAAGGGAGGCTTGTCAGACTGGATTTGTCTACCTTATAAAACAGTCTAGCAGGGCGATGCCCCAAGAGGCTCCTGTTCTGGAGTGTAATTCACGCTAAGCGATGTTATATATATATATATATGCTTCATTGCATTAACCGCGCAGCTGCCGCAAGCGATGCTATATGCCGAAAGCGGCATTCTAAATGCCAGCTTGGCTGTTGTGCAAAGTGCTGTTACAGATACCGGCACTTTGCGATTTAGCGACAGCCGATATCGACATATACCGTATATACTCGAGTATAAACCGAGGTTTTCAGGCTTTAAAAAAAGCCTGAAAATCTTACCTCGTTTATACTCGAGTCAGCCTACCTTACCTTGTCCGCCGGCCACGCGATCCGCATCCTTGCTCCGACACGCTTCTGCGCATCGGATGATGTCACTACCCGGCGCCGCAAAGTGAGAGGCGCCGGGTAGTGACATCATCCGGATGCGCAGAGGCTGTGTAGAAGATGCGGATCGCGCGGCCGGCGACAAGGTAGGATAGAGGCTGCTTTTTGCTTTCACAGGAATTGGCAAATACTTACAAAGAGAGTTAAACCTTCTTATTTGTGCATACTGTATGCCAAAATATAGGAGGATTTACCCCTATTTGCAAGTATTTGCTACTTAAGATGTTTGATAACTACAACTCCCACATGCTTATTGGTGGGAGTTGTAGTTTTCAAACATCTTAAGTGGCAAATACTTGCAAATAGTGGTAAATCCTCCTATATTTGTGCATACAGTATGCACAAATAAAGAAGGTTTTACTCTTATTTGTAAGTATTTGCAACTTAAGATGTTTTGAAAACTACAACTCCCAGCAATAAAGCATGCTGGGAGTTTGTAGTTTCCAACATCTTAGTGGCAAATACTACCCCCTCTGGTTTATACTCGGGTCAGTGTGTGTTTCCTACTTTTCCCCCTAAAACTAGGTACCTCGGTTTATACTCGGGACGGTTTATACTCGAGTATATACGGTAGCATTGCCAATGTGTTTGCACCGGGTTGCCGATAACCCGGCTGTTGGGGCTTCGTGCTGTAGATGCGAACAGCATCAACAGAGACGTATTTAATGTTCCTCTAATGGGTACCGAAAAGCCATTGCAGGTTGTGAGCAACAGGAACTTGAGTCTATTTCCTGGCTGAAGACTATCGACCGTCTCAACCTTTAATGGCTGATAAATGCTAATTCTAAGGAATGCATTTTACCATTATACTGTAAAGATCCCTCTCCTGTCTAAAGGATGAAACCATGAGCAACAACACCACATCCATCTGTAATTGTGCGTTTGTTTAAAAAATGAATATTTATTACATTAATCTTAAAGGGGAACTGTGGTCTCCTACCTTTAAAATGACTCCAGGATCATGCTTCTAGCTGCAGTCTATCCAAAGTTACAGCATTATGAAGGGTAGTTTTTCCTGCTAGCACTGTGAGCTGTGACGTCACCAGCACCTGGGGTCTGCCTCCAAGTTTAAGGTTGGAGTATGCCCACTGCAGGGACAGAGCATCATTGGCTGCATTATAAGCCCTGCCATTGGTGGGGGAATATACAGAAAATGGTTGCAGGTCTGTAACTAGCTTCAGGGGCTTATGATAGGACATTTGTATGGAGACCAGAAATACCCTTTAATTAACATGTTTATACTTGGTGGACTCTTACTGACTTATAGTCTCTTTGCAAATCTTGGCAGCTGGAGAAAAGTGCTCGGCGACTAAGGGAGAAATTTCACGGCAATGTTCCAGTAGAGACGGCTGTCATCCTGATGAACAGGTTTTCAAACAACCATGATCAAGTTTGCCAGTACATTATACTGTGTATGGATGATGTCAATGGTAAGTGAAATTCTACATAGACTGAGCTTCTTCTCTCTAGTGTCTCCTTGGGGTTGAATATCAACCAGGCTTTGCCTTGTCCATTTTCTTCTTGCTTCTGCTGGCCCTCTGCTTAATCCACAGGTTCCATGATGAGGCTTCACTCATTCATACTTCACCAATATCTTATTTACCAACTACTCCCTCTAACAGTCAAACTTCTTGCTCCTTCTTTTCTAGACATTGACAACTGCCCGTCACTGTAGAATCTACAATCAGTCTGTTGCCAAATGCTGCTTCTAGAATCAAACTGTTGCCTTTTCTGCTTGCAGATGTGTAGTCTGCTGCCTGGCCTGCTACAGAAATACACTGCTGTACTGTGTGTTCCAATGCAGATCAATGTAGCCTTTGCCTTCGCACACAGGCTGACAATTTTTTTTTCTCCGTTTATTTTTGTATTTTGTATATTTTTCACATTTTAGATCTTGATCCCGATGATAGAAGAAGTTTAAAAACTGACCGCATTGTAATGGTAAGAATTCTATATAAGTATACATTTGTCAAGGAGAAAGGTTGTCTGTGCCTGGTGGTATTGGAGCATCAGTCTGTGCCTGGTGGTATTGGGGGCATCAGTCTTGGCATGGTGATAGTATGGGCATCAGTCTTGACATGGTGGTATTTGGGGCAGAGAGAACAGCACTGCCTGATTGGCTGAGGCCTGAACAGACAGAATTGTGCACCTGGGTGGTAGAAGGGACAGAAGGTCAAAGTGGCAAAATATGTTTACGATGATGGCAAATGAAGCCGTATTTTAATTTAATATTTTGCCTCGTGGTACAGTCTGGAATCAGGCTCTGGGTATACATGGGTTAGTGGGGTGTCAGTCTTGGGTCTAGAGCATTAGAAGGATTTATTGAGCAGCTATAAGACTGGGAGAGGGTGAATCTGTTTTTGACAGATGGTAGGAAATATGTGTGTATGGCAGCCATTAGGCAGACGGATGTTGTTTTAAGAGACCAGTGTATCTGAATAGCCCATGCAGCAGAACTCTACCTAATCAAAGGGAATGGTTGTAGCTGAGGTGATGGAGGGATTAGGGAACAACTGTCATGAACATTCTCTGTAGATTTGTTAATAATGTTCTTTATTTCCAACCAGAATGTAGTCAACAAACTTAAGAAGGACGATCAAAAGGCAAAGGTAACAATAAAAATAATCAGTACATGACATTAATCCAAATCATTGGGAAACGGACAGGAAGTAATTCTCTCCTCTTTATTTCTACAGGAACTTCCCAAAGATAAAGATATTCAGGTATTTGTTTTCTATTGGTCAGGCTTCCAGTCAAGCCATTAGTAAAGCGATGTACACACGGTACGCATGTTAGATTACTGGCAGACAAAGTCAATGTCAAACTACTACGTTGGCTAGGAATCTAACAAGTGGAGGCGTCCCTTGGCATATTGTAGTGATATGTCCTACTGGATCAATAAGTTGGTGGTTACTCCTCTTTTCCCTCTCTGTAGCAGAGCCAGTTTCACCATAGGGGCAAACAGAGCAGCTGCTTAAAGTCCCAACCCCATATAGAGGGGTTCATATAACAGAATAGACTGCACAGCTACTGACAAGGAACAGAAGATGAACATTCTTACATTCTAACGTGCACACAGCCTAGCCTGCTTCCAAGTTATTTGCTTTGCTTGTTGCACACGTTTTACCCGTGAAAGGGTTAAAATTAAAATAAACTGGTTGAGAAACGCTGCATTATACTATAAAGGCCGGCATGCACGGATCAATTGGTTTTGGCCCTTTCAGTCAAATCATTGAATTAGCTTAAATAATTGACTCGTACGTGGCCATCTTTCGATAGACTGCTCGGCAATATCAGGCAGTCTCTCAAATGAAATCTGATTGGACCAGTCCAATAAAGTTTGAAAATATATAATCTGCAAGCAATGGGCGACAACAAATGGGCGAGCAGCATGCACCATATGCTGAAGCAATGTCCTGCTTGCTTGTAGGGACAATGCCATTGAATTCCTTAAAATTCTTAAATACAATTTTACATTTACAATTTAGCTCCCTTTAAATTTTAAATTTTTTTGCTCTAAACATTAAACAAACTATAGGGAACTGGGAGTTGGCATTTTCATGGGCATCGCAGCTTCAACATTTCTGAGCTTCAAGCAAACTTAATGGATCAGGGCAGCACACAGAGCATAAAGGAAATGATTGGAGAATTGTGTATGAATATATAATACATAAGTGTGATATTTTATAATGGGAACTGCAGTGGTATATATCCTTATAAAAATCACTCAGCTATGTCACTAAGTGACTCATTTATTATATTCCTTATATCCCACTACTCCGCCCATTCCAGTGTTCATGCTTGGACAATGACTCAGCATTTTTTGCAGTGTTTAACTTCACTAACAGAACCTGCTGGAGCTGCTTCCTGTCACTTCATAGATGCTGGGCTGGGATGTTCCTTTCTACTGGGTTTAAAGGGCATGTCCACCCCCAAAACTATAATCCCCCCACTAATGGCCCCACCATGTAGTGTAATAACCTTACATCCCAGCTCCATATGGTTCTCCTGTAGTCCCCCCCCCCAAAGTCCCAAAAACTGCCTACTGGAAGAAGTTTGCCATGCGCACTGCAGCCCTTCTCCCCCTCCCTCTCCCTCCCGTTTTGCGATCCCTTCCCCTACCATAAAACCCCTTGCCCATATCTTAGTATATCTTCCCCCAGCTCCAACCGCTAAGAAATAATTTTAAGAAAGACCCCCGAACCTTCCCTCTCTCCCCCGGCATTCTGAGAAGCCGGCAGCCACGTCCGTGATTGGCTGCCTCTCAGCCAATCACGGACGTGGCTGACGGTCCCGCCCCCTGCTTGCAGTGTCTTGCAAGCAGAAGGCCGGGCGTCAGAGGAGAGAGGGAAGGTAAGTAAACATCGGGGCACATTGGGGCTGGGGGAAGATGTACTATTATATGTCAAAAGTTTATAATAAGGGTGGACATGCCCTTTAAGTTACAGAAGGTAACTTAGGGATTTAAGGTGGGACAAGGCTAGAATTTAAAATGCGAATGGGGTGAAGGAATCCGATACTTATGTATTATAAGAAATAATGCGCCCCTTCACATTATAATATAAGGACATTACGCCACCTCGGAGTTCCCTGTCCTGTATAAAATATATATATATGGTCAGGGAACTCCTCGGTGGCATAATATCCTTATATTACACTGTAAGGGGCGCATTATCCCTTATATAATCAAGAGGGAAAACCACACCTAGTTTATTTAGAGAGATTGGTCAATTCATCTATAGTGACCAATCATTGATTTGTTTCAACATTCTAATCAGGGCAGCCTGTAACGCTTTATTTCAGGAACTGAGAAAGACATTGTGCAGAATAATAAAGGGCAAGTTAAGGTGTTTTTTTTAACTTATCCTGTACTTTGTGTAGATTTAAAATCTTTTGCTTTGTCACAGGACTTGGCTAATAAGCTGAAACAGCTTCCTCTGACTGAGGCTAACCTAAGGATGTTTAATAACGCGGCAGAAAATCGCATTCCCTCCAGAGACAGACAGTTCGCTTGCAAAGAATGTGACAGAATGTGGTGGAGGAGAGTCCCACAGAGAAAGGAGGTGAGTCTTTAAGCTTTATAAATTGCTACCTGTGACATCATAAAGTGATGATTATAAGTTAAAGGATGTAAATGTGTGTGACCTTTGTACCTGAATTACCCATTAGGTGCAGCAGGTTTTGCTAAGAATGTAAAGCAAATGTACATTTCATTACTGTAACTATTTGCTAGTTTCTCTGTAGACCATGGGCCATTTTTCTGATATAAGGTAGAACCTCATCACACATCGTACACTTGCCAATTAAATTAAACTAAAGCATAAATTATACTAGGATTGATAATTAGCAGATTGCTGTATCTATTAAAATTAATCTGCTAATTTTGCCCCAACCAATCAGATGTTAGCTTTCAAATATATGCTAACATCTGATTGGTTGGGGCAAAATAAATTTTAAATAATAAGAACTTTTATTAAATAGCCCCGCACAAAATCAGTGTGTTCTTTGGTCCTTCTTCCTGTCCCCCTCTGGCAGAGCTGTCAGTTAACTACGGGGTGACCTGCCCATAACATCTTGGTGACCTATCAACATTACAGAAGTGACAGTTACAGCTATCTGCTAGTTAGGAATGATGGCATCCATTCAGGCTTATTTACATTGAGTATAGTTCTCCTTTAATTCCATCTTTCTTTTATACTCTTATAAAAAGGGGGGCAGTCCTCAGATTGGATATGTGGATCTTGTAAACTGATTCACTTGTCTTCTATTCCTTGGGTAACTTTATATCTGGGGGTTTTACATAAATTTGGGTACGTAACCGTCTCCATTGAAATCTATTATAACTCACATACACATTTTCTTAGTCGACTTCCCTATACACTGTATCAACTGTTCATGGGAAGACGCAGGAAAAAGGTGGTGTACCATGTTAGCCAGTCAAAATGTTTACAGGGTAACCCTTTTGAAATAAAAAATAACATGCGTGGTATAAAGGTGATACCTTTATTGTATAACTAAGATAATCATAGCAAGCTTTCAGAACATTCTAGTTCCTTTTTCAAGCTGATTACAATGAAGCTGTGGTGCTCTCTGATATTTATACAACATTCAGCTCATAGATCAAATAACCATAAAATAGGAATATCAGTATGGAAGGTGTTACAAAGTCATATAAAGAGGCCTGCAAGGAACAAACAGATAAGGTACAAGGTACTGTGGATAAAAGCCACCACTTCTGGCATTTAATCAGCCCCCAAATCTAAAAAGACTAATAACAAGAAGCGCCTTGATTCAACCCAACAAAATGGAACCTATCCCTGTGGCAAAAAACAATGCAAAACCTGCCCACACATCTGCAATTCAGACAAAACACAGATTCCTGGCACATTAGAGGAATACAGCATCCATGACCAATACAACTGCTCTTCATCCAACATGATGAACTTAGTACAGTGCACTAAATGCCCAACAGGAGGACTGTATATAGGAGAGACTGGCCAAAGCCTGAGAAAGAGAAATACACACCACCGCTTTACTATAACAAATAAAAAACTGGACACACCAGTAGGGACCCATTTTAACAGCCCTCACCACTCCATAAACCATCTAAGAATCTATCAGGGTTATTCAATAAAAGTTCTTATTGTTTAAAATGGTGCTAATTTTGCCCCAACCAATCAAATGTAAGCTTACAAATGTTAAATAAGATCTGATTGGTTGGGGTAAAATTAGCACCATTTTAAACAATAAGAACTTTTATTAAATCTCCATGAATGGTCCTTAAGGGGAACTTAAAACAGAGAATGAAAGGAAGGTATGGGAGTACAAATGAATGAAAACTTTCAACTCTCTGGAGAAGGGACTGAACCTGGGCCTTGGATTTATGGCAGACTATATAGATTAAGAACTGCCAGCACCAAGCCAGAAATACAAACATCTGTACAGACATTGGGACAGTTAATTACATGGAAATTCTTTCACTTCACACAGCAATAAGAATGTATTGCCACCAATCTTAAATCTGCTTTTGTTTCCTTCTCTGTCAATCACCCACCTTTTTTGCATATCCCAGCCCCCTCCACCACTAAGTATAAAAACCTTGAAAGAAAGGCTTATTTCTCTGTCACTGCACATTTCACTGCACTGGTTCAGCATTATGATCTTGAGGGCTTTCCTCAGTGCTTTCTCACTCTGCCTGCAGCTGACACGTCAGTAACTTACACTATTTATATCAGCCACTTTCATCCACATTATCTTGTACCTTATCTGTTTGTCCCTTGCAGACCCCTTTATATGACTTTTAACACCTTCCACACATATATTCTTTTTTTATGGTTATTTGATCTATGAGCTGAATGTTGTATAAATATCAGAGAGCACCACAGCTTCATTGTATTCAGCTTGAAAAAGGAACTAGAATGTTCTGAAAGCTTGCTATGATTATCTTAGTTATACAATAAAGGTATCACCTTTATACCACGCATGTTATTTTTTATTTCAAAAGGGTTACCCTGTAAATTGTTCATGGGAATAAACATTTTCACACTTGATCCAATAGTGACCAATGGTAATTTTTGCTCAGAAATAAATAGTTGGGTTGGATTGTTTTTTATGCCATGCACATGGGCAATCATTTTGCACATTGACAGGATTCTTTAATTATTCTTCCCTGCTGAGAATAGGCAGGGTACACACAGTAAGATCTTTGTCCCAGCCGAGTCGGGAGACACTAGCAAGCGGTCGTCCGGGACGAATCGCTCTTGGTTGTGGCAAAAGTTGCCGATTGTGCGTTTCATAGGACACCATATGATTGCCCGTGATTTACCGACATGTTTGTTTGGCCGGGGACAAAAAAATTTTTTATGCCGCCCAACCAATATATGGAAATATCGATTAGTTGGCCAGAAAAATCTTCTTGTGTGTACCCAGCCTTAGGAGTCAGAGCAAAGTTTGATCGTAATCTACAATACAATGTGTTCAGTAATGTTGTTAATAGTCTCATAATAATCAGTTAGGACTGGTGAACGGAATCAGTGTATGGCACAGTCTACTGCCAGGTACAATATTTTGGTAGATCAGGCTAAAATATTGCTGTAATGTCTGACCTGACCGTACGCACCATTTTCTATGCAGAATTGGTCTGTCTAAGAGGGGAAAAATGCTGGTAAACTGCGTCTGATCCGGCAGTTTTTAATGGACTGCACAGTTAGTCTGGTGGAGATAAAGGTTTATTGATCAGTAGATCTGATGGCACCCAACAGGCAGACATCTACCTTGGGTACCAGCACATAAATATGATTGTAGAATCAATTGTGTTTACAGGTGTCCAGATGTCGTGGTTGCCGTAAGAAGTTTGATGCGGTACCTGAAGATAAGATGTGGGGTCTTGCCGAGTACCACTGTCTTGCCTGCAATCGAGAGTTTAGGTAAAGTGGCTTCTCTCCAGTTCTACCTGCTGCTTGTTCACTACACTCCTGTCACTCCTACTCCTGTTTCTTTAGCCTCATGTTGAGTTAGGAGTTTACACACTTACCATAAGATCAGTTTCTGGCATTGGCATTGTTAAATTGGCCATGCACCCAATGTATGTTTGCCCAGGATCCGTTATTTCAAATAGAAATGAATGTTCATGTAGATGGTATACAACCAGCTTCTCTGCTTATAACTTTTCACTGGTCCTGGAGGCAGCCTGACCCCACTTCTTCCTTCTCTGAGTACATATAAATGATCCCATTTAAGTTAGGTGAAAACTCATGGGAGCCAGCAGGGGGAGGAGCTGTTAGACGTTGCACAAGCAACTTTTCCACAGCTCACTGGGAGGATTAGAAAGCTGAATTTCGGAGGTAGGAGTAAAGTCTTCTACCTCCTGATAAATATAGTTTTAAAGCCTAATGTCTAAAGGGACACTATATTGGCAGTATAGCTTCCCTTTAATATTTTGGCTAAATCCTTACTTTCCCTTTTCTCTTCAGAGGCCATGGACAGATGGGAGTGAAGAGTCCATGTTACATGTGTAATAATCCGGTGTCACCCAGCTTCATTCTGCCACCCCGTAGAAACCAAGGTCCGCGGACCCGTAATACTCACAGCTGTTATGCGGAGGATTGTTACAACCGAAGAGGTAAGTGATAGTTAATGGAATTAGGAAAGTGGGAAAAGGGAGAGTTAGAGGCTTTACAAAATACCTTATAAAAGTCTTCCAAGAATGGATGTCTCTATTGTTATATACATGATAATTATTTCCTTGGGTTATTTAGGATTAAAAATATATATTTAAAGGGACACTAAAATGAGAAAAAGAAAACTTCCCTTATCCTTTTTTATATTTTTAGAACTGCTAGGAACTTGATCCCTATCTGGTCCCAGTGCTCCCTTTCACCATATCTCCTCATGTCCTATTCAGCTCACTCCATCTCTATGTGCTTAGCTCCTCCCAGTTGGGGTGCATGTGCAGCGGAGATGAACTGTGCCTTAAAACAGTGATTTTGTTTTATAGTGTAAGCACTGCAGCTGTTGTTACTGCTTTAGTGTGTGTGTGTTTTGGAATTGATTTATTCAGATGTAATGCTTGGGACTGCTCCATAATCACAAAAAGGAGCTAATTGCCAGACTGGGTGTCAGCTGCAGGCAGAGTGAGAAAGCACTGAGGAAAGCCCTCAAGATCATAATGCTGAACCAGTACAGTGAAATGTGCAGTGACAGAGAAATAAGCCTTTCTTTCAAAGTTTTTATACTTAGTGGTGGAGGGGGCTGGGATATGCAAAAAAGGTGGGTGATTGACAGAGAAGGAAACAAAAGCAGATTTAAGGTTGGTGGCAATACATTTTTATTGCTGTGTGATTAATTGGAAAACAATATAGCACAATTCACAGTATAGTATTAACTATACAAGTAAAGAAAATACTGATTTTTGATCATGGAAGTATATGTATTTGCTCTGAACTTTCCCTTTATCTGTCAGGCGTCATCCCATTTAACATCAGCAGTAATGAGCACAAACCCTGGGGAACCATTTGGCTATGAGACATTATTTGTTGTTGCCGCAGTAATGATTGATCATTTATCCGGCATCTTCACTTTACTGCTGATTTACCTTATTCATATACAGGAGAATCAAACCCCCTAGTAAATCATCTCAATAGAATGTGATCACTTACCAGTAGTAACAGGGCAACTATGGAACAATTTGTGTGTGGGCAGCGACCCCCCCCCCCCCCCCCCCCCCTTCCATTCCTCTACCATGCAGGAAGTCCAGGGTTGTCACAGGAGATAGAAAAATATAGGCCCCCAGCTACATTGTAGACAGCATTAAATATGGAACTGTCCTGATAAAATGCCATAAATGGGTTGTCCTCAGTGCCCCACATTGTAATTCCTGATGTGACCACCAAAATGGCTTCTGATTAACATAATATTCTTCTTGCAGAACCTTATGTTCCCGGTTTGCACTGCGCCCATCCAAGAAGCAGAACCAAACATCTCCTCCCCAAAGTGTTGTTTCCTAGCACCCCCCACGTCAGCACTGGGTCTACAGTGGCCACCTGCCTGAGCCAGGGAAGTCTGATGGAGTATGACATCGATGATATTATCTTGGATGATATAAGGGAGAGCGACGAGGATGATGGGAGTGACGGGAGTGACAGCTGAACGGAGATCTCCATCTTGCCTCCTTTTGACCATGTGCACTTATTTGAATGGATAATGCTGGTTATATGTTAACAGGGTTCAGTCTGGCCAAAGATACTCCGAAGCCCAGCACATTCTGATCTTTAGCCATTGAGCTGCTGGTTTTCTGTCAGATATTGACAGTAACCTGACAACAGATAATTAGATTTTTTCAGTTTCTTTTCCTATCATTTCTACTGACTTCTCATTCTGTAGAAAAAAACAATTGGGCTCATGCAATAAAAGGTGTGGTATAGACTGCCTGTGCTGTTACTTTGCAGTGACCAATAGGATTTTAGCATTTTACTGGGTTGCTGCAGCTAGAAAACATTTGATTGGTTACTGCAAATTGATACCACAGGCAAACTTTTGCATTTTTTTTTGTTTTTTAATAGTCCAACAGGGAGATTTACCAAGAGCCGCAATTGCGGTAAATTCCTCTGCAAAGTTTTAAGTTCTTGTTAAAGGAGAAGTGAAGGTGTAAGTTACAGGAAGTGCCTTATCTTTATTAGAAAACCAAGACTGCTCCTCCGTACATCTCCTCCCTGTAAACTCTCTTAACACTTATAATTTACATTCATTATATACACTTCTTACTAATTACTATAACTAGTTATCTTCAGTTCATAATTCATATATTGCTTTTATTTTTCCTCCATATAAATCTATATAGCGAATAACGTACCCCGTACTCCTAATTAGAGAAGTTCCACGATCATATAAAAGCACGAGGCCGCAGGCTGAGGTGAATTCTAATATCCTATTAATTTATTGTAAGGGGGTCCATTATCCATTATAATCCACCGCCCCCTCATTTAAATACATAGCTCAGAGACATAGCCTGCCTGCAACCCCCTTTAGCCTCCCCTCCCCAACAGATTCCTCTTTGGACCCCTCTCTTTTTCTTACTGAATCCAGACTGATCAACAAACCCCATTCCCCTATTTCTTTCAGATAACAGACCCTCCTCCTTGCCATTCAGATTCCTCAGTCTTAGTCTGCCTGCTACTACTACGTAGCAACATGTACATTATAAGGGTATTATTTTACAGCTTGTTCCCATTAAAATAAACGTAAGGGATTAGATTTATATTCTGCATGGCTTTAGGTTGCACCTTCCTAACTCAACACAGCCACCTACGGAGGGTTATGGAGAATGTATGGACAAGGGAATGCAGGGAGAACATTTAAATCCCCCCATGACATGGCCTTGTTAACCTCTCCTATTGTTCCATATAATATTAATTTGCTACTTATGAAGCCTCCTTGTATTGCATAATCGGAAAACTCTCTAAACCCCCTTCTTTTCATCAAAATAGATTTTTATGCAGATATTTCGCACTAAATACATCCTATAAATGATCCTTAAAGGACAACTGTGGTGTCCAAGCTTCACCTCACCAAATTCTGGGAACTTTCCAATGGGAAAAGGCACTTCTTGTAGAGCAGGTCTTATTGGTTAGGCCCTGGGCCTAAATGTGGGGCGGAGCGCCATCTGTACAGTTGTCCTTAACGCAGATGCCCTTCTTTTAAAGCTTCTGTGAACCTGTCGGCACCAAATAGATCTGCAATGCCCAGGTCTGATTGCATTTTCTGTTTAATAATGTTAATGATTGGCAATGAAATTGTTTTGTTGCATTTGAATGTGCATTTTTGTGTAATTATCATAGATTTTTTTTTTCAGGTAAAAAAAAAAAATGTATGTTTTGGGCCAAATATAGTTTATAAAAATGTTAATCATTCTGAATCCTTTTTGATTGACAAGTTTGTCAGGGATATCCAACTTGTGGCTCTCCGGATTATTGAAAGCTCGAACCCAGAAAAGCAAATGATCGTTTAGTGCATCAGTGCCTTGTGTGTGTTAAAGGCACAGTATGTCAGTGAACACTGAGTATCCTGTATAGTTCAGAGTACTCGTCATTGGTGTACTGGGTGCAAAGTCTAAATGGAGATCAGGGAGCAAATTGTCAAACAAACCCCCCAGCTGGAAATGCCTAGACCTCGTTAGGTTTATCTATTGCAAATCTCAACCTAAATCTTCTTTCAAGGCTTCGTTCCATCGCTGGCCTTCTGCTACATTTCCGATCTCGGGAAGTAGCAGAAGGGACTGGACCAGCAGCTGCTCATTGAGGTTCGGATTTGCAAGAGATAAACCTAGTGAGGTCTGGGTATGGGGCTATTTCCAGCTGCCTACTGTTTTTTTTCTAATAGGAAAGTTCCTGCAAGTACCAGCATCGGGGAGGGAAACTACACTGCACAAGCCAGAAACCTCTCAGAGGAGCAGTTGGAGGCAGAAATGGATTAAACTTGTGAGAGGCTCCTACGCTTGTAGCACAACCATATGCAGCAGAAGAGAAAGGTGGGGGTCATTTAACACTACATAGTGGGGCAAATTTCAGTTGGGGTGTGGACATGCCCTTTAACTCGTTATCATACTGCAGCACTTCCATTACCCATCATCCTCTCATAGTGGATGTTGATACCATGTATTCCGTCACATTGGTTGAGCGGTTATTTTAAGTACATATGTATGTTTAAATCACCTTCCAAACACCAAATCTATAATACAGAGCTGAACGATATAGGACTAACCTGTTGTGCAGCTCTGTCTCCTCTCCAAGCTCTTTTACCAACTTGCACATGCTGAGAGAAGGCAGCTAGGGGAATAGCATACAGTCACTGCCTGTGATGTCAGGTGTCATATCCAGTTGACTGACAGTTGCAGAAAGAGAACATCAGGCAGAATTTCAGGTTTCTTACATCTCTCGGCTTTCTCACTATTGCAGGTTCGGGGGTGATTTACCTACAAAAGTATCTGTTGATTTTCTACGTTTGCGCCCTGACAAAGAGTGCCTAGCCTGTAATAGTAATGGGGGGTTAATTGTAGCTGCGAGAGACATAAAGTCAGAGATTGATGTGCATTGTAATGAGTGAAAAAGTATTTGATCCTCTATCAACCTGCAGGATTTCATGCTCCCAGGTGTCTTCACTGTATGCAGGTAATGCTCTGAGATAAGGAGCACCCTCTGTAAGGCTGGGTACCCACCTCGCAATTTTTCAATAGTTCAGTGTATCGGTCGATCTGGCCGAAAACATTGCATGGAAATTCGGCGCGAACGGCAAAAGACTGTTCGTTCAATTGAATCACACAATGAAAGATCGGATGCATTCCATAACCATGACTGATCGCACAGTCCTCTGTGGTCGCGGCTACTTTTGACGCAATCGACAGTCCTTTATCCTGGCCCACCATTTGGAAGGTCTGGATGATGGATTAAAAGGTGTTTACCCACCTTAAGGGCTCTGACACCCTCTGTAAGGCTGTGCTCCTAATCCTAGCTTGTTTCGGTACCTGTATAAAAGACCCACCATGGCCAAGGTCAAAGAGCTGTCTAAGGATGTCAACAGTTAGAGTGATAGAAAATAATTTAATAATGTCAATCTCCCTCTGTCTGGGGCTCCATGCAAGTGATCAAGAAAACAAATGGTAAGACTGAATGATCCACAGCTGTGTTTGGAGGAGGAGGAATGCTGCCTAATACCCCAAGAACACTATCCCCATCGTCAAACATGGGGGGGGGTACCACAATGATTTAGGGGTGTTTTTCTGCTAAGGGGACAGGACACCTTCACTGCATCGAAAGGGACGATGGACAGGGCCACTTACCATTAAATCTTGGGTGAGCACCTCCTTCCCAAAGCCGGGAGATTGGGAAAAATGGGTTGTGGATCATTTACCTGCATGACAATGACCCTAAATATCCATGCAAGGCATGGACCTTAAGTTGGTCATACATATGAACGATAATAAGTAAACCTATTATCGTTCATGTTTAGGGGCTTCTCCCGACTGATCGGAGTGCCGACGAACGACCATAGTCGGCACTCCGATCAGGAATGCCAGAAAACTTCCGTTGGCCCTATAAGTTCCCTTTACTTGAAGTAGAGGGAGCCGATACGATCGTGCGATGTATGGCCGCACGGCGTATGGGGTTCAGTCGGGTCCGTGTGTGCTGTTCCAACAGCATGTGTGCTGACAGATTCCAGTGTGATCTGTTGGCCCACATGCTGCGGGATCGCATGTGTATGGCCAGCTTTAATCCTCTAGAAAACAAGTGGAGGGAGCTGAAGGTTTGAGTTACCAAACGTCAACCTAAAAGCCTTACTTGCAGAACAGTGGGGGGAAAAAGTCTCCTACATATGTAAACCTGGTGGCCAACTACAGGACGTCTGTGATTGTTATAAACGGTTTTATCACCAAGTACAAAGTCAACTTTTTTTCCCCCTGGGTAGTAGTTTTTTTTGTTGTTGTTATTCTGTCCCTCACAGATACAATAAACCCACCATTACAATCATACACTGGTCATTTCTTTGTCAGTGGGCAACGTGCAAAATCAGCAGTGAATCAAATACTACTTCTTCCCTTGCTGCATACACAATTGTTCATTTGAGGGGTAGACTTGCCCTTTAAGTAGGAAGCTCCATACATACACTTTGATCTGCAGGTTTGGTGTATTGCCTGTGCAGTGTTTAACCCACAGATCTTCCCTTTTTACAATACCTTAGGATTAGCAGAAAAACTGTTTTTCAGGCCTGTTAGTGTCCACACCAGCAGAAAGGTCTACAAAATACCTACAAAAACAAACAATAGGGGAGATACAGGGCAAGCTACAGTTAAAACGACGATTTTTTGTAGTGTAGAAATCTTTTAATATAGGGATGTGTGTGGTTTTTGTATTTGTGTAGAAATCCGGGTTTCCATTCAGAATTTGGCTAAATCCCGGGATATTTCCACTGCTCGGTCTGGTCTGGAGATTTTAGCTATTTACAGAAGCTGCAATTTTCCCAGCAAATTAAGGTTTGGCCTTTGGTCAGGTTCTTTATGGAAGATTCAGCCAAATAGAAAAGATGGTGGTTTTGGTGCATCCATGCTAAAAATGGGAAGTCAATGCACCGGATCAGGGAGTCCTTTTATTTATTTTGTTTAATCATCATGGACACCTTCTTCAGAGAGTAGGCTCCTCCACGAAATTCTGCCCAGTATACCCCGTCCTGGTATCGGCTGCGATAATGGCCGCCTCTGTACCATATACCATTAAGGTTGGAGTGAGCGCACATGTTGTACCACCAGCCACCCTTATGGAAATGGGCACAGTTACCTTAACAAGGAATAAAGGAAGATATTAAAGGCAAACTAAACCCAAATATTTATACCCCCATATTAAAAACATCCACCCCAAGAACACCAATAGTAAACTGCATGTAACCCCCTAAGGAATTTTAACAGTCAGTACCATATGGTTTGCTTTTCGCACTTCCTGGCCAGACCTCCTGTCCTCTATTGCCTGCACTGGCCTCTTGGCAGGATTAACAAACTGCTGAAGAAGCTGAGGACTGAGCATGTGCAAACGTAGTCAAAGACTAAACTGTGATAGTGGAATACTGGGAAATAGGACACACAAGCCCAATCTTAAGTTATTTTTATATTTCCCAGCAACCACGGAAAAATTAAAAGTGCTTTTCAGTGAAGGTTCTTATTATATTATGTATTATACAAAGGTTTTATTTTTATTTTAGGGAAATACTGGCACAAGAATGTTCAATATGAGGAATAAGAAAAATGTGTATACCGTATGTCTATTTCAACCACAAAATATCCCTCTACCCCAATTATGATCAGGGAAAAACACATTCTCCTGAACCACTAACATTGCTTTTCCCGTTTACTAAATGTACTTGATCTATTGCTTATTGGGTCAGAGGGTTAATAAATACAAAGGAATGCGTTCTGTTACAACTGTGCACTTGGTTTCCATGACCTCATAGCTCACCTGCGTATGAGTCACGGTCCTTGTCATGGGTGCTGAACTGTTTGTCACTGTGCCACGACAGGGAGTCCCCAGCATTACCATGGTAATGTCCCAGACGTAGCCTATAGAAATCGCTTTCCGATTCAAGGCGAAAGTAGTCATATTCAGCCTTGGCATGACGACCCTGCCAGTCTTCCATGATAATGAGAAGCTTGTAACTTCCTTGGCTTGCCAACCAGTAAATATTCTCCAGACCCAACCAGTATTCACCATTAAAATTACCAAATCCATGCTGGAAGGAGAAAGTGTCAGATGAGATGCATAAAAGATAAATGAACCAATGAAAAATCTAGTATATGGCAGATGTTAAAGGATATCTATACTGAAAAAAAGTGTATTTTAAAATGGCCCATTACTGGAAATTATAATTCTTCCCAAAACCCACTGTACCATTGTTTAGTTGATCTGCCCCCTATTTCTTTAGATATCCAATCTAAAACATCTTACATTTCAGCTGTCAATTAAGTTCCTTGCTGTCATAAACTATTCTTTAATATGCTGTGTGCAGTTTTTACAGTTAGTTTGTGGGGGAAAAGTCAGGTCAGATGGAAGTGGGAGTGGTTAAAAGCGGGAAGGGGGGATACTGCTAGTGAGGAAAACAAGTACTGGATTGAAGGCATGCAGCAACATACACGCAGTTAACCAATAAAAGGTATCACAGCTCTACTTTTCTTCTCTTACTTATGGCTAACATGGTACAAACCTCAACTATTGCTATAATCTTAAATACATGTAAGTAGCAAAGTCATTTTTTCAGTATAGTGTTCCTTTAAGTGATAGGAGGTGCTTGAAAACAATGGCATTATAAAAATCATTTTAAATATAGGGAGAGGTGCAAAGCATGTAAGATGAGAGAACTAACTTAACATCATATTGTTTATCAAAGATATCACAGCAATTCAGCACCCTGGATTGCTGCCATAATCTTTCCAAATGTCAAGTTACTTGATTAAGATGGATGTTCACCCTTAAAACAAAAAAACAAAAATAATTGTCTTTTACCTTCCCCGAACCCCAATTGATATGTTTTGCACTTAATTACCTGCATTACTAACCTGATATTTAAGGATAATTATTGTCCCCAAGGCTGTGACAACTTACATCATAGCCTATGATTGACTGCTGTGCCACCTGCTGCCCACTCTGCACATTCTGAAGCTTATAAAAAGCTCATTGAGCAGAGGGAGGAGGCAGACACCTTTCCCAGAACATGCCCAGCTAACAAAGGTAAGGAACTATACAAACTATTTTATTCTGGGGTAATCAAGGGTAATAATAAGCTTCTGAATCAGTCTATGTGTCCTTTCAAAATACAATCACACCTGCTGGCCATGTCCCTAGTGTATAATAATTTCCAATGAGCTGCCTAGCAAAATTTTTCATGGTAGACTGAGGGGACAAAACAGTAGGGTGGACCTGGCTATACAGTGTTTTGGGGCACCAGCAAAATCTATGTACTGTACAGTATGACCGTGGACTATAGCCACATGACATTAAAAATCTTTCTGCAGTCATACAATGCTTAGTGCCATATTTCCTATAACATGTCTGCCTAATACTCTTTATGGATGGACTCACCTTGTAGCTATGCCAGGTAGTAAAGAAGTTGGTGGACCCATCCTGCCGTCTTTGAATGACAGTCCACCCTCCACCAGAAATGTCCTGCTCGCACCAAGCTTGCATCACTTGGTTCCCTCCTTGAGGCTTTAGGAGGTAAATACCACTGGACTTTTGATTGCTGTGCAGAGCATCGTAACAATCCAACCACGGCCCTGTTCAATCAGATATAATGTAATCAATGTTTGTTTCTCTCATTTCTATTACCTTTATTAACCGTGTTGCTATCCACAGATTATATCCACCGCAGTTATCTTAGTTATCTACTAAATAATCCCATAGATTCTATATAGTTATATACCTTCTCCTGACTTGATACTTTATATTTGTGTATTAACCTAGGAAAATATATTGTGGCCCTTCAGTCATTATTAACCTTCAGTTGTCAGGTGATTATTACTGAAGTTTAGGGAGTCTGGCCAAGGTCACAGGGAATGTCAATCCTAAACGTTCTCCCCACACGTTCTATAGCTCAGGACTGTGTGTACCCTCATCATTGAAACATGACAGAATCTTACAGATCCTGTCTGCCATCTTTGAAAGATTGGTACTGTGTGTACCCAGCTTTATAGCCACATGGGGAAACACAGGAAGTCACATCGCTGACATAGATCTTGACAAAGAACCATCTGATTTATCTGCAAAATCTACCTGTTGGTCGCTTTGCCTTTACTAGTATCTGCCATTTCCAGGCTAATCACATTTATTGGTTGTTGTTACCAACTCTCTTTTCATCTTCAGTGCCCTGACCAAACAGGCATTTCAGGCAATAATCATACGTGTGTATGCGTTCATTGGGCGCCGTTTGTCAACCCACAAACGATCACCGAACAACGCCAGGGCAAATGCATACATACTCTCGGGCGAAGTGTCGCACGTGCTCATCAGTCTGGTCGAACGCGTCTACAGACCCTTAGTCTGTATTTACCTAAAGACTTGGTGGCTTCTGTAGCGATGATTGGTTTACTGGTTGTTTCAATAGGTCCTTGTTCGGTTGGTACATTTTTCTTTATGTCCAAAGTGAGGTCCATTTGGTCTGCCTGTATCTGACCGCTGTGTTTCAGTCTGGCATCAGTACTGGGTGAAAGTTTAGTCACAGACGAATGTGCAGGATTCTCCAAAACAAAAAGAAACAATAATGTCAATATCTGAGAGAAAGCGATCAAGCCAAATGTATGAGACTAAAACTTTCTTACCTGTCCAGTTTGCCTTTGCAGACTATTTTGTTGACAAAGCTCTTCAAGATGAGCAATGGTTGTACTCTGATTGTTAATTAAGGATGAAAGGAAATTGTACTTCTCCTGGAGGTCTTTATACTTGGATGCCAACTTGTGAACCTCTAAAGTGGCATTGAACCCTTTATCCTCCGCTTTAATAACTTCTGCCGACTCGTTCTTTCTCTGAAGGACTTCACTGAACTGGGTTTGAAGTTGTCCAAGCAGGGACACCATGTTCTTGTTCTCTTTGCGGAGATGTTCCATCTCATTAGCTAAATCATGGTCTATTTCCGACAACTTTTTTAGCTCGTTGATCTCGGTGTGTTGGCGGTTTAGTTCTTCCCTTAGAACCTGGACCTCACTTCTGTTGGCACCCAATGAAATAGGATATTTCCCGCTACTAATACACACAGCCCCTGTCATTTTTTGCTGTGGCACCACAAAGGTGTAAGTGCATCTAGAGTGCAGAGCTTCGCTGCTTCCTGAATCGTGAGGCGCTTGATGGGGTTGGCACAGTAAAGGGGCCATAATTAGCCAAACAAGTCCAAAAACATTCATTCTTGCAGTAATGATGTGATGCCAGAAAATCTATCGAGGTGCCTGTAGATATAATCAATGGGAAAAGGTTCAGACAATACAGAGGTTCGGATAAATGACGTTTCCACAGTTACTGCCTATATTTATGTTAGACACATTACTCAAAAAACTTGCACATTTAATAGTATAACTGCAGATTTTGATCCCAAAGAAAGAAGTTTAAACTTAAATAACATTATCCAGCTGAGGACCATTCTTGAAACATTGTCAGGTTAAGATTCGCTGGGACATTAGATGTTCCAACCTATTGGACGTTAGCTGAATGGAAGAACCAATCGCCTGTAACATCTGACAAGTGTATAGCCACCTTCCAGCAATCTACATGAAATAAGGGCTGTCCAGTCATTTATAATGAAAATTGGGGTGCTCCCATTTATTGTGCAAACAGCAAAAAACACACGTTTCGGCTTGCAGGCCTGTTAAGTGTTTGTGTACCTGTAGGGCCACATTTAAAGGGCATGTCCACCCCCAAATCCGTAATTTAACCCCATACTGGCCCCACTTTAAAATCTCCTTATGGAAACCTGGAGCTTTTTTCAAAGAAATATTGGGGCAGTTGGGGGTGGGTAGGGGTTACCTACCTTAGCTCAAAAGTTTGTCCTGGGGGTTGACATGCCCTTTAATAACCTGCGGTATAGGAAATCGTAAATGCCGCGGACGGACATTATGGTATTGCGTAAACGATTGTACAATTATGATTGTGATTGTAAATGTGTGATTGTAATTGTACAATCGATATCGTAATTTTATAACCTGGGCGCAGTAGTTAATAAAAGGGGTGTGTTTATGGGTGGGATTACATAGTTACCTGCTATATTGGATATTGAAATTATAATTATCTTCAAACCCTAATGCTCCCTGCTAGCAGCTCATTGAGCCTAGGCCCCTGCTGATGGATCTCAGGTGAAAGTCTTAAGGTTCGTACACACGTGCGATGCACCACCTCTGTAATGTGCATCAGGGGGGTTTGTTTTCAATGTCACAGTGATAAATATCACCTGCAGAGGAAATGCAAAGAGAAAGCGTACAGCAAGATGGCTTGGCATGTATTTTGGTGGTGCATTGATTGAGCCCATTAATAAGAATTTCAGGAACATGCGCGCTATAGCATTAGATACGCCAGAAGCAGCTGGGAACATTTAGAGGAGTCTGCGATGGATCGTGCTCGCGGGAAACTTTCAATCGAACGGGAGGTAAGACAGAACGGGAGGTAAGACAGAACGGGAGGTAAGACATAGCTCCTTTACCCCCCATTCTTCAATTAATGTGAAAACAAAAAATCTTCACTTTCTGAGTGATGTATTCCTATAGTGGAGAAAATATGGCTACATCCCTATTAAATTGATGAGTAGACAAGGAGAAAACTCAGGAAGGCCATTAAGTGGCCTACAGCAACAACAAAGAAGCCACAGTATTTGGCAAGTACCGGATGTACACGTGACAACAATAAGAGACTTTCATCACAAAGAAAAACATCTGGCTAAACCTTGCAGAAAATTAAATCCAGTCTGAGTCTCCCACAAACATGTGGAAAAATGTATTGTGGTCTGATGAGGTCAAGGTTGTACTGTTGGCACATAATTCTATTATGTGCCAGCATAATAGTAGGGGAGCATGGTTGGTGGTTGTTCAGCATTTGTACTGAGCTTTAGTTTAGGGGATGTGCACACTAATGGAACCTGGATTTGGTGTCATTTATTTTTACCTTTTTTATAGATGATAGTTTTGCAAAAAAGGTGAAATAAGGTTGTATAGGATTTAAGGATTTACCTTGGTTTCTTTTCTGATGAAAGAATGAATAGACTTTTTATATACATTGGATCTCTTTCCCAAAGGGGTAATACAGATATCCCAGCTTTGTGCATGTGGCATTTGAAACCACATGCTAACAGGTGATTGACACCCTTTTGTCTATTTTTATTTGTAATGTCCCTTTAAGCTGCAATAATAAGTTTTACATCCTTCTGTTTATTCTGACCCATTGTATCTACTATGCAAGTAAACTATATATATATATGCAGGAAATCCAGCAGGGGGTGCTACCCATGGTTAGAAATATAAAACTTCATTTTAGAACCAATGCACATGCTAAATGTATAGGGACAAAGCGATGGGATACTCTTGCCGATAACATGGGATTTGCTGACTATTGGCCACACGTATGACCCGAAAAGGGCAATCCTCACCAGCTACCACTATTTGCATCAAGGTATTTTACTACCATGTGGTATCAGCCTTTGATATTTGTAGGGCGTAATATAACCCTTACAAACCCACATTGTACAGACTCCTCACAGATATAGGGCTGTAGACAGAGTGTTTAATGTATACACAGCAAACATCCAGTTCTCCTTCTCTGATGATAGAAAGGTCTATTGCCCCAGAATCATTTATCAATTCCTGTAAACAGAGGTCCCAGCATCCATTTAACTTTACTAGAAGGCAAATTAGAGAGGAATGCAAACCCAGAACTGCACCAGGGATGACAGTTGTAAGATAAAGTGATCATGCACAGGCCAGGGAACAGATCTACATCCTGGTAAAGGGTCCAGGGGGTCATAGCTGTTTATTCCACAGGGTTAAGGACCTCTGCAGACACACAGAGATCAGTAAAATAACAAGTTTAACCCACTTCACTCCAAACAGATTTATTCCTTTCTAATGAAAAGTACAACCACATTAGTAAATAGTATGTGGCACCAGAATGTAGACCAATGTATTTTAAGGGAAAGTTATAATTAATACTGAGAAATTGTATATTAATTTTAGTTGGACTTGGTATGATGTATTTGTAACCTGCAACTGGGAAAAGTGATATCGGAGCATAAAAAAAAAAAAAGGCCTCCCCAGTCATCTTAAACATGTGCAACTAGTAGCACTCCAGGTGTTTGGAAACTTCCAGCATTCTCCTACAAGCTGTAGTTTTTAAACACCCGAAGAGCTACTGACATTACAGTAGATACCTCCTCTGCTGTTTTGCATGCACGTAAAAAGCACCTAGCAGGAGCAGAGGAGGCGTATACCAACCGGCAAGGGATCTACAGGGTTATTCAATAAAAGTTCTGATTGTTTAAGATGGTGCTAATTTTGACCCAGCCAATCAGATGTTATTTAACATTTGAAAGCTAACATCTGATTGGTTGGGGCAAAATTAGCACGGTTTTAAACGATAAGAACTTTTATTGAATAACCCCGCTGGTTCTGTAACTACGGTTAGAAGCTTCTTTAGATAAGGATAGCCCTACCTCTAACACGTACAGTTTACATTTGCCAGGTTAGTGACCTGGGCTTTCCTGTATTAAAGAAAGTGCTGAAGCCAGGAGAAAAGAATTACCAATTCCCTATTTGTGTGTTCTTGTTTATTAATAATGTTTAGTCTTGGATGTCCAGGATATATAGGGCATTTATTTTGAGGTGAAGCATAAAAATTGGTATAGAAGTGATACCTTTATTGTCTAAGATAACTATAGCAAGCATTTAAACATAAACAGTAGTCCCTTCTCAAGCTGATATCTGGAAAGAATCTTTGAATTCTGTACAATAATAATAGCAGGAATGCTAGTTATTTGGAGGAGAATTTTATCTAAAGAGCCTTTATTTTTGGTCAACCTAAAGTATTAATATAATGACTTACCAGACTTAGAAGGAGCTCGGCACAGCTACTGGAAGGGATTTAGTCCATGGATGCTCTGAGGGATGTCTCTGTGATGCAGAGGGAGTCTGGGACTTTGTTTATTTAAGATTCAGATCCTGGGATTGGCAGCCAGTCCTTGCTCCAGCCCTCTGTCTCTCTAGATGCAGGAATGTAAGACGCTTTCCATGTTTTTGAGTCTGTCGAGATGGATGTCACTGGCTATAATGCTTGGTTGGCAGAAAAGAAAGTTCTAACCCATTCTTCTGACGCCTGTTAAATGAATCCCATTAACCCCTTATTTCATTATTCAATGTTCTCTCATACCTACGCTATTCCCTCTAACTCAGTAACACCCAGGGGAGTTAAAAAATAAGGGTTTGAATGGAATAATTAGGAGTTATATAGGGCAGGTTTATATGGGGCAATAAGAGCAGTTTTACTCCATCCTTACTCCAAAGATGGAGTAAAATGGAGCAATAGGAGTAAAATAGACCAAAAGGAGGTTTTATAGAGCAATAGGAGGTTTTATAGAGCAATAGGAGGGGTTATATAGATTAACAGTATGGGTCACATGGAAAGAGTTACATGGAACAATTAAAGTTGTAATAAGAAGCTTTTAAAGGGTCACTATATTCACTGCATTATCGTAAACTATAATTTGAGGCAAGTAAAATGGTGGTATTCACATATTTATCTGTGCTTGCTTTGTCATTAAATTATTAATGTTTAGTGGGTGCTTATAATTGCCCCTACCCTCCCTTACTCACTGCCTCCTTGTAGTGTCTGCGACACTTATAAGTTCTGCACAGCCTCACCATGGAAACTGCTCTGCTTACACATCTCCCCCTCCCTCCCTTTCTCTGCTGATTCTCATAATTGTTGCAGAAAGTGTGCTGGCAGGCAGCTAAAGATCCTAGTAAGAGGTCAGAAATGGGTCACATATTACAATCTCTGCTTCTGGAGTGAAAAGACTTTCCCTGGAAATGCTGTGATTTCAAATAATGATTTCTCAGAATCTACGGCTCAGATTTAAAAAAGTAGTGGGATCTTGCTGTATCTAAAGGTATAATTTTTGAAAATTTATTTTTTTAGCGTAGATCCCCTTTAAAGCAGTATAGAAATTGTAAGTCACAGTTCTAATACCCTGGTCACGTTCAGCCAGTTTAATTGGCTCTTTCACATTTCAAGCTTTTTTTTTTGCTAGTTCAGCTCTTAAAAGAAAAAGAAATTCCTGTGGATCAAATGAAATACAAGAAATGCTTTGGTTAGCGAAGTCTCTGGCAGAGAGCTGCAGCCATTCCAAGTAACTCCATTCCACCAAGGAAATATTATTCCAGCACAGTTTTTTTCAAAGACCTTATAGTTGTTTCAGAAAATTAAAAATGGATTGGCTGGATTTTATGGCAGTTAAGGAAAGGAAATATTCGTTCCCAGAAACTGGATTTATCGGTGGAAATTCATTTTTACTCTAAAATCAGCTGTATGGTAGCCATGCCTTACTATTTAAATGGAAAACAGACAGACAGATTTACTTTTAAAACAAACCCAACATGTACGTAGTGGTTGGCATTTAACAATTAAAGTGACAGTAGTAACTGACAAAAATAGGTTTATTTAAAGGCCACCTCCAGGCTTATAATAAAAAATTATATTCATATACAGCAAGTATCCTTAGTAGCGTTGGGTGAACCGGTAATTATAATAAAAGCTTGGATTGAGGGGGGTTACTGCTTATGAATCTAATTTTCCTATTATGAGGCTAAACTTTCCCTTTAAATAAACTCCATATTTCCTACAGGAAACTCCTACCACCTGTTCTAACTTGACAGCTGAGTGCTAAATATTCATTGTTAGCATTTATGAAAATGGGTAGCAGCTCCTACATCCTCTACCATTGGCGTAATGTGCGGGGGGTAGAAAAGGGAGGTGGGCAAGCACTTACACTGAACAAGTAAGAACAGGATGTAGGGGTACTCACACGTACCTCCTTTAGAATCATAAAGTTTATTTTAATTAAAGGGCAAGAATACCGTCTCTACCCTAATAATACACAGGTTGAGGTACTAAACCGCTAGGTCCTCACCCGAGTTTCCTAAAATGAGACCGGCTTAGTGACATTCCCCAGGACTCTGCCTAGACTATCCAATGGCATAAAATGTGGGGCAGGGCCAGACCTCTACAAAAAGGTCTTTGATGCATTTGTTTGGGGAAACTAAAGGAAACACAGGGGTGAAGACCAAGTGGTACTATTGAGGTGGGGAAGGGGGTTTGGGAGGACAGTGGATTGATGTCAGGATAGTTCTCCTTTAAAAAATAAAATCTTCATTGTTCCTTTAGTTGGTTGGATACTTATACAGAATTTTATTTTTACAGTTTACATGGGTCAATTGGTTTACGTTTCAATCAAACACAAAACCACACGCAGGAAACGTGATTCCTTTATAAATGGGGTTCATTTATACTAGTATGATTCTTTACTAATGTGACTTCTAACTGATTTTCCAACAAGTGTCCCTCCGGGCAACAGCACCATAACCGACGAAAATGGATTGTATGAACTGAACATTCTAAAGATGGCCATACACTTGTAGTTTCCATCGCAAATCGCAATGTGCCGACAGATCACATTGGTAGGGAACCACACACATGGAACCGACTAATTGCCCATATGGGGTATGGGATCGGTTGGCCATGCGCCATACACTGGGCGACGATATCGGCTCTTTACTTTGAAGCCGATGCCAACAGAAATTTTCCTTCTCATTCAGTAACCCTCGAATGTATCGTTCGGTAACCCTCGAATGTATTGTTCGGTAACCCTTGAATGTGTTGTTCGGTAACCCTCGAATGTATCATTCAGTAACCCTCAAATGTATCGTTCGGTAACCCTCGAATGTATCGTTCGGTAACCCTCGAATGTATTGTTCAGTAACCCTCGAATGTATCGTTCGGTAACCCTCGATTGTATCGTTCGGTAACCCTCGAATGTATTGTTTGGTAACCCTCGAATGTATCATTCAGTAACCCTCGAATGTATCGTTCGGTAACCCTCGATTGTATCGTTCGGTAACCCTCGAATGTAGCGTTCGGTAACCCTTGAATGTATCGTTCGGTAACCCTCGATTGTATCGTTCGGTAACCCTCGAATGTAGCGTTCGGTAACCCTCGAATGTATCGTTCGGTAACCCTCAAATGTAGCGTTCGGTAACCCTCGAATGTAGCATTCATTTTCTGTAACCCTCAAATGTAATGTTCTTTTTTCCATAACTCGAATGTAGTGTTAGTTTTCAGTAACCCTTGAATGTATCGTTCGATTTTCAGTAACCCTCGAATGTAGCTTGTGCAAACCCTGACAATTGCCCGATCATGAAGTGTTTAAACAAGTTTTGGTGATAGTGCCATGTTCCCCAGACCATTTCCCAGGTGCCACAGTCATTTACAGTAAGTTACCATTGTTATTTTATCTGATATTTATTCAAACTTTTCGAACTATTAACTTCCATTGACTTTAATGGGTTAGTTTCTGAACTTCCAAACTTTTACGGAAACGAACCGAATTTCAGTAAGTTCGGATATCTCTACTCAGTTACTATGTCATGTATTTAATTAACTTATCTGTATAATTGCTAACACTTTGTATTTTAGAATTGACAGCGCTGTGTACCCTAGTGGCACTTTATAAATATAATTATACGTAAATTCATTAGACAAACCTCCCTACATTCCATTCAAAAAACGCCTGTGTAAATAATTATCCATCCCGGGAAATGTTGGAACATCTCAAGGCTAGAGACTGCTCCCTTATCTGACGTTACTATCGATTTGGCGTTTGGGCCGGATTGAACTTTGGAACTAAGGAAGTCTAGTTACAACTTTCCCAATTGGCTCGATGTTTCTAAAGTCTTACATTGATTGGTGTGTTGACAGTAACAATGTATCTTAGGCAATGAAAGCTTCATATTTAGAATTCCCCAATCTAACAAATAAATAAATGCAGCTGCATTGCTTCTGGAAGTGTGGGTGGTTATTAAAAACAAAAACAGGAGACATAACTCATGATATCATCGTTGGGTAATTTATCAATGCTTATGTCACTTTTTTTTTTTTTTTTTTTAGACCTTAAAGAGATAAGCCATGTGCTCCCTCACTCATTAGACTGATTGGAATTGCCAAGGTTTGTAAATACTTTATCAAACTGAAGTTTTCTGTCGGTCTGTTTCTGATAAGTGTCAGTGGTCTGGTGCCTGCAATGCTTTGTCCGGCCGTTGTGTAAACAAATACTGAAGATAATCAGTTGTGTAATCGTTAATTCACATACCAAGTCTTGGGTCAGCGGATGAATTGGAATAAAAGAAGGAAGAAAAGTATAAAAAGTATGGTTCTCCCTGTGTCCCCTTTTCCTTAGTGGGAAGCTTTGTATAAACTAGTAATGGATCTCCAGTCAATGGCCTCTTACTGGTATCTGTACAGTACGGGACAATATGATACTCTCCAAGGGAGCAAACGTCCAAAAGCCGAACAGATGTCCCAAGTCTTTCAAAGGTTTCGGTTTACAAGCAGCTAAATCGTCTTCACTCAAATTTGTCCTGCATATGGATACTACTCATCTGGATTTGAGATACAAAAATGCCATCAACTGGGCCATTAAATCATGTTAACACTAACTAGCAAGGAAATGTAAATGAGGCCAAAGATATTTTCTTGCAAAAACACTGCATTTTAAAAGGCCTAATCCAAACGTTGATTCTAATTGGATGGTACATTTTACTACCAAAAGAATAACCTAAGGGCTTGTCTTTGCAGATGCATTGGGATGCAGTGCAGCCTTCAAGCTGTTCAGAGGTCAAGAAGTTTGATCAAGAAGATAGATAAGGAATGATTTTTTTAGCTTTTAAAATCCAACAAGGCAGTTTTGTTGGGGGGGGGAGGGATCACAAGGCTTGAATATGTCAGATAAAAAACATACATGAAACAAAACAGAATTGACTACAATTTATGGATATTATTGTGCCGTCACCAGTGAAGGACATGAATGTAACAATAATTCTATGCTGTTATACATTGTAGCAACCCAAGAACAAAAGAAGTTGTTAGTGATATCAAGAATGGTAATTGTTTTTGTGATCAGATTTCCGATCAACCACAAGAACCGAAAATCCAATCGGAAACACCAGCCGAAGTTCCCCACCTTGTGCCACTGATCTTTTCACAGATTTCCACTTGAGATTTGCGTTAGATGGAGAGTTGGAGATGGGGTCAGCTGAATTTTTTTTTGCCTGGCCCGATCTTTGTTTTATTTCAATAAATTGTTTGTTATCGCAGAACCTAAAAAGGGATACACGTTATTGATATTTTGAGTGATTCGATCGAATTTGCCGCTCAAAATATCAAAAAGTCTTTACCTCTAGCATTCTTGAGATGAGAATAGTTTCTGTTTTGTGTTACAACTTCCATCGTAATTTGAGTAAAATAGGTGTTAAAACACTCTGGAGTTATATAGCACTGTACTGTTGTTTGCCAGCAGTCAAATTTCTCCCAAAAACTGTAGCTGCGTAACATGATGGGTAGGAGTATGGCCGAACCTCATGATGTCATAGTGCATTAATGTACAAAGGCACTTTTTAAAAAAATAGGTTTGGATTGAAATTGTGTAACTACGTTGAAGGGCATGTTGACCCTTAAAACTATGTTTTAGTAGAAAACCCTCCCACACCATAACGCTTTACTTACAGATCCCAGATCAGTACCTTACTTCTCCCTGGTCCATTGCTTAATTTGCTGGCAAAGTCTCTTCTGGTTAGACCCGCAGTCATGGCTGTCACAAATGATGTCACGCCAATGACTAGCATGTCTACCCTGTGAGTGCCTATTCACCATAGTGAAAGTTCAGAAGAGCATGTGTTAAAGCTCTCTGAGCTTTCAATCTACTAATGAAAACTGGAACAGGGAAGGGAATATTTCTTGTTAGGAGAATTTTTGCTGGCAACAACTGCCTTCTTGCAATGCTTTGGCGATCCTATGAACACTGTATTAAGTTTACCTGTTCCCACATATCCTGTTGATTGAAATCTTTTGTCTATATAAAAAATATCACGATTATATAAACTGTGTGGTTCCTTAAAGATTTTACTCATGTACTTGGCTGATATTTTAGTCTTTTTTTTTCCAGCTGAACTCAAGGGTAAGCAAGCAAGTTAAAAGGACCAAAAGAAAAAACAAAAAAAGTCTTACAAACTTCTAATCATCATTTCCAAATCATTAGAAACACAAATGAAAATCTTATTAAAATTAAAGTCATGTTGGGCAGAGTTCGTGAGATGTGACATAGAAATCATGGCTGGCTCGCCCTTTGAAGTCAGTTGGGCTAATATAAATATATTGATTGGTTCCAGAGCTCTTTCTGAATTTACTGGGACTGTTGACCAGTTTTAGCCCTGAACTGTATTTCTTTAATTATATGTCAGAACGTAAGCCTGTTTTAAACAGAGATGTTCAGCTTCATAGACATCACGAGGGCAATTAGTGGAAAGAATATCCATCACTCACGAACAGTTTATGTCTGTAGCTGATGTCCTAAAATAATCTTTATGAATGACTCTGGCTGATAATTCCTTTAAACTCAGTTGTATAAACTTTAGTGCTTATTCTTTATGGCAAGACTTCAGAATCGTGTCTGGGTAATCAGTGAGATGGTCGTGGGGTAAATATACATTTAAAGATTTAACTGTACGAATCCAGATACGTGTTAATTGTACGTTTCACTGGTGAATTTCAAAGCCTTGGGCAAGTCACAACATCAATGGAACGTCTTGGAGTGAACAAAATGACTTTGTGTTACTACAATTAGTGAATGGGCAGTGAATAATGTCTAATAAAGATTACAATAATTTACAGCTTTTGTATTTGTGTTAATTATTAGGTAGACATGACCTGGTTTTGAGCTGGTTCGCACATGGAAGATTTATAACACATGACAAGCCATTCCAAATAGGCTACACGCATTCTCCATATGTTCTTCCTACACTTTAGATCGTTCATTGACTATCGGCTGATAATGTCACTATAGGGATAGAAAGGTCTTTCATGGCTGAGTGCGATTGACAGATTTCTTGCCACACACCTGGTCGATAATAGGCCAATGTCGTGGGACCTGACAGGATTGGCTTATTATCAGTAATGTGTGTACCCAGCTTTTCAGTGCTGAATTAATAATGAACAGAGATGGATGAACTTGCAAAATTCCTCCTGCGTTTATAGTGTAAATAGGAATGGTAACTTACTGTAACTGGCTTAGCAACCTAGGAAATGGTCTGGGGAACACGTATCAATGGCCAAAATCTATAAAATACACCGTCCAGTGCTGGAAACTAGAGATGGACAAGAACTCGAACCCGAATTCGAGCCGAAATTATCAAGTTCGAACGGACCTGGACTTTTCAAACTATGCCGGACTCGGATTTCTCTGACTTTCGAACTTTCAGGACTTTCGATAATTATCGAATCAGTCGAGGGTTCGGTAACCCTCAAATCTTCTATTCGTTTGTGGGATAATTATCGAAAAGGCAGGAGCTCGAAAGTAGTGTGAGTAAGAATAAAATCTATTTTTTTTTAAACGCACTGGATATCCGTACGTGTTCCCCAGACCATTTCCCATTATTATTATTTTTTTTTAAATTATTATTGTGGATTTATATAGCGCCAACATCTTCCATAGCAATTTACAATTACATTTATACATTCAGATCAGGCCCTGTCCCGAAGAGCTTACAATCTAAGCACATTTATTTGACACATACAACCTATCAGTATGTCTTTATGATTGTGGGGGAAACCGCAGTGCCCGGAGGAAACCCACGCAAGCACAGGGAGAACATACAAACTCCTTGCAGATGTGTCCAAGGGTGGAATCGAACTCAGGACTTCAGCGCTGCAAGACTTCAGTACTAACCACTGAGCCACTTACCATTGTTATTTTAACTGTATTTCAGACAAACTTTTCGAACTATTTGACTCCCATTGACTTTAATGGGTCCGTTTTCGAACTTTTGAACTTTCAAACTTTTATCAAAGTTCGAAAATGAACCAAACTCTACTGCAAACTTCATACGCTTTCTAAGTGAACTATTCCTTTTAACCTTGGAAGCCCAGAATTCCACGGGGGTTAGCACTGATAAAAATAGCTGCTATTGGTGAATTTGGAACACGTGCATGGATTATTTTCAAATAAAATTTGAAAATCTTCAAACGTTCTGTCATTTTAGAAAATTTCGAAATTTGGTTCAGAAAAATCCAGAAAATCCGTGATCCACGGATCTTGAAAATCCTCAGAACCACGTTCAGATCTGCGTTCCGGTCTGTCTCTAGTAATAAATACAACTACAAAATGACTTTAGCTATTTGCTGGAATCAGAATTTTCTTAGTTCTTGGAAAACCAAGCCAGGGTCCTTTGATTTCAGAGCAGATAACAAATTATATTTAAATGGATGAATTAGCAATCCCCCTGTTCCAGAATTAGATTGTCCTTCCCCTAACTCTAATGCTGGCCGTACACTGAGTTCATACCTTCCAACATATGGAAAACTGCCCGGCCCTCTCATTTTACATCTGTAATGTCGACCGCAAACCGTGACAGGCTGGGAAACGTTGTTGGAAGATAAGAACGTCCACTGCAAGCAACATTATTCAAGTTGGATTAAATGCCAAAGCATAACGATTGGTCAGTGTACGGACAGCTTAGAAATGGTTCGTTCCAATTAGTCAAAAGGTTTATAATCTGTCGGTGAGGAGTTCTAGAAGACAATATTTAGGCCCTGACATTTGTGTATTAATAATAAGCACAATTTGTCGTGATTTACCAACAGGATGAGTCAATGACTGTTCAGTTTCTGACCATTGTCAGTTATCGGACCAGGAATCAATGAGGCATTATGGGGGAGATTTAATATTAGCCGGTATTGGCTAAAAAGAAGTGAGACCCGCGCCTTTCGATGTTATATCAGGTTAACGTGGGTTAAACTCCACTTTGCCTGCACAATTTACTATTAATGACACAGGACCCCAAATCCTCTCATGTATGGCCAGCTATAGAGTTGGACAAAAATGGTTCTACTAAAAGGAATAGTGCATTATTATGTTACACAAAATAAACCTGATCATTCGGGAAAATAGTCCAATAATATCTAATAATGTAAAGGAGGTAGGAAAACTATTACTGAACAGCTGCTAACACGAGCGGTTAGCTGTCAAATGTGGTGTAGCACCGATCTGCATAGGCAGCGGCGTGCCAGACCTTGGGGGGAATCACCCCCCTCCCGGGCGCGTCGAGGATTTGTCAGTAGCTTCCTGGTGACGTCATGTCATGGTGGGAGTTTGGGGAAGCACTGCGCACGATGACCTCATCGCGTATGGGGTCTGCTAGGGTATAAGTAACTCACCCACATGGTCACTGGTGCCATTTTGTGCTTTACCAGTGACCGGTAAAGCAGTGTTCCCTCCCTCCCTGTAAGTCGGAGTCACAGTTGGTTGGCGGTGGTGGCATCCTTGCAGGAAGTGGACTATTGAGAGCCGTTACATGCCCTGTGGTAACACAGAGGTTGGCATCCAATATTCAATCTATAGCTGAATTATTAACGTCTGCGTATTTCTTTGAGTATGAATAATGTTAAGAGTTTAACGGTAAATATTTGGGTCTCATCCCTCCAAGGTCTGCTTGTTTGGCGGCTGCACCGCGCTCTGTGCAGGCAGTACTATCTCTCCTGTGCTGTCAGCCGCTGCACAAAAGGAGGCACCTCACTGCTCGAGTCTGTTAACAAGGAGGTAGGGAAAAAGAACTTTAAAACCTAAATAGAGTTGCCCTATAATAATGCAAAGAAACTATGTGCTGTCAGAGATAATAAAGGAAATGAAAGACGTTCTATTTTTTAATAGATATATATGTTACTTTCAGCCGTGTTATTGATTTACATATCAACAAAATGGAAAGATCATTTAGAATCCGCAACAAAAGCCAAGTAACACAAATGATCTAATTTAAGACAAATTGCGCTGATATTGTTAGAAAACGATGACCTGGCTTCCCCTATAGATAGCGATGCTATAAAAATCCATGTTAATTAATCCCACGGTGATGTATAAATGTGTAACTGGATTTAGGGCTGCAAAATACAAACAGATGTTACTAATGTGTCTCCTGGCCATGAGAATATGGACAATGATTCCTCTTGTGCCATCAATAGAAGTGAAATGATCCATCGCTCAGACTCTCATATGGCGGCTTGGTGAACGAGAGCTCGGGAGCTTGGGACAAGTAAAGACTAAAACCATTCTAGGGGCACCGCCTTTTAAGAAAAGGGATCCAATTGCTGTATCAGGACCCCACCCCTAACGCCCATTAAATGATTAAAAACATTAAAGGCAAGGCCGCACTATGGCACACACGCAATCTCAAAAAAAAATGCAGATTGCATGCGTTACCAAATCGCAAAGGGACGCACAATCGAAACGCACCCTAAATTGCATGAAATTGGTGCATTGTGCGTTTTGAATCTAATTTAAAAATTGCACGTGCAATTTATTCCCCTTGTATGACTTTTTATATTGTGACTGTACAGCGCTGTGTCCCCAAGTGGCGCTATATAAATAAACATATACATACATACTGTATAATCTGTATTGTTATAATGTACAGCGCTGTGTCCCCAAGTTGCGCTATATAAATAAACATATACATACATACTGTATAATCTGTATTGTTAAAATGTACAGCGCTGCGTCCCCAAGTGGCGCTATATAAATAAAGATATACATACATACTGTATAATCTGTATTGTTATAATGTACAGCGCTGCGTCCCCAAGTGGCGCTATATAAATAAACATATACATACACATCAGTGCTAACCACTGAGCCACCTCTGCCAGTCTGACCCTTTCTACTGCTCCATTCTTTTCTGTGCATGGCAGTAGTAGAAAGACTGGCAGAGGTATCATTGATTGGCTGAGGCTCTGGACAATATTGTGATTTTAGGACAATGTTTATTGATTCTCAGTACAAACAAACTGATTATTGAATTTCTTGCTCTCTAGGCAGCATCCCAAAATGCATTGTGGTTAATCCTGTTCCTCAATATTGATAGACGGTTTTATGGACTATTGGGTTAGGCCTAAAACAAGAAGTAAAAATGAATTTAAAGGAAAGAAACCCTTTCACTCTTTCAGTCCTGTAATTTGTCATGTTAAAATGACCTTCTCTCCCTCACTATTTAACTACAAATCCAGCTCATAGGAGATCCATATGTATCCGTGCAACAATATGGGATCAGGAATATTTGCTCTATTACGATGCTCTAAGGTTAAATTTAAAACCAATGAAAAGGGGGCAAATGGTTTCAACTTTAATCCTCCTTTAAGTGACCATACATGTGACATACAATTACCATATAATAATCTTCCTGTACACATTACAGAATACAACAATGCAACTTTATTCTAACAATATCCTATGATATCCAGCAATAGTCTCAGTACAGTCTACCAGCATGTCATATAATATATACAGTATATTACAGCATAAATACCCTAAACCAACCTGCTGTGGGTACAAATCACACATACTAAATATATATAGTAGGGGTCAGATAGCCTGAAACCCCCAAAAGTAACCCACAAGCCCCCCCAACATGGGGAGGAACTCAACTGGTCTTATTGTAGGAAATCCACCTCCTAATAGGATTAAACCATATCCGCTGGTTGATACAAAACCATCCATTCATAATACTCATATGGAAAACAAACCCCCCATCTACAGTGAACTCCACTCACACATTCGCGCGACCAACGACCATTTCGGCCAAGAATCGCGCATGTGTATTCATCCGGCCGGGGGTCGTTCATAGATCCGTCAGATGACCCCCGACCGAACGAATACACAAGCGTGATTCTCGGCTGAAACGGTCGTTCGTCGAGCGAATGCATTGTCCTTGGGGTTGTTGCGCAGTGTGTACAGAACATTATAATTAAGGTGCCCATACATTATTAGACTTCCCTCTGATTTCCCTGCAACATTAAGAAAACCAACCAGCCCGATTACTCTGTAACCAACATTACAGGCCGTCACAAACCATTATCCACTGGGAAAATTGGAAAGAAATTGCTTCCCAGCCCAATGTTACTATTGATTCGACATTCGGGTCAGATCAAACATTGAATTAATTTAACGTGTGTGTCTAGCATAAAGGTGGCCATACATACGAACGATAATGGGTAAATCCCATCGTTCCATGATAGGATTTACCCATTATAGTTCATGTGTATGGGCTTTTCCCGACGAACAACTGTAGTCGCCACGGGAAGAGACGGAAAATTTCCGTCAGTCGTTATCAGCTCCCTTTACTTTAGTAAAGGAAGCCGATACGATCTTAAAGTGTATGGCCGGGTATGTGGTTCCCACAGCATGTGTGCCGACAGATACCAATGTGATCTGTTGGTACACATGCTGTACAAATCGCATGTGTATGGCCACCATAGCTCACTAAAATGGATAATTTATACTTTAAAGCTTATTACGGTTATCATCTTATTTAGCCTATAAAGATATCATTACATTAACTTTTTTTCATATATTTTAACTAAACAGTATTATACTGTAACTCCATGGACTTGTTACCATTGTTCATCTTCAAACATTGGAATGCAGTCATCCCCTATAATGATTTTTTCCCCCTTTTAACAAGTGATTTTGTATGTACGGTAGCCTTTATCTGCCTTGAGTGCGTTTGCATGTGACGGTCCATATTGCACTTTTTGGAAAACCGTTTTCCGCACTCCTGACATGCATATGATGCTTCTCCTGTGTGGATCTTCTGGTGCTGCTCAAAGTGCGACCCGTGAGAAAACTTCTTGCAACATTCCTTACAGACAAATGTTTTCTTGCGCACGTGAGATTTCCTGGGTGTCCTGTAGCTCCTTTCACATGGCGCTTCTGCAGGAAAGCTTTCACCGTCTTGGGAATCCTCAGTTGATTTACTTTTGGTTGCATTTTTGCTCATCCTAACCAAGGAAAGAAAGATGGTAAATCGTCTCTACTACAAACCATGTAATGGCAGATTCAAAACTAAATGCAACATGGGATGATAAGACTTACAATATACAGATATTTCCTATTAAGGAATACATTGACTTCACCAGCAATGCTGGTCAAAGGAACATGAGAAGACACATGAAGACATTAGTAGAAAAGGTTACTCTTGTGCTCTGGCGTGAAAAGGGAATGTTTAGTTGAGTGGGGGTGGCTGCACAGCAAGTTGTCCACTGATTTGTGTATAAAATCTTTAAAGGGAAACTAGTGGAAAATATATTTTTTTAATTATTATTTTATATTATGCTTCCTTGTTATTCTGCTTGACCAGAGTAAGAGAGAAGTGTATCTCTCAAAAGCTTGTCTGTAAAAATGAACATAATAAAAGGGTATCACCTTATCCTACAGTACTCATCTCTTAGTATATGCTACTGGACTAATACAGCTACAACCATTTTATCTGCTTGTTATTCTACAGATTCTCCTACATTTTAAAAATCAGGTGATTTCATACCCATTGCTAATGCTGTTGACATGTGAGCTGACATTTCAAGTTCTGTAATGGTCCTTCTTCCCAGAATGCACCACATTCTTGGAATGTTCCTAACAGTAATTTCTATTGATTGGCTGTTGGATGGTCAAACATGCTCAGATCTCTACTGAGTCAACCCAGGTGCTGGGTCAAGTACAAGACCATAACAGTCTCTATTAGGTCAGTCAGTATTTCGGAAACATTTATTTATACACAGACCAAATGCTGGATGGGCAGGGTCATTGGGATGAAAACAAAATACTGCTCTTTTTTTCTTAAAAGCATATGTATTTGCACTGAACTTCCTCTTTAAAAGTTTCTTGCTTGCGCTTGGGGGTATGGGTAGGGTTGAAAGCAAAAAATAAACAGGTTAAGATCAAGATCTCTGTAAAAAAAAAAGTTTAAAGAGTATGTTCACCCTTAAAACTAATTTTTGATATAGTATTTCACCTGGTCCCCCAGCCCCAACCGCTTCATTTTTATATTTTTAGAAAGTGACCCAAACTTTTACTTACCTCCCCTCTTTCCTCTGCCGCGCTGCCGGCCCTCTGCTTGCGAGAAAATGCAAGCAGAGGGGCGGGACCGGCAGTCGCGTCTGTGATTGGCTGAGCGGCAGCCAATCACGGACGCAGCTGCCGGTCATTCAGTGCAGCGGAGGAAAGAGGGGAGGTAAGTAAAAGTTTGGGGCACTTTCTAAAAATAAAAATGAAGCGGTCGGGGATGGAGGAACAGGGGGAATACTATATTAAAAGGGATTTATGCTAGGGGGAGGGAATCTGGAGACTCTGCTAGCCTCCTGGTGGGCATTTTTTGGGATTTTTTGGGGGGGGACTACAGGAGAACCATATGGAGCTGGGATGTGAGGTAATGATTACACTACACTACATGATGGGGCCAGTAGTTGGGGGGATTATAGTTTTGGGGGTGGACATGTCCTTTAAAATGATACTTCCATATAATCAAATTCTTAAAACACTCACTTCTGCCTATCCACCTCTAGGGGCCCTGTAGGTTATTATTCTGAACTGTTGATTGCTTGGTCTGTATAGCTCCCAAAAAGCTCTGCACACAGGAATAAGGTTGCCAACAAACTTTATTAAAGCAATAAAAAACATTAAAAGTCACTAAGAACCTTGCAGGAACAATCATTAGCAGCTGTTGAAGTTGCATCTCTGATATGGTGTGGCTCCTTTAATTCGTGGTCAGTTATCCCACCTCTCACGGATTGTCCGGGAATACCCCTCATTCTGGGGTGGTCTCCCGCAAGACCACCCCAGACTCCCATTACTGGTAGGAGACTCTAGTCTTATTCCTCAGCCACACCCCTTTTGAGGGCCACACCAAGGAACACCCCTGACTCCTCCTTAACCCTGCCTCCCACCACTCCTAGAAGGCTAGCTCTGCCTCCGTGTGACATCACCTCACCCGGAAGCCTGAAAGGGTAGGGTGGGATGTCTGCATGGTAAGATATAATGGCTTGTGAGGTAGTTCCTACGTGTTTCGCTGTTCCTTACAGCTTAATCGGGGATACATTTTTAAATGTCTCTATGCCTTTAAAAGCCAAGATTCAAAACACTTCCTGGTTACAGAAAACAGGAAGTGACATTTGTGTTCCATTTGCTGCCTGTCTGTGTTCCAGCAGCCATCTTGAATTTTTTTCTTTATCCAAAGTATGTTTGTTATAACAGTAGAGTTGAAACTGAGGTTGAATATGTTAAACCAGCCTTTCAGCCAGAGTTGTCAGCCCTCCAGTCCATTACAGTGTTATTCATCCCTCCAGTTTAATACACAGTATTAGTCAGCCCTCCAGTTCATTACACGGTATTAGTCATCTCTCCAGTTTATTACACGGTATTAAGTCTGCCCTCCAGTTTATTACACGGTATTAGTCAGCCCTCCAGTTTATTACACGGTATTAGTCAGCCCTCCAGTTTATTACACGGTATTAGTCAGCCCTCCAGTTCATTACACGGTATTAGTCCCAGTTCATTACACGGTATTAGTCAGCCCTCCAGTTCATTACACGGTATTAGTCAGCCCTCCATTTCATTACACGGTATTAGTTAGCCCTCCAGTTCATTACACGGTATTAGTCAGCCCTCCAGTTCATTACACGGTATTAGTACGGCAGTGGAAGTGAATGGGTTAAGTCCTCCTTAATCCCAGGTGACAGGCCAATTATCCAATAAAATTGTAGCTCCTCCCTGCTCCCATTGTGTCTTTTTCTCCTGTCTACAGGTACAGACCGAAAATATCAAGCAGCTCCCCCCTAACAAAATAGATTACCTTCTGTCTCTCTCAGTAAGGAGTCCGCTCAATCAAATGCTTGCATCAATGGGCGGAGGGGCCTGGCGGACCCCCAGATTCCTGGTAACTCGCTCAGTTTACTGCATGCCTGTACCAGGAAGTGGAGCCGGCGCACACTGATGACATCACACACATAGGTTTGAAATAGCCAGCTCCACAGCATGTTTGGAGAGTTCAGTATCGGACGCTGCTGCAGTTCCCAACTGTGCTCTCCTGGGTGGCTCACCTGCTCTGCTCTGTCTGCCACTTGTCTCCGCTGTTCCAGTCACTAGGCTGCCAGTATGTTGTGAGTAATACACAACAGTAAGGTACTCCTATCACAACTTCAACCAAGGTATGCAATAACAATACGTTCTTTTATTACAGTGCTTCTAGGAGTCCTTCGAAAAGGCACAGGTCTGGATCAAGGGGGTGAGCAGAACTACAAGAGAGTTTAGGATTAATGCATACTATCTCAGTTAAATACATTAATCTTCTTTTTCTTCCCTATGTTTGATTCACAGCTCTCCAGAACATGGTGAACATTCTAAGAAAACAAGAGGGAAGGAATGTGCCTTATGTGATAACATAGCGGTCCAAGGCAGTAAAATGTGCCAAAGTTGTTTCAATCCCTCATCATCTCTCTCTCAGGATCAAATCCATCAAACAATGGCAAAAGTATTCCAAGACTCTATGGAGATACTAGTAACTAAAGCTACCACAGCTACAATGGAAAAGGTATCAGAAATACTTAAACATCAAGGTATATTAAAACATCCTAACCAACCGGATCAAGCACCTCCATCATCTCCTACAGAATCTGATGGAGAAGTCCATTCAGAGGAAGAAAAACAAGAATTAGAAGAACCAAATGAAATTGTTTCACCCGCAGATCTTGAATATCTCATTACTAAAATGAGAGCTACATTCCAAATTGCAGAATCCTCTACTAAACTGAAAGGTGATCTGATGTTCTCTAATAAAACAACAACAAGCTCAACCTTCCATCTTCATGAACATATGACTGAGGTAATTAAATCAGAGTGGGAAAATCCAGACAGGAGGTTCAATGTGTCTCAGAATATGGCAAAAAATTATCCGTTCCAAAAAGAAGTTTCAAAAACGTGGGACGAAGCACCAAAAATTGACACTCCAGTGGCAAAAATAGCTAAAAAAGTGGCTCTGGCCACAGACGACTGGGTATCACTTAAAGATCCAATGGAGCGGAAAGAAGAGGCAGCACTTAAAAGGACATACACAGCCGCAGGAGCAGCAATTCGCCCAGCCATTGGAACTACGAGTATCGCCAGAGCCAATCGAATATGGATTAAAGACTTAGAAGAAGCGATATCAGAGGGAGTTCCCAGAGCTGAACTACTGAAATTGCTACAGGATGTGAAACTGGCCAATAACTTCGTGGCAGAAGCCTCTATGGACTCTCTTAGACTGTCAGCCAAAACCATGGCCCAATCCACAGTTGCAAGACGGGCCCTATGGCTAAAGCAGTGGAGGGTAGATACTCAGTCCAAGCAAGGACTAACAAATCTACCATTTGAGGGGAACCTACTGTTCGGACCAGCCTTAGACGAAGTGATTGATAAAAACTCGGCAAAAAAGCTTTTACCAACATTTAGAAGAACAAGGAAAGAACTACCTTCAACATCAACCGAACAAACACTCCGACAAGCTAGACAGTACCGTCCAGGGAAACCATTTCTCCAAAGGCAATCTTGGAAACCAGATCAGTCCTTTCGGGATACCAAAAGCTCTAGAGGGAGAGGAAAGAGACCTCAATGACTGGTGGTCTCTCCAAAAGTTAGGGGGAAGACTCTCCAACTTCGTGACAAACTGGAAAGAAACAAAACCAGACCCCTGGGTAAAACACACAATATCGCAGGGATACTTAATAGAATTCTCTCAGGTACCCTCAAGAAGAAGGTTCATAATATCATCAACCCCCAAACAACATCTGGCAAGGGAGGAACTGACCAAGATACTCCAAGAACTGCTAGACCTAGCAGTAATAGAAGAAGTTCCCAAACAACAACAGAGACAAGGAATATACTCTCCCCTCTTTCTCAAAAGAAAGAAAACTGGGAAATTCAGGGCTATTCTAGACCTCAGGTTTGTAAACAAATTTGTGAAGAAAAACAAATTCAAGATGGAGACACTCAAAACAATAGCAAATCAAATACAGAGACAAGATTGGATGATAAAAATAGACCTTCAGAATGCATATCACCATATTCCAGTACACAAAAAACACAGAAAGTACCTGAGATTCTACATACTCAACCAACACTTCCAGTACAGATCACTTCCGTTTGGGCTAACATCATCTCCGCGGGTCTTCACGAAAATTCTCTCCCCTATAATTGCGAAGCTGAGAACCCTGAACATCCAGATCTATGCATATCTGGACGATATCTTAATAAAAGCACAACAACCAGAGATACTCCAGAGAAACTCAAAATATGTCCAGAACTTCTTAACCAGACACGGCTGGATTCTGAACCTAGAAAAATCATCTCTAATCCCATCACAGACGATTCAATTCTTAGGGGTAACTATAGAATCAATCAAACTCCAACTACGGTTGCCGATACAGAGACAGAACGAGATAGTAAAAGAAATAAAGAAGCTATCAAGTCTATCGTTCTCAACAGTGGACATATGTCAGAAGATACTGGGCAAACTGGTATCTACCACAGAAGCAGTTCAGTGGGCCATGTTCCACCTCAGGCCCTTCCAACTGAACTTTTTGGATCAATGGAATATGAGTTCCAATCCAAATCAACTAATTCATCTACCCCCTACTGTCATAAAGAAAATGAAGTGGTGGACAAAAGTTCAAAACTTCAAACCGGTACAAATATACCCCCGTGGTTGGATCACAATTACTACAGACGCGAGCCCCAGTGGATGGGGAGCACTCTGCAACAACAAACAAGTCCAAGGGTCATGGGACCCCTACTGGAGAAGACAGAATCAAAACATCAGGGAGATGAGAGCAGTCTTCCTGAGTCTCAAATCTTTTTTTATTTATGATCCAGAACCATCCAGTCCAGATCCAATCGGACAACATGTCTGTAGTCTATTACATAAACAAACAGGGGGGTACAAGGAGTCGCAGTCTCTGGAAACAGACAGAAGAAATTCTGAACTGGGCAGAAAGCAAACTATGCCACATAAGAGCAATTCACATTCCGGGGAAACAAAACACACAAGCAGACAAACTCAGCAGGTATGTAATGAATCCTACAGAATGGAGCCTGGATCAGGCAATATTCAACCAGATAACCCAAAAGTGGGGTATGCCAGCGGTAGACCTGATGGCAACGAAACACAATACCAAACTGCCAAATTTCTGCTCTCGGTACCCGGACAGTCAGGCAATAGCAACAAATGCTTTCTCTATTCAGTGGAGCCCACAACTAATGTACATATTTCCGCCAATATCTCTGATATCCAGAATACTCCGGAAAATAGAAGAAGATGGGGCTCAAGTAATAATAATAATACCATACTGGCCAAGGAGACCATGGTTTTCATGGGTGCAGAGACTGGCACAGGCTCAACCAATCAGACTTCCCCTAACACCCAATCTAATAACTCAACGGAATCTGATCCACCCCAACTTGAACCAGCTGAACCTGACGGCCTGGCACTTGAAGTCCAACCCATGAGAGAAGCAGGTCTTTCATCAAAAGTCATCCAAACTTTAATGTCCTCAAGGAAAAAAACCATGACGGACCAATACCACAAAACATGGGAAACATTCTCAAATTGGTGCCATAACAAAAATATAGAAACTAAACAACTGCAAATCAGTACTATTCTTGAGTTCCTACAAGAGGGACTCGATAAAAACCTAAGCACGTCAACACTTAGGAGACAAGTTACCTCAATATCAGCAGTAACAAACAAGAAATGGGCCTCAGAACCACTAGTCATAAGATTCTTCAGAGGAATAAAACATATGAAACCATTACATAAGACTTCAGTTCCTCCTTGGGACCTAACCTTAGTGCTAGACATGCTACAACAGAGTCCATTCGAGCCAATTGATGAACTAAATATGAGAGAACTCACGCTGAAGACCGTATTCTTAACAGCAATAGCATCTGGACGTAGAGTATCAGAAATAAGAGCACTAAAACACAATCCACCTTTTCTTACATTTCAAGGAAACAATGTAATTCTAAAGCCTGATACAAAATTTATTCCAAAAGTCGTGTCAGATTTCCATATAAATCAGGAAATAGTGCTACCCTCTCTCCAAGATGCATCAAATGAAAACCAACTTGACATAGGTAGGACACTGAAAGAGTACATCAATAAGACCAGCGAGTTCAGGAAAACGGAATACCTTTTCATCAATTTCCAAGGTACCAAAAAAGGCTTACAACCAATGACCAGAACCATATCTGCATGGATAACTTCTACGATTAAGCAAGCATACACAATGGCAGAAACTCAAATTCCCAACAGGGTGACTGCACACTCTACAAGGGCAATTTCAGCATCATGGGCTTTCCAGGCAAAGGTGCCTCCCATGGAAATATGCAGAGCAGCCACATGGTCCTCTATTAATACCTTCATAAAACATTACAAATGGGATATTTTTGATAAAGATAAAGCACAATATGCATCAAAAATCTTGGAAGCTGCAAAGCCTCCAAAATAAAATTTTCTTTTCTGCACTTAAACCAAATGACTTCCCTCCCTTCAATAACTAACTACTTGGCACATCCCATTCACTTCCACTGCCGTGGAAGGACCAGGGAAATCAGAAAATCAAATCAATCTTACCGTGATTTTCTTTTCCTGGTCCAGAGCGGACGGTGTATCGTCTCTATAAGGGTACCTATTTATAGGGGAAAGCGGAGGGTGTATCGTCTCTATAAGGGTACCTATTTATAGTGGATAGCGGAGGGTGTATTGTCTCTATAAGGGTACCTATTTATAAGGGAGAGCGGAGGGTGTATCGTCTCTATAAGGGTTCCTATTTATAGGGGATAGCGGAGGGTGAATCGTCTCTATAAGGGTACCTATTTATAGGGGATAGTGGAGGGTGTGTTGTCTCTATAAAGGGTACCTATTTATAGGGGATAGCGGATGGTGTATCGTCTCTATAAGGGTACCCATTTATAGGGGATAGCGGAAGGTGTATCATCTCTATAAGGGTACCTATTTATAGGGGAGAGCAGAGGGTATATCGTTTCTATAAGGGTACCTATTTATAGGGGATAGCGGAGGGTATATCGTCTCCATAAGGGTACCTATTTTTAGGGGATAACAGAAGGTGTATTGTCTCTATAAGGGTACCTATTTATAGGGGATAGCGGAGGGTGTATCCTCTCTATAAGGGTACCTATTTATAGGGGATAGCGGATGGTGTATCATCTCTATAAGGGTACCTATTTATAGGGGAGAGCGGAGGGTGTATCGTCTCTATAAGGGTACCCATTTATAGGGGATAGCGGATGGTGTATCATCTCTATAAGGGTACCTATTTATAGGGGAGAGCGGAGGGTATATCATTTCTATAAGGGTACCTTTTCATAGGGGATAGCGGAGGGTATATCGTCTCCATAAGGGTACCTTTTTTGGGGGGATAACAGAGGGTGTATTGTCTCTATAAGGGTACCTATTTATAGGGGATAGGGGAAGGTGTATCGTGTCAATAAGGGTACCTATTCATAGGGGATAGCGGAGGGTGTATCATCTCTATAAGGGTACCTATTTATAGGGGATAGCTGAGGGTATAACGTCTCTATAAGGGTACCTATTTATAGGGGAGAGCAGAGGGTGTATTGTCTCTATAAGGGTACCTATTTATAGGTACAATGTCATCACTCTTATAGATATATAATGTTACAATGTCATCACTATTATAGATATGTAATGTTACAATGTCATCACAATTATAGATGTATAATGTTACAATGTCCTCACCATTATAGATATATGTAACAATGTCATCACTATTATAGATATATAATGTTACAATGCCATCACCATTATAGATTTGTAATGTTACAATGTCATCACTATTATAGATATGTAATGTTACAATGTCATCACAATTATAGATATATAATGTCATCACCATTATAGATATATAATGTTACAATGTCATCACCATTATAAATATATAATGTTACATTGTCATCACCATTATAGACATATGTCATCTCCATTATACATGGTTGCAATACAGCAGTAATACACGTCACAGTTCCCTCACATATGGATAAGATTTAGAGCAGCTTCAACTCTGTCCTCCAGAGTGGCACGCCGTGATCGTATAGTGGTTAGTACTCTGCGTTGTGGCCGCAGCAACCCCGGTTCGAATCCGGGTCACGGCATTATTTTTTATTTTACTATTTTTTTGGGATTCTATTATTGTACATGTTTATACATGTTGGCAATACTTTCATTATCTTTTTTTTTTTCTAAATGAAAACTATATAAAAACAGACACTCTCTTGTATTGCACAAAGGCTACACAATCTTGGTGGTCACACAACACAATAATTTAGTCTGCAGGCAGGTAACACATATCTATATGAAAATACATAAATAAATAAAAGAACTCTGTGGTATTTCTAGGAAGAGACAGCATCTCTCATTAAAAGAAATTCTTTTAAGTGGAGAAAATGTAACGCCCAACGTGGGGCTCGAACCCACGACCCTGAGATTAAGAGTCTCATGCTCTACCGACTGAGCTAGCCGGGCACCTGAGAAACCAGACATGGTATAACTTGTGTTCCTATTGAAACAGTGTGCTATGTATGTTATAGTGTAACATTGTGTTATTGTGTGGGCTCTATCACTGTTGTTGACAATTCACCCCGGGTTCAGGTCTTCCGTGTGTGGCGCGACAGAGAGTTCAGGTCTTCCGTGTGTGGCGCGACAGAGAGGCGACAAACAGTCCTGTGGATATAAAAAGTAAAACACGGCGTGTACACACCACTCAGCACTGTCCATCTTCAGTAGATAACCTGCCCTAAAGCTGGGTACACACAGTACCTATAACCCCCCCCGGATCCGACGGTATCGGTGTACTGTGTGTACCTTGCTTTCCCGAATGAGCGTGCAGCTGATTTCACGCTCATTCAGGAAAGAGGGAACATTTCCCTCGGCTGTGATAGACTCCCTATAGGGGAAAGGGAAACACACAGTCCCGAACGTTCTTCCTATGCCATGTATATGCCGTGTATATGCCGTGTATACGCCATGTATATGCCGTGTATATGCTGTGTATACGCCATGTATATGCCGTGTACACGCCGTGTATATGCAGTGTATATGCCATGTATACGATGTGTATATGCCATGTATATGCTGTGTATATGCCGTGTATACGATGTGTATATGCCGTGTACACACCGTGTATATGCCGTGTATATGCTGTGTATATGCTGTGTATGGGGACTGTGTGTAGCCCAATCTTTCAAAAATAACAGACAGGATCTTGTAGATCTTTGCTGTGTGTACCCAGCTTAAGGGTTTCTTCATATTACACGGTTCTGTCCATTTCTGCACTACTTCTGTCCGGTTTATTTAAAAGTATAGAGAAAAATGGACCTCTAGAAATGGGCCAGAAAACGGAATGTCAGTTGTAGCCTGTTTTGGTCCATGTCTAGTGTGAATGAAGCCTAGCCAATTTTCCAAGTGTAGCTGGGTACACACCATTCAATGCTTTGTTCTGTCCGACTGCTCGCTAATGGCGAACGGTCGGTCCAACGAATGCCTCTCATGGTGTGTAACCAGCTTTAGTGTCTCTTTAATACAGGATTTGAGGCGGGCAGGAATCCCACCCCTCCCGGAAGCTCTGATTGTCTTCTGACTTCTCAGGCGGTATTTCGCAAGACCCTAGGAACCTCACATGAGGAACAGCAAAATTTCCATGAACTAGCCCAGATCCCAGGAAATACTTCTGTGAGCTGCCTGAGATTGTTAGAGGTGGTAGGGATGTGTGCTACCTAGCAACAGTGCCAAATTTCCCAGTGCAGTACCATCTATCTATCTATCTATCTATCACTCTATCTATCTATCTATCTATCTATCTATCTATCTATCTATCTATCTATCACTCTATCTATCTATCATCTATCTAGTATCTATCTATCTATCTATCTATCTATCTAACTATCATCTATCTATCATCTATCTATCATCTATCTTGTATCTATCTATCTATCTATCTATCTATCTATCTATCTATCTATCTATCTATCTATCTATCTATCTATCTATCTATCACTCTAACTGCCCGGTAACATTGCATTGGAATGCGATCAGGAAGTGTGAATGGCGCACAAATCGCACTTAGGCACACAAGTGTGTTCTGCACATTAATCTGTGTACAGGCATTCGTTCCGGCGTCATTAAAGGTCTATCACACGTGTGTGGTAGCTTTAAGCTAGATACACACAGTACAGATCAGTGAAAGGTGACAGACAAGACCTGCAAGATCCTGTCTGTCATCTTTTAAAGATCTGCATACACACAGTCCCTATGAACATCATAAGGAGAACGCTCGGGACTGTGTGTTTCCATCGACTCCCTCTATAGGGAGTCTAGTGCGGCTGACAGAAACGAGCGTTCGGCCGACCCGATCGTTTGGCGGCCGCCCGCTAGTTCAGGAAACGAAGTTACACACATAATGGTAAAACCCCGATACCATCGGATCCGATGGTATCGGGGCTTTATCATTACTGTGTGTACCCAGCTTTAGTCATTAGTTTCGGAAATAATTGTTGATAGAGCAGGATTTGGGGCGGTGCCACCGTGTCTCTTGGTTAACGCCCGTTTGTGTTTTTGCCGCAAAACAAATGATAACCGTACTTACTATCTGTATTGGACATTATAGTAGTGAGTAGGGTTTTCATAAAAAATGGAGTTTAAAAAACAATTGTTCCCTGACCGGGAATCGAACCCGGGCCGCGGCGGTGAGAGCGCCGAATCCTAACCACTAGACCACCAGGGAAGCTATGATATTTACAACAGAGTAAATACTGATGAAACCTTACATAGCCCCTTCCCACCGTTCACGCATGCTCCGTAGCGCTTGTATGCGCATATCGTTCTAAACACGCCCCTTTTTAATGTTCCATCAATATTCGACAAATCAGCTTCTTCGTCTCTCCCGCGCTTTCTTTTAATCACTGGGCTGCAGCACGTAAAGCCTGAGCCAAAGAAACAAGTGGCTAAGGACGCGGCGGGATTAGCCAATAGGGAACGTTGGCTTCGCGGAGACGTCTATGTGGGGGGCGGAGCTTAGACTGACGCAGAAAGGAAGATGGCGGACGAAGAGAAGTTGCCACCCGGGTGGGAGAAACGAATGAGCCGAAGCTCAGGTATGAAAACCCCGCAGATAAGACCGTGATTGTGAACTGTCTGCAGAGAGCAAGGATTGGGCGCTTTTCCAAGATTCACAGACAGTCCTCCCGGGTGATGGTTAAAGGGATGATGCTGCAGCAGTAGGGAAGAAAAACTACAACCCCCAGCATTCCTTTGGACAGGAAGAGGCTGAGAGTAATTGCCTTGATGGTCTCTAATGGAACCTGAGGCCTTGGAGTCATGTTCTGTCGTTGCCATCTTGGAATTAATTTGTGGAACAATTCATTCTGGATCCATTTAATTAGTACAAGGGCCTATGAATGGATTGGGGTTATTAATAGCAGCATGGTGGAACAGTGATTTGTGTAATTCTGCAGGTTGGGTTTATTTTACAGTGTGGGTCACAGGCCCTGCACATGCTCAGTGAATTCCCTTATCCCTCCCTCTCCAGCCTTGCCTGATCTATCAATCAACTACTGGGTGACCTTCCTGTAATCTAAATCAAGCTTAAACAGATTAATTATTTAGGATTGAGGCCAGAAAACGACAGTTTCTCCAGATTGCTGCTGATTTCATGAGTGAGCGTTACAGCTATCTGCTAAGTAGGGGCTATAGAATCTATTTAGACACATTTACCCAAAAACGAATTTGCTTACGGACCTAAGAAATTCTCATAGCCGGTATTTATGTATAATTTTATATAGCACTTCTTTTGTACGCAGCGCTGTACATTATAAATAGAGGATAAGTGCAAGCCATTATACAGATAAATTTACATAAATAAAGTTTCAAAGGTTAAGAAAATATTTATATTCGGAAAGAGATCCCTGCCCCGTAGAGTTTAAAATCAACATACAAGTGGGGGGAGGGATAAAGTGCTTAGATAGCTAACAATCATTAATAGTGCACCTTTTCAGGAATGTAGGATAGCAGTTAAGATTTGAGCTAAAGGATGTTACCTGGCAAAGTGAGGGAGAGTGTCCCAAAGGTAGGGAGCTGCAAAAGAAAATGGTTTAATAGGGGAGGAAGCAGGGTTTGTTGGGGGGTTTGCAGATAAGATTGCCTTGCAAGGAATGCAAGACATGTCCAGGAACATAATTCAGGAGCCATCATCTTGGTTCATAGGGTAGATCCGCAGTCACTGACAACAACGTCATTGCCAAAAATGTGCGTCTGCCCGGGGTTGTGTCCAATTAGGGTAATGAAAGCTGTGTAGAGCATGTGCTAAATCTCTGAGCTTTCACTGTACTGAGTGCTCTTGGAGTTTGCTGGTATCTATATATATCTCGGTTTAGGGAGTTTTTCGAGGTCTGTAAGTAAAATGGTGTCTGGGTTTGAGGGGGTTTCCTGCAGGATACGAAAATCTTGTTTTGGGGGTGGACAAATCCTTTGGAAGTGGAAATCATTTATCATGCCCTCTCATTCCTAAAGTGGGAGTCAGGTGGTGAGAAAAATGTTTGTATTGGAATAAACTATCAAATGTCCATGATGCATGTTCCATTGTACTTGTGATTAGTTGTTTTGGTGACTTAAACTGGGTACACACATGAACGAGGAGGTGTATATAGCACATTAAATTATCATGTACATAAAAATTATGCAACTGCTGTCCCATTAAAGATAATATTCTATAGGAATTAAATTCTCCCAATTAACCTCTTATACTCTGTATGTAGATCGGTCAACCGGGTTGACATACATACTGGGATCGTAGCTTGTCTGCATTATGGTTGAAAGTTTTTGCACCATACAACTTGCTAATAACCGCAAAATCCTGACTGATCCAGCAGGTTTTGCTCAATATCAGCAATGTGTATGTATACCTTTATGAATGTATCCAAGTTAAAGGAAATTTTCCCATTGCCACAGTCGGCTCCCTGGGCAGAATGAACATATATGTATGTATTTTTTTTTTCATTTCTTGGAATAGGGCGTGTATATTACTTCAATCACATGACAAATGCCAGCCAATGGGAAAGACCCAGTGCCGGTGGAAAAAATGGGCAAGGGGAACCAACAAAAGTGCGATGCTCTCACCTCCTTGTGAAACACAACCAATCGAGGCGACCTTCATCATGGCGACAGGACAAGATCACACGCTCAAAGGATGAGGCTTTGGAACTCATTAATGGTGGGTAGAGAAATATGCTATGTTAACTCATTTCTGACCTGAATATGTGTGACTTCTAAGTCGATGGACATAAAATTGCCCTTCCCAATACCTTGATAATCTGCTGTGACTTGCAGACACAGACAGTTGTTTCTCTCTTCAGTGGACTGCACTTCAGGACCCCCCAGATCCTGAGATCATTAAACTTAAATGGCCAGCCCTCAGTTGAAAACATATATACAGGTAAATCACCCTAACCTGTAATAGTTTGAAGTCTGAAATATATGTCTAACCTGAAATGCTGCACAATGTCCTGTTTCCCCTGTTTCTGCTTCCTGGTTTTTCCAGTTAGTAACTGTCAGTTAAGGATTTGACAGTTGACATCACATAGCATAGCAGACACACAATAATGATTTCAGAGGACAAAGTAGGATATATCAACATATTTTAAAGAGGCCATTCTTTCTAAACACAAGCAATACACAGCTTTTCGGACTTTACTTTTCTCTATCTAAATATGACTGGTCATCATTTATACTGTTTACAAATAGAGCTCTGTTCATTTACAGGCTACATTCAGAAAATCAAATCTGGGGATGAGGATTTTGAAATTCTTGCTTCTCAGTTCAGTGACTGCAGCTCTGCTAAGGCTGGAGGTGACTTGGGCAGCTTTGGGAGAGGTTGGTATATTGTCAAACCATTTTGAATTCTAGGTAACAAATAAAAGGGCCACTAGACCCCAAAATTAACTATCCCACCATAAATCTAGAATTGTATTGGAAAGTTAAATGACAAACTCGACTTCTCCCCACTTCTCTTCTACTATCTATGGTTTGTGCCCAGGGTGAGGACCTAAACATCTAGGTCCTCACCCGTGGGTTCTTTTCAGTTAAAGGGCAAGCCCAGTCCTTGGTTCAGGTAAATCACCCCCCAAAAACCCTAAATGTTAATAGTTTGAAATCTGAAATATATAAATCTAACCTGAAATCCTGCACAATGTCGTGTTTCCCTGTTTCTGCTTCCTGGTTCTTCCAGTTAGTAACTGTCAGTTATGGATTTGACAGTTGACATCACAGCCAATGAATGAATGTTAATTCCCTGTCTGCCTCTTCTGAGCATGCTCAGGCTCAGTACAGGTTTTAAATTGCTCAGTTTCCATGAGGCATCTAGAAGCAATGAATTCATAGGACAATGTATGAAATAACTGTATTTTAAAGAGGCCATTCTTTCTAAAAGATATTATGAGCGTGGAGTTGAACTTTAAGCTGGTATACTTAAATTTTGCAGTGCTGCTATGCTCCCTTTTCTGGATTTGCGGTGCATCCAATAGGAAGACGCACTCCTTGCAGAGTGCATCTTCCCATTGGCCTTGTCGCAGGCAGAGAGGGGGTGGAGCATACCGGAGTATTGCTGCAAACCTTAAGTAAGTGTACTGGCTAAACTAAAAAGAACCTTGGGCTGAGGACCTAGCGGTTTAGGTCCTCACCCTGGGTACAACGGGTGTGCAGAGCGTGTGCGTGTGTGGCGGGGTGTATAGTTGTCCTTTTTAATATAAGGCCAGTTTAAGGCTCACTTGGCATCCCTTATGTCAAAGAAATATATTATTACAGGTCTAACAGTATTGTAACATATTTTTCTTGTAAGTTAGGCAGGCAGTGAGTTTCCCTTAAACACTATTAAGTCTTTAATAAGCCCAACATAGGAGTTATTATATAAACATATATATCAATTAAACCTAGCATGAGGTTTCCTTATTTGTTCTATAAAGCACTATATTTTAAAATGACTGTATATTGTTTACCTTGGAGACACCCAGGACTGGAGACTTTGACCCTTATATAGAAAAGGGCACTGTCTGGTCACATGTCCTGGCTACTGGATGCATTTAGTCTATTGCTCCACAGCTTTAGTGTACTTACATGTGTGGTCATTTGGGATGGTTCAGGGGCAGTAACTGAGCAACTTCATATCCTGGTTACCATGGAGGCACCACCAGAACAGTAATGGCACAGATAAAGTAACCCGGAAGCCTTGTTTTAATGATTTTATTTCCCTTCTCTTATACTCTGGCTCAGTGATTGAGTTACAACTCACAGCATAGATTTCCCTTATACTGTTAACATAGTGTACAATCAGTTGTGCTTTTATAGCTTTACTAATCTTATGTCTATAACTGGTAATTTCCTTATTTTTTTCTCCGTTAGGTGACATGCAGAAGCCCTTTGAAGATGCTTCTTTTGCTCTGAGGCCTGGTGAGATGAGTGGTCCTGTCTTCACAGATTCAGGCATTCACATTATACTCCGCATTGAGTGAATCCTTGCTGCTTCAGAGAGACAATAAAGGGGTTTACAGCGAGCTAAGGGAAAGATAGAGATCAATAGATACGCGGTGACTTTGTTCATTAGGAGAATTCGCGGTGGATTCAAACAGTTATTGGCAGTTAACAGTATAATATTTTAGAGGGGGGAGGGAGTTTTGTCCTGTAGCAATGGTATCTGCATGAAGGGCTGGGGGCTTAATATTAAATTTATACAACGTTCCATATGTGAATGTTTAACTCAAAACACGGAAGGAACTGTCTAAACCATTTTTATGTTAAACAACATATTCGTGTAATAGAAAGAACTATAGCATGACATTCTGGAGCCCAAGCTAACCAGCTCATTCGTTCTGCCTTGCTTGTTTTACACTGCACTTGCTAAGCTTTCGATGGGCAGTACACACCTATGTCCTTAACAAACCCCTGTAAAGTTTATTAGCATTGCAATTCTATTCTACACGTGAATGGGTTTTAGAATTAGACTGTTTCCCTCAGTGGGTCTGATTGGGCCCTTTCTTTCATTTCAGTGCTTTCAGTGCTAAACCTCAAACCCAGAAGCCAGAATGTGTCCACACCTTAGGTGTAGATCTTACCCTTACCTGGCGACTTCTGCTTTTGTAAGGGTGTGCATATATGGGATTGTGTTCTTAATGTGTATAGTTACTGACAAAGCAGATTTACTGTGTTGTTTTCAGTTAAACACAAATGCTCCATTAATTAAAGTTATTAGCCAGCTGTTATCTTCATTGAAAAGTGTGATGGTGCATTATGGGGGATTTTTTTGTGTGCAATTGACATTTTAAGGAAGAGAGCATGTGATCATTTCTGCCATAACTATTTGTTTTGGTTTTTTTTTTCTATTCTTTTTCATGGTAAATATATAATTTCCTACACAATGCTGGATTATTTAATGGTCATTACTTTTAATTAATAACTTAATGATAATTGACTTGTCCTTAGGCAATTTTTGATCTCTTGTACTGTACTATAAATATGGTTGTCACTCATGTAGACATTTTTCTTGTGAGGAATAGTATTTCATACGTGTAGACAAATGGTTTCTTTATAGAAACCATCATATTTTCGCACAATCGATTTCCAGGAACAATATTTTTTGACTGAGCCAAATTGTCTGCTGTCATTTTTAAACTATTTTATTTCCCCCTGGCATTGCCGTCTGCTGGCTCTGTGATTGGCAAAAGTGATTGTTTGCAATCCGAAAAGTGGAATGCAGCGCAAGTTTAAACGAGTCACCATGGCCGACCTTGTGGTCTTTGATAGACTACACGATTGGTTGCATCTATAGTCCATGCAATGCTGCTGAATAGAAAGAGGTTATGTTCTTTAGATCTTTCTGCCTATTCTGTCTATTTGTACCTACACCATCACTGGACAAATCAAAGGTGCCTAGTAGGTCTCTCTGTCTAGAAATAGAACTGTTAAGGGGGAAATGTTTGAATTCTAATGTAAAACCAACCCTATCATTAAAGGAGAACTAAACCCAATATTTTACACTCTAGAATCTGAAAATATCCCCTCTAAAAACACCAATAAAGTGTAAAACCCCACTACAATAAATGGCATTAAAGTAAATGTAACCCCTTGTAAAACTGGATAAAAAAAATGGCATGTATGTGCAGTGACTGGCCACACCCCTGTCCTCGGTCACATGCTCCCTTGCCTAATCTGTCCTGTAAAAGGATTGGCTTGAGGCTACTAGTGGTTGTGTACTCCAACAATATAAACAAGTATGATACCTACTAGATATCCAACCTTGTTGGCCACCTTACTGCCACACACATAGTCCAATAATATACAGAAGTTAAGGCTGTCCAGTCATTTCAGATTGTATTCGACATAGGGGGAATCCCTTCTTTATTGGTGCTAAATACAAATAAAACACAACGTTTCGGTGCTGTGGCCTTTATCATAAGCGCTGTAACGTTGCGTGTTTTATTTGTATTTTGCACCAATAAAGAAGGGATTCCCCCTATGTCGAATACAATCTGAAACGACTGGACAGCCTTATCTTCTCTATTATTGTCCTAATGGTTGTGACCAACTATCAAGTTCCTTCAGTATCTTAGGAACATAATGATCAGTGACTACACTGATACTGGAATTCTGGGAAATAAAACACAAACCCCATTTTAGAAAGGTAAATCTCTCAACAACCATATCAAAATGAGGTGAAACACAGATTACTACTATATCAAGGACATCTACCTTTTGATTCAATGATGTTCTGCGGCTTTAGTTGTCCTTTAACACTCAAAGTACTGGGTTTTCTTGGTCTGTACATTATTGTAGGGATGATGTCCCCCAATAAATATAGGGGTGGGCAGTGCCTGTAGATGTTTAGATTTGCTCAAACACTTTTCTTATCATTCATTTTTACCATGCAATATACCACCCCATGTATACATTTATTTTTACACATTGTTTTTATGATCAATATATTTTTCATTGTTCTATGGTTGTGTCTCTTGTTTTACAAACAGTAGGGCCATTCCTCTGGATGGATAGGTTTATGACTAGAGATGGGCTAGGCAGTGTTACAGGAAGGCAAACTATAAGAACAGGTAGGCTGATGGCATTCTGTCCTGACATGATGGAAAAACAAAGGGTGGAAACTAACCAGCAATTTACCGCTTCTCAGTCTTCCAAAGTTTATTTGGCACTCCTAATAGATTCACAAAATGGTCATTCCCTGCAACAGAGGATGAGAGAATCCACGAGTGATCCCATTGGTCTAAATTGCCAGTTAGTGTTCATAAGGTTTGGGAAAGGTTCTAGTCTCAAAGTGGGGGGAAAAAAAATGTTATTTTCTACTTTCAATCTCATTGAAGGTTTTGCTCTGGTGAGTTTCAATCATCATCTAGTAGTTCAAATGGTTCTAGTAAGTAAAATGAATCATGACAATTGTCTCACCCCATATGAACTCCTTATAATTATTCTAGTATCTGTCAGATCCTTTGCATTCTTTATACATTAACTAAATAGGACCCCCCATGGTCACAGTTTAGTTCATAGACTTATGGCTACATGGCAGCTCTGCAAGGGAAGATACCTTGGAAAAGAATGAAAAACATGGATCAATACACCATTTTTTGCATGTGATGGCAAGTACACATTGGCTTTATGTCCCATTGAATCTGGAATGCTGGACATACACTACCCCGACATTATACCGATAGAAATTTGATCTGAGATGAATGTCAAATGAACTGTAACGAAAGGAGCATCAGGTTTACTTCCTGATATTTCCCACCCAGATCAGGTTTTTGTCTATTGCAAAATGGTCGGGTCAGGTGGTTGTTGGAATATCGCTTGAATGTCGTGAGGTAAGTTTGTAGTGTATAGCCAGCATTAGACCACATTGAAGATGGACAATAAATGTTGATCTGTTTGAATAGCAGAGTAAATCAATCTGAGTTGCTTTGTTTCAATGTGATGACCTAACCGGACAGGAAGTATAGGGTTCAGTTAGTTAAGATTCCATTCATTAATATTATAGTCAACTTTTTCAGTGGAGTAACAGACCCGGGTTACAGGTATGGAGACTGGATCGAGAAATAGCATTCTTTATTTATACTGGCGCTGAACCATTTGCCTTGGAGATAAAAAAGAAATCACCCCAGACTTCTGGTAAGGTAGGGCTGTATTTAGGGAAATATTAGTATTGAGGTGAACATATTGTATCCCTTTACTTTGTACTGTTTTGAATTTATTGTGGATAACTGCTGCTCAATTCTAGTGGTCAGGATTCCTATTGGCTTATAGTGGGCTTTATACTCGTGTCCTTTACCAACACCAATGGGGGAAGTGGCATGGTATAGGCTACAATGTGTATGTTAGTCCAGAGAGGGGCAGAGCTTCATTTTTCTCCAATACAGCCCACCCACCATATGATCTCTATTGCATTGCTTCTTTAATACAAATAAATGTAAATGTTGTTTTGACGAGTTATTTTTGTGTTAACTTGTATATATGTATAAACATTACAACAGTACAAAACATTCCATTTAAGAAGTTGTCCTCCTAAACTGCTATTTCCTTCTAGCTTATGAGAAGGTTCACTTCCTATTGGGGTACACGTGTTAGATCGCCAGTCCAAGTGACATACGTCCAAATGCAATAAGATAATGTTCCCAACAGCTACAGCAAAATGAGACAGATGACTGTTCTGCTGGTTAAATGTGGAGACTTTAGTTATCCTTTAAAAGACAATTTAAGGGTTGATCCAGTAGTGGCAAGTTGTGGTTTTAAAACTAAAGTTGTCAAAAAAAAATTTTTTCTATTCCTCCCCCAGAGGGGGGGATAGAATTTTTTTTTTTTTTGCCAACTTTAGTTTTAAAACCACAACTTGCCACTAACCTAAATGATTTGTTTTTTTACGGTGTACATATCCTTTGTATATCTTGTTAGTAATGCAGGTAATAAAGTGCAAAATGTAAAGGTGGACCCTTTAAAGCTCTATATTTAAAAAAAAAAAAAAAAAATTCCTGTAAGGAAGCAGTAGTGACTTGCTTCAGCACTTTTCCTTAAAATGAATGGCAACCTTTGGCTAAAGGTGTGATCTGGTCAGCACCATTCATAAGAATATTATTTACCAGATAGTCATGGCGCTTTCATGTATTATATAGAAACAAACAAAGGATCAATACACAGATCATCTAGTGTTGGGTTTTTGATGGGGGGGGATTCCTGAATCCTATACCACGAACAATCACAGTTCATGAACAAATACACCCAAATATTCTATTATATATGAACCATATAGTAGGACTTAATTTTGCATTCTGCTCAAGTCCCCCTCCCCCTTAGGGCTAGGCCACACTGCTGCGTTTTTTTTGCGTTTGCGCTTGCGTTTTTAAAAAATAATTGAAATGGCGGCAACGCAAAAAAACCGTGCGTTTTTCGGTGCGATTGCGTTTTGCGTTCTGCAATTTTAATCGCAATCGCATGCGATTTCCTATACTTATTGAAGAAAGCGCAAACGCAACAAAATCGCACATGAAATCGCATGCGATTGCGATTGCATTTGTGTTTGCATTTCAGTGTGGCCTAGCCCTTAAACACATTTTTCACTATATTTACATTTACCAAATATGCTTCTAAATTTACACCGCTGGATCCCTTGCCACGACTCTCTGCACCTCTGCAGCTTCCGGGTCTGGACATCAGTCAAATCCCTGATGCTTATTTCCCTGCCAATGGCTGGTGGACATACCTGAAGCTGCTCCCTCTGCTGCTGTGCGATCCTGTCTAAAAGAATTCAATGGCCGCCATTGAACTCTAATGTAAGCAGAACGGCACTGGAGGCGATCTCCATTTTTTTGCGAATCTCATGCACTCCCAAAACCGCAGCGCAAACTGACCGTAACGTGGTGCTCAGTCTAAAGGTGTATTTTATTTAGTAAGGAAATCCAATATGATGGTAGGAATTCTAATTTTTACTTTCCCTATAATTAGGAAATTATAATTACTATAAAAATAATAAACGGGCAACAAATTATTTTCAGAATGTGAATGTAACCTAAAAGAATCGGTTGACCAGACAGAGTACTGTATCTAAACCCAGTCTTATGTAATAATCTCTGTAAGTGCTGGGACAAGTACAGCAACAGACTGAAACTTTTCACTCAGCAAGCAGATAAGGGGGATTCAAGGCACTTGCCTTCCCCCCTAAATATGGCATACATAAATCTAGGGTTTCTGGACTATATTGCTGTGATCACATGAATGAAAAACCTTCTAACCACATCAAGGGAACCCCAGTCTGGAAGGTCCTAACTTCTTACCATTTTTTATACTGGTGCATTAGATCCATTATATAGCAGGCTTTCTCTACCCCCTTACTTCATGTATCAGGGCTGGACAAATCCCAGGAGCCAAACATCCAATGCACCTGGAAATGCAGTGCTGGCCGCTAACTTTAAAACTTTACCAAACTCCTAGTTGGCTTGTAATGTCAAAAATGATTTGCCCACCCCAGTGTGGGCAAAATCACACACATTTATCCAAGTGTGCGAAAAATTCAGTATGCAAAATGCGCATTCAACATCGCAACTATGTATTGCGCCCGCTTTAAAAGTCACGATGTGTGTGAAGTGTCTATTGAATTTTAAAATGGAGATTTAGGTGGAGGTTCTGCTTAAATTTCCCTGTTTATTCATTCCTAAATGAGACGAATAGCACTCGGGGGCCTTCAGTCAGATACAGAAAATGACCACAAGGTGTCACTACAAAGCACTTTAATTTGGATGTTAAAGGACAACTATACTGTAAAAATGTACTTTTTTAAAATGAAAAGCACCTGGGACAATGAGATAGGATTGATTATTCTCACCTCACAATATTGTTTTGTTGAGGAGCTACAGCACATACAGTTTTCATCTGCCAGGTTATGGCCCGGGGCCATTCTATATTAAAGATAGTGCTGAAGCATTCAGGAAGACTGGCAGAAGAAGTTTTCTTCGTCCTGCTGCTCCTCATAGAAAAGATATTGGGAGGTAAAAAGCACCAATCCTACCTCCCTGCCTCAGGTACGGTACTTTTTATTTTAACTTTATACGCACTATAGTTTCCCTTTTAAGATTAATGCCTGATTCTAATAATATCTGAAACATACCTACACATGGTGTTGTGTTTGTTACCTCCTGGTCTTGTTTGATTTGCTGGATATTTGCTCTTTTCATGCTCTGTAACATACAGTGTCCCAGTGGAATCATGAATTTATATTATTTACTCCCATACTATTTTACTGTTGCAGAGAGGAGACTAGTAAATATCTGGGTAGCTGGAGGGGATGCTGACCCCCCAGTGCAATAAATCACTCTGTAAAATAAATTAAATGTTTTGCTTGCCCTTTGGCTATTTAAGCTTTTTAGTTAATGTAGCTCTTTAAAGATTTTTTTTAAAGGGCAATCCTTTAGTTGTGTAGATTTACATCAAAACTGCGGGAATTCTCTGTGTATTAGTGTACAGTGAGAGCAAACAAAGTTTATCTGAGAACAGACACTAATAGACTTGGGATTGAATGTTAAGAAGGATCTTCATTTTACAAAGGGCCCTGTAGCCGGGATTAACTGTTTCTTACACACATTGCATTTCCATTGTTTTTTTTACAAAATGGCAGCAAATTTTCTATGCAGATTATTATGGGAGCATATGCTATGTGCTATGGTAATAGAACACTGATTATAACTGATGATATAGCTAAACACCGATTATAACTGATGACATAGCTAAGCACTGATTATAACTGATGACATAGCTAAACACTAATTATAAATGATGACATAGCTAAACACTGATTATAACTGATGACATAGCTAAACACTAATTATAACTGATGACATAGCTAAGCAAAGATTATAACTGATGACATAGCTAGACTGATTATAACTGATGACATAGCTAGACTGATTATAACTGATGACATAGCTAAACACTGATTATAACTGATGACATAGCTAAACACTAATTATAACTGATGACATAGCTAAACACTAATTATAACTGATGCCATAGCAAAGCACTAATTATAACTGATGACATAGCTAAACACTGATTATAAATGATGACATAGCTAAACACATAACTGAGGACATAGCTAGACACTGATTATAACTGATGACATAGCTAAGCACCGATTATAAGGATATTTATGACTGTTGTGTATAATACATGAGATACAAAAAGATATAAAATATATTAATAGTGACCATAAATGTAAATGGATAACATTCCCTCCCCTAAGAATGATAAGATTTGGAATGATCTTTGGTACCTTTGGCTGGATACACAGAGATATAAAGAAACCCATGAGTTTGTCTCGCCTTATTAGAAAAACATCAGCTGTAAAGGAAATGAATTTGTTTCTGTGTATGATAATTCATTATATACCCAATGAATGCTCTTTAAAATAAGTTTAACGAGATGGCAAGTATTCACGCTACACAACATACTGTAATGATATTCAGCTTTAACCAACCCTCGTCCTCTCTCCAATCTGTAAACCTTTTTTATCCTATCCATCCATAGACCCTTTAGTCCCAGATTCAGATGAATCCATTTGTTCTGCACAAGGCTGCCCGTTGTTGGATAATGAAGCACCCGGCTAAAAGTGCACTGAAATTGTCTAATTTATCTCTATTACTGGTGTTGGCAACATAGACGGAGCGCCCATGGCAGATCAATCAGAATAAACTCTGCCCTGAAATATTCATTCAACACTGGCAAATTTACACAGAGATCTGATAACGCCGGATAGTGTTGACTTGTTTTGTAGACAATTAGATGCACAGAGAGACACTGTCAGCTGTGCAAGAAAAATTCATTTTATTTTAATTGCCTTGCAATAGACATAAATATCGTGCTCTTTATACCAGTCAATGTAAGGGCTGGTTTTAGACTTTCCCCTTTGTGTTAATCCTTTATATTATATATAAATATATTTATATCTTCATAGGAGATTGCATTGAGTTTTCCGGAGTTACTAATGAGGTGGGGGGTATAGGATATTACATATAGAAAAAGTGTATATGTATACTATCTCACTATTACCATTTAAATGACCATCAGTAAATGTATATAAAGGATAGCACTGACTTATATTAGGTACAAGACAAAATATACAATTTATACAAAATATATAAACACACCTACAGAGCTGAGATTCCTATTTTGTTATGGGATAGTCAAAATGGGAGGTTAAACCACACCCCTGTGACTGCTAAGGGGTCTCCATGTGAATACTGGAAGGAAGAGGTAATGTCTGCAACATCCAATGATGTGCTGTTTGTAAAACATATGACAGTCTTAGCCAATCAATCATGTGTGTAGCTGAAAGGGAGAAATATGTGTTAGATAATTAGGGCAATGCTATCATAATAACATGAGGCTGTGAGGCTCTATTTCACTTTATACTCTTTGGGGAGCCTTTAGCTCCTTTAACCCCACCTCACCTTAACCTATAAAGCTAATTAGTATCCTGTGCTCCCAAGTCCTAACCCCATTATGGTAGGATTGCCTGGGTCTATTCTCAGATCTGCAGGTTTATCCTATTTGTTTCCCCTGGATGCAGATGACAGATAAATATATCTTTGCGTAAAGATGTTATATCCGCACATAACAAAATATACACACACATAATTTCCACTGTGCACCAACGGGCACACCTTTGCTAGAATCCATACATATATATATATATATATATTCCAACTGTGTGTCCCGCACTCATGCTGTATGTTACATTCGCCCCGGTGCTTCACAAACTTGCATGTATGGTGCCGTATAGAGTAACACTCGTGGGTCTTGTAGCCGTATAAAACTTTTTATTGTAATCACATCTACGCGTTTCGGCGAGGTTTACGCCGTCCTCAGGATGCAAAAATCACACAGTGAACAGTGAAAATTTAAAACCTTGTGTCCCAGCCCCCACTCACCAAGTCCTACCCCCGATGTCAGCATTAACCCTTAATTATCATAGTGATCTAAGAACAAACCTGGTTGGTTTATATTCGATATAAGCCAATCTGTAAGGTGCTAAGTGCACATAAACTGTTAGCATGTGTCATACACTTGAGAAAGAACGCATGAACGTTCGAAACATGTTGTGATCCTGTTGAAGCAGCATTAAAGAAATTTCACTTTTGAATTGCAAGCTTTAGTCTGCCTGTGTCTCCCTGCCGCGAAGTTGTTCCTATTGGATTGTTTGGTGTGTGAGCGGGCACACCGTGGGGATTGATACTACTGAAAGTTTGAAGCCACACTTAACTACCTGTTGATTGCTTGGTGAGCACTTTATATAGCACTTTATATAGCACTTTATATAGCACGTTATATAGCACTTTATATAGCACGTTATATAGCACGTTATATAGAACTTTATGTAGCACTTTATGTAGCACTTTATATAGCACTTTATAAAGCACTTTAATATAGCACTTTAATAGCACTTTATATAGCACTTTATATAGCACGTTATATAGCACGTTATATAGCACTTTATATAGCACTTTATATAGCACTTTATATAGCACTTTATATGCACGTTATATAGCACTTTATATAGCACTTTATATAGCACTTTATATAGCACTTTATATAGCACGTTATATAGCACGTTATATAGCACTTTATATAGCACTTTATATAGCATGTTATATAGCACTTTAAATAGCACTTTATATAGCACTTTATATAGCACTTTAAATAGCACTTTATATAGCACTTTATAATGCATAAGCATTTTACTCTGCATCTCACAGATTGGTTATCCCATGATACACTGTTTTTATTTGGCTTGAAAATGGGGCCTAGGAAGGTACCGAAACGTTGCCTGCACCTGATGTTTGAATAAATGATTTGCACCAAATAAGACCTGTGAGTGCACTGGACTATTTCATCTATATATATATATCCTAGATACCCCAGTGGCACTTCACCATATATATGTATATAGTGAAGTGATCCAGTACACTCTCAGGGTTTCTTGATTCAAACTTTTATTGTAACATGATGTGCAGGCATTTTGGAACCTTCCTAGGTTCCTTTTCAAGCCAAATAACGGGTTCCGTGTCGGATCCGGGTTTGTGTCGGACCCGGATCCCATCTCTAGTCCTGAGCTAGCGCAGTAGCATGTTCGAGCAGGTAACGCCCACTAGTAGTCTCTAGCCAATCCTCTTACAGTCCATATTGGCGAGGGAGCATGTGACTGTGGTAAAGAGACATGCATGCACACTCCAGTGTTTAGCAATGTCATACAGGTTATTGGTGTTCTTGTGGGACATCTTTTTAGATTACAAATACATTTTGTGTTTTGTTCTCCTTTAACCCGACACAATTTAGCAAGGACCTACCATTACAAGGCTAAATTGGTGCAAAGAAAGCTTCTCATTGGTGAAAATAATCAGAGATGAACCTGTTTATGACCAGTTTGTGGAATGAATGTTAAAAATGACCCCGTGCTCGACTTTAGGTCAAAGCTTAAAGGTCATGTGCACCCTAACTCTAACTGCTATTATTAGCACTTTATTATCTGAATTTCTAACCAGATATTTAAAGGTTAAATCCAACAATAACATTAAGTTTTACCTATAGGTGCAGCACCCCCCAAACCCTATTTACCTTCCGCTAAGTTGCCCCATAAGATACTTACAAGACCAGGTCGCTCGCCAATCTGCTTCTCTGCTTCTCTGCTTCCTGGAACTTGAGCATGTGCAGAGGAAAGAGCAGTCAATCATTGGCTGTGATGTCAGCAGTAACAGCTTTGAGGGAGGAGCCAGTTTCCTCTGCCAGAATGGGAGCAATTAATTATCTGATAACCTGCTGGAAATATCCTCTAGACTGTAAGCTCTTTGGGCAGGGTCCTCTTTCCTATTGTCTCACGGTATTGCTGTAAATAACTCATCACTCTGTGTACTGTGTACTCTGTGTACTTATATTACCTGTGTATGTAATTTGTATGACTTTGTATAACATGAATTACTCTTGTAAGTAGTGTCAAGTTTAACTGTAATGTAATTGTAAAGCGCCACGGTAATTGTAAAGCGCTATGTAATTGTTGGTGCTATATAAATCCATAATAATAATAATAAAATTGGTTGGGATTTGGGGCAGGTAACCTTTTATGTAACTAGAGATGGCCGAACTTCATAAAGTTCATAAAACGTCAGTAAAAGTTTGAAAGTTCGAACTCGGACCCATTAAAGTCAATGGAGAGTGATAGTTCGAAAAGTCCACATGATTTACAGCTAAACTAACAATGGTAACTTACTGTAAGTGGCTGTGGCACCTGGGAAATGGTCTGGGGAACATGTCACTATCACCAAAACTTGTTAAAAGACTTCTTAAACATGAGCGGGCAATTGTCGGGTTTCGCGCAAGCTACATTTGAGGGTTACGGGAAATTCAAGGGTTACCAAACGATACTTTTGAGGGTTACTGAAAACAGAACGATAAATTTGAGGGTTACCGAAAACGAACTATACATTCAAAGATTCCCGAAAACGAATGATACTTTCGAGGGTTACCGAAAATCGAAGGCTACATTTGAGGATGAGAGAAATGTACATTCTAGGGTTAGCGAAAACGATCCGTACATTCGAGGGTTACAGAAAACAAATGATACTTTCGAGGGTTAGCGAACGATCCATTCTAGGGTTAGCGAACGGTCCGTAAATTTGATAATTAGCGAAAATACACCCGTGAGTCCGCAAAAATGAACTAGTTCGGACAGTTCACGTTCATCCGAACTCATAAAGTTCGGCTCAAACTCGCGTTCGCGTTCGGTTTTGTGTCCATCTGTATATCTAACCAGTTTTTTGTTTTAAGGGTTAACATGCCCTTTAAATGTGCGTTTTGGCATAGTATATTACACTCTCTACTGTGGTTTTCATGGTGTATTCCACAATTTCACTGTATGGACAGTTATTTATTGGCAATCCACTGAATTGTTAATGAAAGCCCAAGTAACCTGTAATATTTAAAATGCACCCAGGTGTGTTCCTGGGTCCTGACCTTGTATAATATACGTAGTCTGGTTTATAGGGCCTCTCTCTGCCGGAACTTTAATTACATTTATGCTTGGTCGTTCTTATCAATTTCTATACTGAATTTATGGCATGTCCTATGGGAGGCAACGCTGCACAAATGCAATCAAATAACTTGATGAACATCGGATTCAAGGTCAAGCTCAAACTCAAAATGATGGATATTCACAGTTTCACCCTCGATCTTCATTTGAAAGAACCACACTGTCAAGAAAGAACTGCAAGTGTTTAACTAACTTAATGGCAACTATTTAGGGGTTAAGAACTACGGAATCTTTTATTAAAGGTTAACTGGGATCAATAATATATATGGTTAAGTTAAATAGAACCTTATGGCATTCTCATTAGTTGCTCTTACTTATTACACACAGCATCATTAAGGCCCTCATACATACCTGTATACAAAAATGGCACCTTGAGTGGCAGCTAAATTAATAAGGGGAATGGAGGGGCTTGACTATGTGGAGGGATTAGATTAGTTACACCGACGGTACAAGGGTGGAACAGAGACACTGAGAATGTAAGAGAAGGGCAGTACTGATCACCTACAGCCTAAATACCCCATTCCCACAATCCTCTAGTGTTATCCGCTGTGTAGACAGACGTGGATAGAGACCAGTCGTGGAAACTGAACTGCAGCACCGAATGGGAAAAAACTTTATAGATACGTACAGCCCACAGAGTACCACTGTGACCAGGCGGTCCTCCAAAACTGATTTATTACCCAAGGACACGTGTTACTGAATCTTCCTTCACAGGGGCCTTGGAAACTATTTAAGAACAGAGAGAATATGTAAAATTACAGAGGTCTATTTAATATAAATAGCAATTTTTTTAAAATAACTTTTTTTTCAATGAACTTCTCCTTTAAATTTAAATAATATTGTTTTTTTTCACAGAACTTTACCTTGGATGATGGTTAATTTGTAGGAAATTCCTTTTAGGGCCACCCTTAGGTAGCCAACGTTGCCATACAAGCCACTTTGTAGAAACAGCACTTGCCATGATGCCCATTCACATGCCCAGTCATTCTAAGGCACTTCTGTTTTCACACATCACTAGATTTGATCCTTCTCACTCTCCAGTCATTGCTTTATTGGCCACCTCCTTTCATTGTCTGCTTCATGTATGTTGTATATACTGTATATATATATATATATATATATATATATGTGTATCAGTTCTTTGCAAAGGGGTTAAGAAAAGTAAATAGCAATATTGAGTTAAAGTGAGAGGTGGTCAATAATTCACCGAGCCATAAGGCCTTTCATTTCATATCTGGATTCCAATATTCACACTGTCCCCTGACAGCCAAGTGAATTCTCCAAAAATTAGAACTAGGATATTATGAAGATGGTGGAGTTGGAGACGGGTGGGGATGGGGGGCTCTGTAGCTTAACACCTCTATTTATCAATATTATTACAGCATGTGGATGTTATAACAGGCTTTATAATGGTTAGACAAGAATTTAATGTTAAATCAAGGAAAAAGGATTAGTTGGTGTTGTGAGTTGCTTCGTTAAAAGGGGAACTAAAGGTAGATCTATCAACCCTGATTGCTGCCTTGAACTAATATCCGCTATAGTGATCCCTATGCAAAAGTGCATTTGACAAATCTTGGCAAACCTTTAATGTATCAAAGTAAATGGAATTGTGAAGATGAAGGTACAGGATTCAAATGACAAAATATTAAATATTTATAGAATTTGGTTAATGGCAGTGCTGCTTATACACAGGATAAAGTTCCCCTTTAAAGTCTAATGTGCATTCATTATGCATAGAATCCAGAAGACATAATAAAATGGAAGTCTTGTAATTTGACAGACTGAGTCAGATTGTGATCTTAATAATCAATTCCCTTTAGTAACAGAATAAATAACATTCATTCATCTTAATTACAAGGTAAATATTATTCTTCCCCTAATGTCTGTAAAGAGTCTGACGCAGGGCTATATATACATTAAATCAATAGCTGCAATGTATTGCCCATCATCCAGTCTGCTCTCACAAGCAAATTTTGCATTTAGCTTGTGGAATGCTGTAAAAGTCTTTTTAAAGATATAGCATTTATAAAAGCTTCCATGGAAACATAGTCAATTCCCAGAAGTCTTTGTTCCTTATTTGCATGAAGAAAATTTAGCAAATTATAAGGCACGGCGCATTTATAAGTGGTTGTGTTTACAGCAGCCACTAGGTGGCGCAACATCAACTAAATTTGTTGGAGAAATGTCTCTTTTTATGAAGACTACTGCATGCTATATTATAATGCCAATAATTTGGATAAATGCACGGGGCAAAGGGAAGTAAAGGAAAAACTTTGCTTGTCTCTGATCACATTTTCTTTGATTTGTTAGGAAACTTGTTTATAGCTTGTGTATTTAGAGGATACAGTGATTTAACTTCCATAGGCATGTTCCGAGTTCTGGACCTGATAAATCCTTTTCTAGAAATTCAAGGTCATCTTTAAGGGCTAATGCACACTGGGTAATTTTATAGGCCGATCGATTACTTTTTGGTTGATATTTTGTATGGATAGTACAAGTGAATGAAAGAACTTTACCAGCTGACTTTTTCAGCCATTTTGAACAATCTGTCCTGATGGTAAATTATGGCACATGTGCAACAGGCCTAAATGTTAAAGGGTAACTGTGGTCTCGAATTTTACCAAACTAGTAAGGATTATATAAAAAGCCTTCCATCGTACCTTCAAAATAAAACCTAAATCACATCTCTAGATAACATTTGTGAGAAGTTATTGTTGGAAAGGTTCAGCAATATTACTTCCTGCTTGAACACTTCCTGTTTTCAGCCATGTGACCAGCTTGTAGTCATGTGACCAGCCTAAGCCTACATTAATAGGCTCCCCTTCTCAACTGTCAATTTTTTCCCCAGGTACTTCCTGATTTCCCCAGTGTTAAGTCTTAACTGAGCATGCTTTTCCCCTGGGGCAGATGGGTGGGGCAGAGGTCAGGTGATGTGACTCAACCTACTGGAAGCATGAAGTTTGAACATTCACCCCAATGTAATGTCTCACAGGCTCCAGCCAGAGATGTGATTGTCAACTCGTTTTAAAAGAAATACTGCAGGCTTTCATCTAACCCTAACTTGTTTTGAGACCACGGTTGCCCTTTAAGAATTCATCATTAAAGGACAACCATGGTCTCCATACAAGTGGCTTAAAAAGGGCACACTCCTACCTTTAAAATGCCTCTAGGATCATACTTCTAGCTGCAGTCTATCCAAAGTTACAGCAGTATAAAGGGCTAGCACAGTTATCTGTGACATCATCAGCACTTGAAGTCTGCCCCCAAGTTTAAGGTTGTAGCATGTCCACTGGTGGGACAGAGCATCATAAGCCCCACCCCAAGCTTCTTAATAATTTTTAAGGCTAGCCACAAGCCTGAAAATACTTTTATCACTCTCCTTGAATTGTCCATAGGTAGAGGAATAGACAGAGAATAGTTGCAGGTCTGTATCTAGATTCAGTAAAGATTGTATGTCTGACATATAGACACAGAGTCAGTCAGAGAAGCTAGAGATATCATCCTAGGCTTGTTTGAAAGATATGGGACATGGAGACCACAGTTTCCCTTTAAGTCACCAGACTTCTACCATAACAAGGTAGAATAACCATTAGTTATATTGATAACCAAGTAATAAAACTCAATATAATGTTTAACAATTCTCTCCTAATCCATAATCTATTTATATGATGGTCCTACCTTGTGTAATGAGTCTACAGAGCCCCCAATTTGTGCTTCTAATGTGGCTACTTAAATGGAAATCCTAAAATCTTTCCCTAAGCCCCCTCTTGCTGATGCGTAATTACTACAAAGCCAAGCTCTTTCCTTTTATTTGCACAACATTTCAATAAGATATTAAAAGGCACATTCAACCCCAAACCCTAATATCGCAATACTTACCTGTCTACCAAGCATTCCCAAAAGAAGATGCTTACAACCTACCTCTGCCTCTTACACAGAAATGAATTAAGATCAAATGGTGCCCCAGCCTGGGCTGTAATACTGAAGCTGGGCTTCTCTGCCCCTATGTGCTCCTTGGCATGAAATGTGCACAGGCATAGAGCTACTCCCTAAAGCAGTGGCTCTCATTAAACATGCGCTTAGCATATGGTTTATGTAAGGTGATAACATGCTGAGCTTTAGAACCTAGTGGTGAGGCTATAGCCCAAGATATTATCAAGGATTCCATGATGCAATACCAATCATTTCCTTTAGATGGCACTATAATATTATGGGTTTTATTTCCTCCCAAAGTGCTGATGTGTTTGTCTCTAAAAGCATCTTTAGACCATCAGATCACGTTTCCAGCCTTAGAAGCAAATCTCCCTATAAATCCAACAGATTTGCTTTCTGTGCCGAGATTTTTATTTTAGAAGGAAAAAAAGAGGGACGAAAACAGCTCCTTGGGTTTCATCTGTTTATTTCTAGGCGTCCGCCATGAAGGCTAATGATAAATAGGCTCATGTATTGTACAGATCCATCTATCCCTGAACACAACACTGGCTATTCGCTTCTTTTAATAAAGAAAAAGAAATCCTATTTCCCTGAACCTTCCAGACTCCACTAGAGACCTGTACCCACCCATTAACTGTACACCGAACCGGACACCCATTCAAACAGGTTTTGTTTGACCCAACCTCCAAACTGCTAAACACATTTTTGCTACCTCCCATTATTGCTTTGTTAATCATTAGATCCTTTTCACCTTATAACCCTTTCATATGTTACCCCAAACTTCTTCCACTGTAAACACCTTCTGCAACATAAACAAGCTCCCTGCCCTACTCCTCCATGCAGGGCCGGATTTACCATTAGGCACAATCAAAGCCGGCCTTTGATATGGGCGACCTGTGCAACCGCATGGGTTGCATTACCAGGGGGCTGACAGCTGGAAGTCTTAGGTCACGGACCTGTAGCTCAAAGTTGTGCATCAATGCCACAGCCCCCCTAGTTACGGTCCTCCAGGTCAAATATATGTATCAGCACCTCATCACATACTAAGCCCCAACACATATAAGCTTTACTTAAGATGTCTGTATGCTGTGCTGTGTCTGTGCATTTAGTATGTTACTTGTTACATAATGATGTACGCACCATATATACAAGTACGCACTGAAGATACCGAAAGACAGTAAGCGCAGGTTGGGTACTTGATTTGAAGGCAAGCAGCATTCAACAGAGTTTTGTGTGTGCCCAGGGGGGTGGGTTTTTTTTGGGGTGGGGTTGGGTGCTAGGCGCCAGTAACAAATCTTGCACAGGATGCTATTTATCCTAAGGCCCAGGGGGGCACAGTAGGCATGTGCCTAGGGGCGCCTGAGGTTGAAGGGGCGGCTGTCAATCTCCTCCCACCAATCCAACCGCTTTATGGTCTATTTTCTTCCCAGTGTTGGACTGTGGTTCTGGGGCCCACTAGGAAATAGTAGACCAGAGGTCCATCCAGATATATACCTTTTAAATTGAGGAAGTAGGAGAGCAGCATTAAGCCCAGGAATGCCTTAGCTGTCAGGGATGGCTGGACAGCACCTACGTAATAGAGGTCTATGGTGGTACGCTCCTCATCATGGGAGCACACCACCACAGGAACCTATTGAAAGGGAACGCCGCACTAGAGCTATTCTACTCCGGTATCCGGCACCCCTAGTGGCGTTCCTGGGTATGCACCTGTATAAATCAAGCTGCCCATATATTATCACTTACCTGCAGATGTTCTTATGTAACTTTCCATCCAAACGCCGATTATAAAGCGATATCCAGCCAGAGAACGTCATGGGAACATCCCAGGTAATAATAGCTCCGGTGTCAGATACTAAAGCCGTTTCGCTTTTCAAACTTTGAATTGGTTATAATATGTAAATAAGTGTCCGTCAGGGTTTACTCATTATCTCATGTCCCCAAACTCCGGTGCCCCTACATTAGTACTTACCCGCCGACAGATCCACAACATTCAATCAACCGGAACCGCCTTTCCCATTCTACTTCATGTACGATCGTATAATGAATGGGGCCAGACAGGACATCACGATCGTTTGTCAGCGACAAAGTAGAACGGGAAAGGCGATTCTGGTAATATTGATTGAATGACACGGATTGGTCAGAGGGCAGGTATTAATGTATTAACCTTTACTTCCCCTTTGCTGTAAATCTGCATTTCAGGGATTTTCTTTTGCTCTAATGATGGAATCGGTGCCCCCAGGTGGTAACTGGGCTTTTCTTTTACTAGGCCTGTTTTTTTTGTTTGGCAAATATAACCTCCTTCCTGTGGATGAAGCACGGATAGGGGCCCCATCATAGTTTTGATGTGGGGCCCAGTGATTCTTAGTTATGCCACTGCCATATACCACTTTACAACCCACCCCTTCTTTTGTGGGGGCCCCTTTGTGTTTCATGCTATCACATTTCTTCCAGCAGTAATGTCATCTGTTCCCCTTGCTGGGATTCTATTTTCTATTTCACTCCATCATCCCTACAAACATTTGCCTCTTTCTTTCGCCTGCTTGACAAATAACTCACTTTTCAAATAAATTTCTCCGGATCTGGTTATATTTTCTCAGCATCATAGCAAACTAGACACAGAGATTATTTGTTTGGTTCTAATCTTTCTTCCGCTGGCTGGCACGGGGAGGAGGGGGGCTAGAGTTTTTATGGATCAAGCTGTATTTCTACAGAATTTACTGATTCTCATTTCATTCGGGCGCATTTGTATTCCGCGTTTGGGCAACACAAAGTAAGGGATTTCGGCAGCGTGACTGAAAGAAAACCCCATAAGAATGCATGAGCAGAGGGTTGGGGGAAGATGATAGATTTATTTTCCTGGAATATCGCTCATGTCATAATGTGGCTACATCTGATGTCACAATATCCATTTAATAAAACAAATTTAATTAAAAAGGAGACTTCATCTGAAATGCTATGTGCGTCTTTATAAAATAGTCATCTGTGATATTAACAGATGTTGGGAATTGTTGGTGGCGTCTACTAGCTTTTTTTATGTTTCAGCCCCCGACTATAACAGACCTGCCAGCTAACCAGCCAGTCCACCAGTCAGCTTACCAGCCAGTCCACCAGACAGCTTACCGGCCAGTCCAACAGTCAGCTTTCCTACCAGTCCACTAGACAGCTTACCAGCCAGTCCAACAGTCAGCTTTCCAACCCGTCCACCAGACATTTTACCAGCCCGTCCAACAGTCATCTTTCCTACCAGTCCACTAGACAATCCATCCTATGAACACACATAATGCTGTATGATTAAATTACTTAAAGACAAGTCCATAGCGCACTTCCAGTCTTAAAATGTTTCGCTGTATTTTGATGTTTATTGTGATATTTCTTCAGACAAAACAACAATACAGGTTTAACTTAATCTTACACACTGAGCTGTGCTCTGGACCTGCAGTAGAATTATTTGCACTTTGTATTAGCTGCACTACCCTTGTCTGTAAGGTGTGTTTCCCCCATATGTATAATGCAACTTAAAAATATCCACAAAATATGTTGGCACTATATAAATCCATAATAATAATAATCTATAGTGAAAGCTTTTCCTTATTTCACACAGGTATATCTTTGAATCTACCAATTTTTTACATAAATCCCCCTTGAAAGTTTATCAAAGGATAACTTCAGCCTAAAACACAGTTCCAGTGCTAGAGGGCCATAAGATGGGGGGATGGGGGATTCTATAATTAAAATCTCCTGGATTCAAATGATGGTTTGTATTTTACTGTTTTGGTAATCAATACACCCTGAGATGCTGTCACACTTCCTAAATTGTGGGGGCAGCTTGGATGGGTCCTGGTTAAACTTGGCGCAAACTGGAAGGTGTTAAAAGAAATTGTCAGTAGGTTCTTACCTATGAGAAAAGACAGCATGTACAGTAACAAAGAGACTGGACAGAGCGAGTTTCAAAAACTATTGGATGCCTTACGGCTAACAAGGATGGCAGCACATATGGTCCGGCACATCCTGTTCCCTGGAGAAGACCTACTGTACTGTACACATAACCAAAGGGCCCGGCCGTTTCCACTAGTCAGACAGGAGTTGGAAAATTTATTTAACAAGTAAAAAATGTATTTAGGAAAACTTGACAAGATCCACTTTGTCATGTTATTACGCGGCTTGGTGGAATAGCCCACTGTCAATGTCAATGGCGAGGGAGGAGAAAGCACAGATACTGCACATCACAATAGATCAAAGAAAAGGAAAAGCAAAATGGCTAAATAAAACCATGTACCACTTGCTTTTTGTATAGTTCCTAAATAAAGATATTCCTGTTTGAAATTAATAAAACATTGTATCACAGATAGTCTTCCAGGCACTTCACTATCAGTTTTATTACCCCTTCCCAAACAAAGCAGCCGATTGGTCTTTCTCTTTTGGTGTATCACATTGAGCATGTGTGAGGTCACTGAGTTAAGGGAGGGGGCAGTAACTGCAAGGATTCCTGTACTAATAGGTTTTAGTTACTGTGTCTTTGGTTAGGAATTACTATAAAGACAAGTGTTAGATAATTTTAATCAGCGGTTTCTGGATGATAGTCACATGGTGTGTAACGGATAGCCTCAAGGCAGCAGCCTACTCAAGTAACTAAGATGACGGCTATGAGCCAAAATGGGTAGGGACACACATCCCTTTATTGGACTAGTGGTGCATAAGTTAGAAGGGCTCCCAATATTATGTGATTAATATATCCATGATAGGCCCCACACAGGAACTTAGTTAAACAAGTAGGCTGCTGCCTTGAAGTTATGGTATCAGGGCACTGTTAATTTGATAGATTAACACTCTGAAGTTATCATGTGGGTATATAGCATGGCAGGTATTGTACAATGCTGTGAAAGACAGGAAGTACCTGCACATGTATTGACAGGGGGCAATTAATGTAGGCAAGAGATTGTTCACATGGCTACAAGCTGGTGAAAGCAGGAATTGTCCAGGAACATATATTGCTAAACCTTTCCATAATGTACTTCTCACATGTTTTACCAGACATGTAAAATTCAAAAATTATGAGACCGGCACCAACCAAACTGCTATCTGTTAGGAAAAGCCGTGCGCGTCCTGAGGTCTCCACTTTTTCCTCTTAGTCAAACGAAATAGTGGACAGCACGCTGTGTAGCATAAAAGCAATTTACAGCTGTATGTAAGTGTAGCCGATGAGAGCTATGTATCTTATAAGTGTCTGTCTTTTAACGATGTTTTGATACAAATAAAGTAAATTGCTTTTATGCTACATGCAAGTGCTGTCCCTATTTCGTTTTACCAGACATGTGATTCAGAGTTCATATTAAGGGTATGACAGAAGAGCTTTTATTTAACCCTAACTTGTTTGGAGACCACAGTTGCCCTTTAAGCCAGAAACTGAGGATTAAAACAATATCAGGGCTTGTACTGAGAGCCGTTATCGTCTATTTGTGTCTTAAAGTCACGTTAACCAATGTACCAAGCGTTAACATGACTTTAAGACACACCTAACGGCAGATACGACGTTGCTCAAAATTGTGTTGCACAACTGCCGCAATCAATGTACTAAGCCGTTAAGTCACAATGCACCGAGAGCCACTATCAGCTCTGTGCATTGCCTAAAGGGGGCAATAGAGAGTGATAGCAACTCTCGGTACATAGCCCTTTATATTTCTATCATCATATTATACCTATTAAAAGATACAAAGGAAAATCTCTTTTACAGAGTGACCTGCAACAACTGTCTCTCCCCCAGCTCAGTGACTTCGAACATGCTCAGTATGATTCACCTGGAAAGAGAGAGAGGGATTCTCAAAACCAGTATTTTGTATCTCCCAATGCCAAAGGAAGGTAAGTGGAAGGGGAAGGCTTTCTATAGCAAAATATATTATTTAGGTAAATCTTTGGTAGGAAATTACTTAGAAAATAAATGACCTCAACCCAGAAGAAGCATATTGGAGAATAGAGGGGATTATGTTTAATAGGGGTTAGGGGCATCAGGGAAAAGAGTAAGTATTGCGGTTCCAGGGGTTTTGTTATATACAAGCTTCCATATAGTGGGTGGACATGCCATTTAATTCATAGTAGAGATCAAATCTAATATAGAGACTCAGGTAGCAAATTTTGAAAACTTTCTTTCCTCCTATAAAATTAGATTCCCGGTGCATTGGTTTTCACACAATGAAGACTGACAATTCTGATTAGCACTTTTTAAAGGTGTAAATTATCCCACTGAAATGAAGGCACCTAAGGGATGAGGCTGCTGCTCACAGTAATGACATTTTGTGGTTTTTGCTGAACTGGTAATTAATTGTTTTTAATGCTGTAAAAATATGATTTTTGTAATGAATATAATTCGCAGATATCCCAGTTGCTTCTTTTCTGGTTATATACACATATCGCACATATAGCACTGTGTGTGCTTATGGACTAGTAGGGTGTGATCCATATGTTCTATTTATTGGTCTAAAGCAGGGTTTTCAATCTGAAACATGTCGTGGTGATAAAGTAATTAAAGCAAAGTGTTGTGCAGGAGCCTGGGGGTGAACTGTGGGACATATGGGGAGAAGTCTGGGCAGTTCTGGGAGGGAGCTTAGTAAGCAGCCTGGTCGGTGTCTGGGTGACATAGTTTGGCCCCCAGCATTCCTGCCTATAGCCTTTTGTTTCCCAACTTCTACTTTATTGTATTTTTGTCTTTGAGCTTATTAACTAGACATCTCTTAAGCTTTAACAGGTGCAATTGCAGGGGCCGACCCCCAACGCACGATGTGTAAGCTCTGCCATTTCGGGCAAAACGGCTGCTTGGTGAAGATCCGCCGGTCGGGCAACAATTCCCAACTGACCAGGTGGATCTTCAACCGATGGCTGTTTTGCCCAGAACAGCCGTGCATGACATCTTGCGTTGCGGGTCGGTCCATTAATGATGGGCTGTGGGCCTGGTGTACTGGTGGGCCAGCCCTGTATGACACACTATAAATATGGGAATTCAGTAATTAGATTAAATCTAGAGACTAGAGATAAGTTTTCTGGCTTCTCTTGTGCTTTTGTGTACCACGGATACTGTTAATGGCATTTCAACCCCTAAATAACTCCTCTCTTTGCGTCATCGTGGATTCATCATGTGCCAATGTCTTGGAAATGACAGTACCCAGCCAAGTACAGATGGCTTCTCTCTATGGCTGACTCTCTCTGGGACAGTGCAGAAGTCACCTCTCTAGAACACATCTCCAGGGACTGTAAACCTGCCTGGCACTCACACACAGCGGTACTATGATTTATATTGTCAGGGTAAGGAATAAACTACATTCTATGGGTTTCTAACTGCAGCCAAACCCAGGTCTTTAACCTTTCTTGCAGTCAAATTTCTGGTTTCGTCCTAACCATAAAGACAATCCTGTAAAAAGAATCCAGTATCTTTTCTATACCCCGATCAACATTTTTATGTTTATATATAGGAACTGATGTAACAAGAGGTGCCAAAGTTTGCCTTTGCTAACAATAACACCAACAATCAGATGTAAGCTTTTTACTGGTAAACTGTTAGATATCATCTGATTGGTAACTGTAGATGAATAGTAATTCCATGGTGAAAACAGGATGGTCAGGGGGTAATTCCACTTGGTTCTCAATTCCATTGGTTCTCAAACTGAGTTTACCTTTAATTTTAAATGCATAAAAAAAATTAGAAGCCTAGTGACATCCAATCAATTTGCTTACATTTTACTTACCATTGTAATGTGACTTAAAAAGCCTGCCCTTCTCTCTGGATAAATTAAAGCAATAAGTTCAATACTGGCCAAATATTTTAAGCCCAGCAAACACTTCATGGTTTGTTTATTCTGCTGGGTCCTAACTTTTAACCTTTTTACCTTCGTAACTTTTTACCTTCTTAGGAGGCGTAATTCTCAAACTTTGTCTTTATATCAGTACCTGTTTTATAAGATGGAAGTCCCTGCTGCTTTTCACTTGCTTTCTTGGGACTGACTCTCCAGCTTTCTTCTTGAACACATGACCCACTGTGGGTGGAGTACACATTTCCCAGAGGCTTGGTCAATTCCAATGCAAACAAGATAATATAGAAATAGGGATAGTATACATCCACGCAGAGTGCAACTAGAGACCAAATTAATTCAATGCATAAAAAATTAGAAGCCTAGTGCACATCCAATCAATTTGCTTACATTTTACCACCATTGTAATGCGACTTAAAAAGCCGCCCTTCTCTCTGGATAAATTAAAGCAATAGTCCATTGTAGCTCCACCCCTTTGGCCTGTGGACAATATGAAAGACATGCTCTGCAAGAAGCGCATCTTCCCATTGGACATATCCCAGACTGATGTGTCAATGGAGCATCAACAATGATGATCAGATATTATTATTAAAAAATAAAGAGTGAAGGACCGATCTGTTTAGGTAGGCTTAATGGATGGGAGTGGGTTAGGGGGTATTGTGTTTATACTGGCCCTAAAACTAATTAATATTATAATAATTTAAGTGGTTTAATGACAATACTTGCAATGTCACAGTCTCTTTAGGGCTAATGTACTTAGGGTGGTACATCATTAAAACCCATTTAATAACAAATGGCAGGAGACAGATTTCTATTAAGTAGTTATGACTCCTTGCGGTCCATAACTGTACATTCATATCTATACAATATTCAGCTCCATCTAGTGGTTTATTAATATAATGCACACAGAGCGGACAGAAAGACTTGCACATGAAGTTATGCAGACTGGCGTTGCACTATATATTATTATTATGGATTTATAGCGCCAACATCTTCCGTGGCGCTTTACAATTGCATAGTCATACATTACATAAAGGGTAATACATGTTATACAAAGTCATAACATTTACATACACAGGTAATACATAATATAAGTAAACAGAGTGATGAGTTTCTTACAGCAATACCGTGATACAATAGGAGAGAGGACCCTGCCCAAAGAGTTACAGTCTGCGGATATGGGGGGAGACATAAGGTTGCAGGAATCAGTAGCTGTAAATAGATTGGCAGTGAAGGCTGGTTGGATCATATTGGGCACTCAGTGGGTACATACACTATGGTAAGAACACAACAAGATACGTCTCTAAGCAGCTATTTCAGGGTCATTGTGTTTTGTTTTTAGTAATCAAGTTTTTTCCAGAACCTTCAGCCAGGGCCCCAGCCAATAGCGGATGTGTCAGAATGACGGGAAGGTATAAAAGGGGAAGTCAGGTGCGATAGGTGAGATGCCATGAAGCTGCAATGTGAGAGGTCCAGGAGGACTGATTTCGATAACACCTGTTCTAATTTAGGAGATGGCATCTGCCACGTAAACCATCACAATACATAATTAATGGAGGGGGAAGACCACAATAAAGCATGGTTAATGCTCTTGTCTTTCCTTCAACCTTGCTAATCATAGAGAGACACATGGAGATACTTATCCAATGGAATTTAAGTCAATACTATAAAAGAATATTCAAATGAAGCTCCCTGTCACTTAAAAGCGAAGACGTCAACCAGACATTGAAAACTACAAATCCAGCATTCCCTTCAACAGTAGCAGCTAGGGAATGCTGGAAGTTGTAGTTTCAAAACACCTCGAGGGCTGTAGTTTGTCGTGCCTGCTTTAAATGGACAATTTAGTCAACTAACTATTCTCTGGCCCTAGTAGATGCGCTCTGCAAGAAACACATCTTCCTATTGGTCACATTGCAAATGGGGGGAGGGACCAAAGCTTCAAATAAAGGGTAGGTCATTTAAGGGGAACTGTGGTCTCAATAAAAGTGGTCTTTATTAAAAAGAGCACAGTCCTACCTTAATGGCTTTAGAATCATGCGTCAAGCTCCAAGGCATCTAAAGTTACAGCAGTATAAAGTATACTACAGCGCTTACTAGTCTACCCACAAGTCTCTGGTTGTAGTATTCTCACTGCTGGGAAAAAGCATCACCAGCTGCATCATAAGTCCTGCAATCAAACTTCTTTTCAGTTTAAGCCCCATATTTTGGGGGGTGAGGCTTTACACAGCTCATCCTGTGCCTGTCACAGACTCAGGCAGAGAAGACAGACAAGGATGTGGAACTTCAACAAGCCTATAACGTAAGATCTAAATAAGCACCCTACATCTAGGCTTGTTTGAAAGGTAGGGAGATATATGTCCAATGTGTCAGAGGACACTTGTATTAAAACCACAGTTACCCTTTAACGCTGTCTATTCGTAAGAATCCAGAGGTTGGTCCTAGCGGTTTAGATTTTTACCCTGGGGTACTTATTATGGCAGGAAGAAGAGGAGTAGAGGGGTGAGTATAATTCTCCTTTAAAAATATTTATAAATAGTTGCGGGTTTGAGAAGATAAATCTAAAGGTGGCCAACAGATCCCGGTATGGGGATTGGTCAGACATGCAGCCCTACACGGGGCATTGTTATCGGGTTCTTCACTATAAAGTAAAAGGAGCCGATACCATAGACGGAAATTTCCCGTCTTCCCCGAACGACCGTAATGCCGACTATGGTGTTTGTTGGCATTAAGGATGCATAATGGGCTTGTGAGATCACCGTGGCTATGGTGTCACCATTCCTCGAAAGAAGACAGCAGACATCGTAACTTTAACAGATGTCCTGCCTGTAGTTTAATAAACAGTATAAAAATACAAACAGAATCTAAATAGTCCATCTGTGGACTTAACTGGCTAGAAAACCCACCCACCCACCTAGCCAGACTCCAGGGCCCTGCTAATTGGCTTTGTTTAAACCTCACTACAGAACTATTGTGATTTCCTCTGTAGCTTAGCGAAGCCAAAACTGCTACCAACTACCACTTAACACTAATTGTCACAGCTCTAATCAGCACAGGTCGAATCTCTCTCAGCCCCATTAAGGTTCGTAGACACGTGTGATCGTGGGTCCCGACCTGCGACAAAAACGATTTGTACAACAACGTTTCGGCCGATAATCAGACCGTGTGTGTGCCATTTATCGCCCGAAACAGATGCCCGAAACAGATCGTTGCCGACCGACCTGGCGGATCTCCGAACGGCCGTCCGTTTTGGCCGATAAAGGGCCTACACATGTCCTGATTATCATCCGTAACGTTCGTCCTACACATGTGTCCTTAGATCCACAGGAGGGGTAAACAGTAAGGCTGGGTACACACTGTTAGATATATCCGGACCCCTGACTGTATCGTCAGTCGGCCAGAAATGTCTGATTGTATGGGGCGGTTGGCACTGTCGCTAAATCACTGCTGATCTTGCGGTTTCCTATGGGACCGCACATTTGGTCACACGCAATGTCGGACATGGACACTATTGCTGAGACCGACATTCATTTGTTATTCATTTGCGAACGCTCGGTCTCAATAACTCAGATGGTGTCTACCAGCCGTAAGTTAAATGATTTACTGTCTAAGTTTAATACCTATTACCTTTCCAGATAAGTCCATTGTGGGAGGAATAACAAGACCACTGGGCAGTACGTATTATATATTATAATATAGATTTAGGGTTTACGGCATTTTCATTGTGCTGAAAAACAGGAATAACATATAAACTCAAAAAACTAATAAAACCCATAAATGACGGAATTTGAGTCCTATCCCAATATATTTACAAGTACATCAAGCACAGGGAAAAAAACCTCCACAATATGAATTACACATCGCATAATACCAACACTGCTGCAGTGGGTTCTGGGTAATTATATGGGCATGAATAATATAATTTCTCTAAGTGTGCCATTACCAGAATCCCCATCTCGAGCACTTACTGTCTGCCATGTAATTACGTGATTAGACATGGTTATGATCCGACTGTGAGGATTTTTTTATATCTGCTTTGTATATTTCAGGGGTTTTAATCATTGTTAACAGTCGGGCTGGATTACAGCTTGTTTACAGAACTCGGCTACTGCGTGATTTACCATTGTTAGGAAAATATTCAAAAAAACTGGGGGAAAAACAGAACGATTTCTGGATTAGACATCCATTTAAATAAATTCAGGGAAAATTTGCATAAATAAGTAATCTATTCTTAATAACCCAACTGTCTCTCCGGAGACGGGATATTTGTCTCATTGGAAGTAACTAAAACTTCATATTCTTTTTAATATGAACAGTTTTTAAAAATTGAGATGAGCAGGCTTAGGCATTCAGGGGGTGTGGTTGTGTAGTTTAGGAGCATGACTAGCTAGCCAAAGCTCTGTAGGCTCCGCCCCTTACTGGTCCCACTGAAAAGTTGAGAAGTGTGCAAATTTATACTTGTTTGAAGAACGCACACTAACAACTTCTTTCTTGCTATTATTTATTCAGTGACATGCGTGACGCATGTCACTGAATAAATAATAGCAAGAAAGAAGGTTGTTAGTGTGCGTTCTTCAAACAAGTATAAATTTTAAGATACAAAACTGGGTGGTTAGCAGTAAAGAGGAGCAGAACCTATAATAAGAAAGGAGTGGGGGAAATTACTAAAAAGAGAAGTGTGCAAACCCAATTGAAGGGTGCATGCATTGTGCATGGGCATTCTGGGTCATAAATTTGGTGGGGTTTTTTTTTGCCATCCTCTGGATAACAGGAAGGAAATGAGGGTATTGCTAGATGGGTTGGACTGAATAGACATATATCTGTATCAATACTACAATATACTATATAGATGGGCTTTAATAAACTCCCCTATACCAGACTGCATTTGACCCCAAACCACATTTTGGAGGATGAGAGGTATGCTTATGACAGAGGTGGCAACATGAGGCGTCAGGGAATGCTGGGAGTGGAGTTTTCGAAACACCTGTTAGGACAGTTATGCATCGCTGATCAAAATTAGTTAATGTTGATAATACTAAGCAGAGAAAACCCCAGAGAATGTCTATCGTGCTCCCAATATCTAATGTAAGTCTCTGCCATTACCTAAATCTATAATTATTTTCAGTATTATTTAATTAAACAGTGCAAATGAGAGGGTTTTGTTTTAAGCCTCCTCCAGCAGGTGGTTGTCTTACAGTGACATCTAGTGGCACGGGGATAGCAATGTTTCTTACTTTGCTCATCCCTGAATTTAACTGCCAGTGCCTGTATTGCATTGCTTTCACTGCAGTGGGTTAATTTGATTGGCTGCTGCCCAAAGATTTTTGCATATAATAATTAAGTAGCGTGACAATGTGTCTTGTGAAGTAACTAGTCACATTGCATTATTGTTGTGATTATTACTTGGTTATATTCCTTCCTTAACATTTAATTGACAATGGAACTGAAATTTTTGAAGTCATAGAAGGGGAAATTTTCTAATACACATTTTTAAAGTGAATACCGTAGTCATACAGATCTCAAAGGATTCTGAGATATAGTATGGGGAATGTGTACCTAAAATGTTACTCGTTACTTTCAATTTCAACTTTGCACACAAACATCTGGATTTATGCGGAAATTCATGGAGAAGTGAATTTTGGACACAAACAGTTTGACAGGACTTGAGTTTTGCAATGTTAGCTGACTGTTGGACGGGCTGGAAACTGTCTGGTGGCCTGGTTGGAAAGCTGACTGTTGGATGGGCTGGTAAATTGTCTGGTGGACTGGTTGGAAAGCTGACTGTTGGACGGGCTGGTAAACTGTCTGGTGGACTGGTTGGAAAGCTGACTGTTGGACTGGCTGGTAAACTGTCTGGTGGACGGGTTGGAAAGCTGACTGTTGGACTAGCTGGTAAGCTGTCTGGTGAACTGGTAGGAGAGCTGACTGTGGACGGGCTGGTAAATGTCTGGGTGTACGGTTTGGAAAGCTGACTGTTGGACTGGCTGGTAAACTGTCTGGTGGATGGGTTGGAAAGCTGACTGTTGGACTGGTTGGAAAGCTGACTGTTGGACTGGCTGGTAAACTGTCTGGTGGATGGGTTGGAAAGCTGACGTTGGACTGGTTGGAAAGCTGACTGTTGGACTGGCTGGTAGCTGTCTGGGGACTGGTAGGAAAGCTGACTGTTGGAATGGTTAGTAATCTGCCTGGTGAACTGGTTGGAAAGTTGACTGTTGGACTGGCTGGTAAGCTGTCTGGATATTTTGCACACAAACATCTGGATTTATGCTGGAAAGTCATGGAGAAGTGACTTTTGGACACAAAACTGTTTGAAAAAAACTGTCTGGTGGATGGGTTGGAAAGCTGACTGTTGGACTGGTAGGAAAGCTGACTGTTGGACTGGCTGGTAAACTGTCTGTTGGATGGGTTGGAAAGCTGACTGTTGGACTAGCTTGTAAGCTGTCTGGTGGACTGGTAGGAAAGCTGAAGTTGGATGGGCTGGTAAACTGTCTGGTGGAAAGATTGGAAAGCTGACTGTTGGACTGGCTGGTAAACTGTCTGGTGGAGGGTTGGAAAGCGACTGTTGGACTGGCTAGTAAGCTGTCTAGTGGACTGGTAGGAAAGATGACTTTTGGACGGGCTGGTAAACTGTCTGGTGGACGGGTTGGAAAGCTGACTGTTGGACTGGCCGGTAAGCTGTAGGGGGATGGCTGGAAAGCAGACTGCTGGACCGGCTGATAAGCTGTCTGGTGGACTGGTTGGAAAGCTGACTGTTGGAGCTGGCTGGTAAGCTGTCTGGTGGACTGGTTGGAAAGCTGACTGTAGGACGGGCTGGTAAGCTGTCTGGTGGACTAGTTGGAAAGCAGACTGGTTGGACTGGCCGGTATAGCTGTCAGGTGGACTGGCTGGAAAGCAGACTGTTGGACTGGCTGATAAGCTGTCTGGTGGACTGGTTGGAAAGCTGACTGTTAGACTGGCTGGTAAGCTGTCTGGGGACTGGTTAGAAAGCTGAATGGTGGACTGGCGTAATCTGTCTGGTGAACTGGTTGGAAAGCTGACTGTGGAGGGGCTGGTAAACTGTCTGGTGGATGGTTGGAAAGCTGACTGGTGGAAGGGCTGGTAAGCTGTCTGGTGGACTGGTTGGAAGCTGACTGTTGGAGTGGCTGGTAAGCTGTCTGGTGGACGGATTGCAAAGCTGACTGTTGGACTGGCTGGTAAACTGTCTGGTGGACAGGTTGGAAAGCTGTCTGGTGGACTGGTTGGAAAGCTGACTGTTGGAGTGGCTGGTAAGCTGTCTGGTGGACGGATTGGAAAGCTGACTGTTGGACTGGCTGGTAAGCTGTCTGGTGGACAGGTTGGAAAGCTGACTGTTGGACTGGCTGGTAAGCTGTCTAGTGGACTGATAGAAAAGATGACTGTTGGATGGGCTGGTAAACTGTCTGGTGGACGGGTTGGAAAGCTGACTGTTGGACTGGCCGGTAAGCTGTCTGGTGGACTGGCTGGAAAGCAGACTGTTGGACTGGCTGGTAAGCTCTCTGGTGGACTGGTTGGAAAGCTGACTGTTGGACTGGCTGGTAAGCTGTCTGGTGGACTGGTAGGAAAGCTGACTGTTGGACTGGCTGGTAAGCTGTCTGGTGGACTGGTAGGAAAGCTGACTGTTGGATGGGCTGGTAAACTGTCTGGTGGAAGGATTGGAAAGCTGACTGTGGATGGCTGGTAAACTGTCTGGTGGATGGGTTGGAAAGCTGACTGTTGACTGGTGGAAGCGCCGATTATAAAGCGATATCCAGCCAGAGAACGTCATGGGAACTCCAGGTAATAATAGCTCCGGTGTCAGATACTAAAGCCGTTTCGCTTTTCAAACTTTGAATTGGTTATAATATGTAAATAAGTGTCCGTCAGGGTTTACTCATTATCTCATGTCCCCAAACTCCGGTGCCCCTACATTAGTACTACCCGCCGACAGATCCACAACATTCAATCAACCGGACCGCCTTTCCATTCTACTTCATGTACGATCGTATAATGAATGGGGCCAGACAGGACATCACGATCGTTTGTCAGCGACAAAGTAGAACGGGAAAGGCGATTCTGGTAATATTGATTGAATGACACGGATTGGTCAGAGGGCAGGTATTAGTATTAACCTTTACTTCCCTTTGCTGTAAATCTGCATTTCAGGGATTTTCTTTTGCTCTAATGATGGAATCGGTGCCCCCAGGTGGTAACTGGGCTTTCTTTTACTAGGCCTGTTTTTTTTGTTGGCAAATATAACCTCCTTCCTGTGGATGAAGCACGGATAGGGGCCCCATCATAGTTTTGATGTGGGGCCAGTGATTCTTAGTTATGCACATGCCAATACCACTTTACAACCCACCCCTCTTTTGTGGGGCCCCTTTGTGTTTCATGTATCACATTTCTTCCAGCAGTAATGTCATCTGTCCCGCTGGGATTCTATTTTCTATTTCACTCCATCATCCCTACAAACACTTGCCTCTTTCTTTCGCCTGCTTGACAAATAACTCACTTTTCAAATAAATTTCTCGGATCGGTTATATTTTCCATCATCATAGCAAACTAGACACAGAGATTATTGTTTGGTTCTAATCTTTCTTCCGCTGGCTGGCACGGGGAGGAGGGGGGTAGAGTTTTTATGGATCAAGCTGTATTTCTACAGAATTTCTGATTCTCATTTTATTCGGGCGCATTTGTATTCCGGTTTGGGCAACACAAAGTAAGGGATTTCGGCAGCGTGACTGAAAGAAAACCCATAAGAATGCATGAGCAGAGGGTTGGGGGAAGATGATAGATTATTTTCCTGGAATATCGCTCATGTCATAATGTGGCTACATCTGATGTCACAATATCCATTTAATAAAACAAATTTAATTAAAAAGGAGACTTCATCTGAAATGCTATGTGCGTCTTTATAAAATAGTCATCTGTGATATTAACAGATGTTGGGAATTGTTGGTGGGTCTACTAGCTTTTTATGTTTCAGCCCCCGACTATAACAGACCTGCCAGCTAACCAGCCAGTCCACCAGTCAGCTTACCAGCCAGTCCACCCGACAGCTTACCGGCCAGTCCAACAGTCAGCTTTCCTAACAGTCCACTAGACAGCTTACAGCAGTCCAACAGTCAGCTTTCCAACCCGTCCACCAGACATTTTACCAGCCCGTCCAACAGTCATCTTTCTACCAGTCCACTAGACAGCTTACCAGCCAGTCCAACAGTCAGCTTTCCAACCATCCACCAGACAGTTACCAGCCAGTCCAACAGTCAGCTTCCAATCCGTCCACCAGACAGTTTACCAGCCCATCCAACAGTCATCTTTCCTACCAGTCCACCAGACAGCTTACCAGCCAGTCCAACAGTCAGCTTTCCTACCAGTCCACCAGACAGCTTACCAGCCAGTCCAACAGTCAGCTTTCCAACCAGTCCACCAGAGAGCTTACCAGCCAGTCCAACAGTCTGCTTTCCAGCCAGTCACCAGACAGCTACCGGCCAGTCCAACAGTCAGCTTTCAACCGTCCCAGACAGTTTACCAGCCCATCCAACAGTCATCTTTTCTATCAGTCCACTAGACAGCTTACCAGCCAGCCAACAGTCAGCTTTCCAACCTGTCCACCAGACAGTTTACCAGCCAGTCCAACAGTCAGCTTTCCAATCCGTCCACCAGACAGCTACCAGCCACTCCAACAGTCAGCTTTCCAACCAGTCCACCACAAGCTTTCCAACCTGTCCACCAGACAGTTTACCAGCCAGTCCAACAGTCAGCTTTGCAATCCGTCCACCAGACAGCTTACCAGCCACTCCAACAGTCAGCTTTCCAACCAGTCCACCAGACAGCTTACCAGCCCGTCCACCAGTCAGCTTTCCAACCAGTCCACCAGACAGTTTACCAGCCCCTCCACCAGTCAGCTTTCCAACCAGTTCACCAGACAGATTACTAGCCAGTCCACCATTCACTTTCTAACCAGTCCACCAGACAGCTTACCAGCCAGTCTAACAGTCAGCTTTCCAACCAGTCCACCAGACAGCTTATCAGCCAGTCCAACAGTCTGCTTTCCAGCCAGTCCACCTGACAGCTTACCGGCCAGTCCAACAGTCTGCTTTCCAACTAGTCCACCAGACAGCTTACCAGCCCGTCCTACAGTCAGCTTTCCAACCAGTCCACCAGACAGCTTACCAGCCAGTCCAACAGTCAGCTTTCCAACCAGTCCACCAGACAGCTTATCAGCCGGTCCAGCAGTCTGCTTTCCAGCCAGTCCACCTGACGTTACGCCAGTCCAACAGTCAGCTTCCAACCCGTCCACCAGACAGTTTACCAGCCCGTCCAAAAGTCATCTTTCCTACCAGTCCACTAGACAGCTTAATAGCCAGTCCAACAGTCAGCTTTCCAACCCGTCACACAGACAGTTTACCAGCCAGTCCAACAGTCAGCTTTCCAATCTTTCCACAGACAGTTTACCAGCCCATCCAACTGTCAGCTTTCCTACCAGTCCACCAGACAGCTTACAAGCTAGTCCAACAGTCAGCTTTCCAACCCATCCAACAGACAGTTTACCAGCCAGTCCAACAGTCAGCTTTCCTACCAGTCCAACAGTCAGCTTTCCAACCCATCCACCAGACAGTTTTTTTCAAACAGTTTTGTGTCCAAAAGTCACTTCTCCATGACTTTCCAGCATAAATCCAGATGTTTGTGTGCAAATATCCCGACAGCTTACCAGCCAGTCCAACAGTCAACTTTCCAACCAGTTCACCAGCAGATTACTAACCATTCCAACAGTCAGCTTTCCTACCAGTCCACCCGACAGCTTACCAGCCAGTCCAACAGTCAGCTTTCAACCAGTCCAACAGTCAGCTTTCCAACCCCCACCAGACAGTTTACCAGCCAGTCCAACAGTCAGCTTTCCAACCAGTCCAACAGCAGCTTTCCAACCCATCCACCAGACAGTTTACCAGCCAGTCCAACAGTCAGCTTTCCAAACCGTACACCAGACAATTTACCAGCCCGTCCAACAGTCAGCTCTCCTACCAGTTCACCAGACAGCTTACCAGCTAGTCCAACAGTCAGCTTTCCAACCCGTCCACCAGACAGTTTACCAGCCAGTCCAACAGTCAGCTTTCCAACCAGTCCACCGACAGTTTACCAGCCCGTCCAACAGTCAGCTTTCCAACCAGTCCACCAGACAATTTACCAGCCCATCCAACAGTCAGCTTTCCAACCAGGCCACCAGACAGTTTCCAGCCCGTCCAACAGTCAGCTAACATTGCAAAACTCAAGTCCTGTCAAACTGTTTTGTGTCCAAAATTCACTTCTCCATGAATTTCCGCATAAATCCAGATGTTTGTGTGCAAAGTTGAAATGTGAAAGTAACGAGTAACATTATAGGTACACATTCCCCATACTATACTCAGAATCCTTTGAGATCTGTATGACTACGGTATTCACTTTAAAAATGTGTATTAGAAAATTTCCCCTTCTATTGACTTCAAAAATTTCAGTTCCATTGTCAATTAAATGTTTAAGGAGGGAATATAACCAAGTAATAATCACAACACATAATTAGCAATGTGACTAGTTACTTCACAAGACACATTGTCACGCTACTTAATATTAATATGCAAAATCACTTTGGGCAGCAGCCAATCAAATTAACCCACTGCAGTGAAAGCAATGCAATACAGGCACTGGCAGTTAAATTTCAGGGATGGAGCAAAGTAAGAAAACATTGCATCCCCGAGGATGCCACTAGATGTCACTGTAAGACAACCACCTGCTGGAGGGAGGCTTAAAACAAAACCCTCTCATTTGCACTGTTTAATTAAATAAAATACTGAAAATAATTATAGATTTAGGTAATGGCAGAACTTACATTAGATATTGGGAGCACGATAGACATTCTCGGGGTTTTCTCTGCTTAGTATTATCAACATTAACTAATTTTGATCAGCGATGCCTAAACTGTCCTAACAGGTGTTCGAAAACTCCAACTCCCAGCATTCCTGACGCCTCATGTTGGCCACCTCTGTCATAAGCATACCCTCATCCTCCAAAATGTTGTTTGGGGTCAAATGCAGTCTGGTATAGGGGAGTTATTAAAGCCCCATCTATATAGTATATTGTAGTATTGAATACAGATATATGTCTATTCAGTCCAACCCATCTAGCAATACCCTCATTTCTTCTGTTGATCAGAGGATGGCAAAAAAAAACCCCACCAAATTTATTGACCCAGAATGCCCCATGCACAATGCATGCCCCCTTCAGATTGGGTTTGCACACTTCTCTTTTAGTAATTTCCCGCACTCCTTTCTTATTATAGGTTCTGCTCCTCTTACTGCTAACCACCAGCAGTTGTTATCTTAAAATTTATACTTGTTTGAAGAACGCACACTAACAACCTTCTTTCTTGCTATTATTTATTCAGTGACATGCGTGCACGCATGTCACTGAATAAATAATAGCAAGAAAGAAGGTTGTTAGTGTGCGTTCTTCAAACAAGTATAAATTTGCACACTTCTCAACTTTTCAGTGGGACCAGTAAGGGGCGGAGCCTACAGAGCTTTGGCTAGCTAGTCATGCTCCTAAACTACACAACCACACCCCCTGAATGCCTAAGCCTGCTCATCTCAATTTTTAAAAACTGTTCATAATTAAAAAGAATATTGAAGTTTTAGTTACTTCCAATGAGACAAATATCCCGTCTCCGGAGAGACAGTTGGGTTATTAAGAATAGATTACTTATTTATGCAAATTTTCCCTGAATTTAATTTAAATGGATGTCTAATCCAGAAATCGTTCTGTTTTTCCCCCAGTTTATTTGAATATTTTCCTAACAATGGTTAAATCACGCAGTAGCCGAGTTCTGTAAACAAGCTGTAATCCAGCCCGACTGTTAACAATGATTAAAACCCCTGAAATATACAAAGCAGATATAAAAAAATCCTCACAGTCGGATGCATAACCATGTCTAATCACGTAATTACATGGCAGACAGTAAGTGCTCGGCAGATGGGGATTCTGGGTAATGGCACACTTTAGAGAAATTATATTATTCATGCCCATATAATTACCCAGAACCCACTGCAGCAGTGTTGGTATTATGCGATGTGTAATTACATATTGTGGAGGTTTTTTTCCCTGTGCTTGATGTACTTGTAAATATATTGGGATAGGAGCTCAAATTCCGTCATTTATGGGTTTTTATTAGTTTTTTGAGTTTATTTATGTTATTCCTGTTTTTCAGCACAATGAAAATGCCGTAAACCCTAAATCTATATTATAATAATATAATACGTACTGCCCAGTGGTCTTGTTATTCCTCCCACAATGGACTTATCTGGAAAGGTAATAGGTATTAAACTTAGAGACAGTAAATCATTTAACTTACGGCTGGGTAGACACCATCTGAGTTATTGAGACCGAGCGTTCGCAAATGAATAACAAATGAATGTCGGTCTCAGCAATAGTGTCCATGTCCGACAGTGCGTGTGACCAAATGTGCGGTCCCATAGGAAACCGCAAGATCAGCAGTGATTTAGCGACAGTGCCAACCGCCCCATACAATCAGACATTTCTGGCCGACTGACGATACACAGTCAGGGGTCCGGATATATCTAACAGTGTGTACCCAGCCTTACTGTTTACCTCTCCTGTGGATCTAAGGACACAATGTGTAGGAACGAACGTTACGGATGATAATCAGGACATGTGTAGGCCCTTTATCGGCCAAAACGGACGGCCGTTCGGAGATCCGCCAGGTCGGTCGGGCAACGATCTGTTTCGGGCAATCTGTTTCGGGCGATAAATGGCACACACACGGTCTGATTATCGGCCGAAACGTTTGTTTGTACAAATCGTTTTTGTCGCAGGTCGGGACCCACGATCACACGTGTCTACGAACCTTAATGGGGCTGAGAGAGATTCGACCTGTGCTGATTAGAGCTGTGACAATTAGTGTTAAAGTGGTAGTGGTAGCAGTTTTGGCTTCGCTAAGGCTACAGAGGAAATCACAATAGTTCTGTAGTGAGGTTTAAACAAAGCCAATTAGCAGGGCCCTGGAGTCTGGCTAGGTGGGTGGGTGGGTTTTCTAGCCAGTTAAGTCCACAGATGGACTATTTAGATTTCTGTTTGTATTGTTTATACTGTTTATTAAACTACAGGCAGGAGCATCTGTTAAAGTTACGATGTCTGCTGTCTCTTTTCGAGGAATGGTGACACCATAGCCACGGTGATCTCACAGAGCCCATTATGCATCCGTAATGCCAACAAACACCATAGTCGGCATTACGGTCGTTCGGGGAAGACGGGAAATTTCCGTCTATTGGTATCGGCTCCTTTTACTTTATAGTGAAGAGACCCGATAACAATGCCCCGTGTAGGGCTGCATGTCTGACCAATCCCCATACCGGGATCTGTTGGCCACCTTTAGATTTATCTTCTCAAACCCGCAACTATTTATAAATATTTTTAAAGGAGAATTATACTCACCCCTCCTACTCCTCTTCTTCCTGCCATAATAAGTACCCCAGGGTAAAAATCTAAACCGCTAGGACCGAACCTCTGGATTCTTACTGAATAGACAGCGTTAAAGGGTAACTGTGGTTTTAATACAAGTGTCCTCTGACACATTGGACATATATCTCCCATACCTTTCAAACAAGCCTAGATGTAGGTAGCTTATTTAGATCTTACGTTATAGGCTTGTTGAAGTTCCACATCCTTGTCTGTCTTCTCTGCCTGAGTCTGTGACAGGCACAGGATGAGCTGTGTAAAAAGCCTCACCCCCCAAAATATGGGGCTTAAAACTGAAAAGAAGTTTGATTGCAGGACTTATGATGCAGCTGGTGATGCTTTTTCCCAGCAGTGAGAATACTACAACCAGAGACTTGTGGGTAGACTAGTAATGCGTGTATGTATACTTTATACTGCTGTAACTTTAGATGCCTTGGAGCTTGACGCATGATTCTAAAGCCATTAAAGGTAGGACTGTGCTCTTTTTAATAAAGACCACTTTTATTGAGACCACAGTTCCCCTTAAAATGACCTACCCTTTAATTTGAAGCTTTGGTCCCTCCCCCCCATTTGCAATGTGACCAATAGGAAGATGTGTTTCTTGCAGAGCGCATCTACTAGGGCCAGAGAATAGTTAGTTGACTAAATTGTCCATTTAAAGCAGGCACGACAAACTTACAGCCCTCGAGGTGTTTTGAAAACTACAACTTCCAGCATTCCCTAGCTGCTACTGTTGAAGGGAATGCTGGGATTTGTAGTTTTCAAATGTCTGGTTTGACGTCTCTGCTTTTAAGTGACAGGGAGCGTCATTTGAATATTCTTTTATAGTATTGACTTAAATTCCATTGGATAAGTATCTCCATGTGTCTCTCTATGATTAGCAAGGTTGAAGGAAAGACAAGAGCATTAACCATGCTTTATTGTGGTCTCTCCCCTCCATTAATTATGTATTGTGATGGTTTACGTGGCAGATGCCATCTCCTAAATTAGAACAGGTGTTATCGAAATCAGTCCTCCTGGACCTCTCACATTGCAGCTTCATGGCATCTCACCTATCGGCACCTGACTTCCCCTTTTATACCTTCCCGTCATTCTGACACATCCGCTATTGGCTGGGGCCCTGGCTGAAGGTTCTGGAAAAAAACTTGATTACTAAAAACAAAACACAATGACCCTGAAATAGCTGCTTAGAGACGTATCTTGTTGTGTTCTTACCATAGTGTATGTACCCAACTGAGTGCCCAATATGATCCAACCAGCCTTTCACTGCCAATCTATTTACAGCTACTGATTCCTGCAACCTTATGTCTCCCCCCATATCCTGCAGACTGTAAGCTCTTTGGGCAGGGTCCTCTCTCCTATTGTATCACGGTATTGCTGTAAGAAACTCATCACTCTGTTTACTTATATTATGTATTACCTGTGTATGTAATATGTATGACTTTGTATAACATGTATTACCCTTTATGTAATGTATGACTATGCAATTGTAAAGCGCCACGGAAGATGTTGGCGCTATATAAATCCATAATAATAATATATAGTGCAACGCCAGTCTGCATAACTTCATGTGCAAGTCTTTCTGTCCGCTCTGTGTGCATTATATTAATAAACCACTAGATGGAGCTGAATATGTTAATTGATATGAATGTACAGTTATGGACCGCAAGGAGTCATAACTACTTAATAGAAAATCTGTCTCCTGCCATTTGTTATTAAATGGGTTTTAATGATGTACCAGCCCTAAGTACATTAGCCCTAAAGAGACTGTTGACATTGCAAGTATTGTCATTAAACCACTTAAATTATTATAATATTAAATTAGTTTTAGGGCCAGTATACAACAATACCCCCTAACCCACTCCCATCCATTAAGCCTACCTAAACAGATCGGTCCTTCACTCTTTAATTTTTTTAATAATATATCTGATCATCATTTGTTGATGCTCCATTGACACATCAGTCTGGGATATGTCCAATGGGAAGATGCGCTTCTTGCAGAGCATGTCTTCATATTGTCCACAGGCCAAAAGGGGTGGAGCTACAATGGACTAATTGCTTTAATTTATCCAGAGAGAAGGGCAGGCTTTTTAAGTCGCATTACAATGGTGGTAAAATGTAAGCAAATTAATTGGATGTGCACTAGGCTTCTAATTTTTTTATGCATTGAATTAATTTGGTCTCTAGTTGCACTCTGCGTGGATGTATACTATCCCATTTCTATATATATTGCTTGTTGCATTGGGAATTTGACCAAGCCTCTGGGAAATGTGTACTCCACCCACAGTGGGTCATGTGTTCAAGAACTGAAAGCTGGAGAGTCAGTCCCAAGAAAGCAAGTGAAAGAGCAGCAGGGACTTCCATCTTATAAAAGGCAGGTACTGATATAAAGACAAAGTTTGAGAATTACGCCTCCTAAGAAGGTAAAAAGTTACGAAGGTAAAAAAGGTTAAAAGTTAGGACCCAGCAGAATAAAGCAAACCATGAAGTGTTTGCTGGGCTTAAAATAATTTGGCCAAGTTATTGAACTTATTGCTTTAATTTATCCAGAGAGAAGGGCAGGCTTTTTAAGTCACATTACAATGGTAAGTAAAATGTAAGCAAATTGATTGGATGTGCACTAGGCTTCTAATTTTTGTATGCATTTAAAGATTAAAGGTAAACTCAGTTTGAGAACCAAGTGGAATTGAGAACCAAGTGGAATTACCCCCTGACCATCCTGTTTTCACCATGGAATTACTATTCATCTACAGTTACCAATCAGATGATATCTAACAGTTTACCAGTAAAAAGCTTACATCTGATTGGTTGGTGTATATTGTTAGCAAAGGCAAACTTTGGCACCTCTTGTTACATCAGTTCCTTATATATAAACATAAAAATGTTGATCGGGGGATAGAAACAGATACTGGATTCTTTTTACAGGATTGTCTTTATGGTTAGGAACGAAAACCAGAAATTTGACTGCAAGAAAAGGTTAAAGACCTGGGTTTGGCTGCAGTTAGAAACCCATAGAATGTAGTTTATTCCTTACCCTGACAATATAAATCATAGTACCGCTGTGTGTGAGTGCCAGGCAGGTTTACAGTCCCTGGAGATGTGTTCTAGAGAGGTGACTTCTGCACTGTCCCAGAGAGAGTCAGCCATAGAGAGAAGCCATCTGTACTTGGCTGGGTACTGTCATTTCCAAGACATTGGCACATGATGAATCCACAAGATGACGCAAAGAGAAGGAGTTATTTATAGGGGTTGAAATGCCATTAACAGTATCCGTGGTACACAAAAGCACAGAGAAGCCAGAAAACTTATCTCTAGTCTCTAGATTTTAATCTAATTACTGAAATTCCCATATTTATAGTGTGTCATACAGGGCTGGCCCACCAGTACACCAGGGCCCACAGCCCATTCATTAATGGACCGACCCGCAACGCAAGATGTGCATGCACGGCTGTTCTGGGCAAAACAGCCAATCGGTTGAAGATCCACCTGGTCAGTTGGGAATTGTTGCCCGACCGGGCGGATCTTCAACCAAGCAGCCGTTTTGCCCGAAATGGCAGAGCTTACACATCGTGCGTTGGGGGTCGGCCCCTGCAATTGCACCTGTATAAAGCTTAAGAGATGTCTAGTTAATAAGCTCAAAGACAAAATACAATAAAGTAGAAGTTGGGAAACAAAAGGCTATAGGCAGGAATGCTGGGGGCCAAACTATTGTCACCCCAGACACCGACCAGGCTGCTTACTAAGCTCCCTCCCAGAACTGCCCAGACTTCTCCCCATATGTCCCACAGTTCACCCCCAGGCTCCTGCACAACACTTGCTTTAATTACTTTATCACCACGACATGTTTCAGATTGAAAACCCTGCTTTAGACCAATAAATAGAACATATGGATCACACCCAGTACTAGTCCATAAGCACACACAGTGCTATATGTGCGATATGTGTATATAACCAGAAAAGAAGCAACTGGGATATCTGCGAAATTATTCATTAACAAAGTCAATATTTTTTACAGCATTAAAAACAATTAATTACCAGTTCAGCAAAAACCACAAAATGTCATTATACTGTGAGCAGCAGCCTCATCCCTTAAGGTGCCTTCATTTCAGTGGGATAATTTACACCTTTAAAAAGTGCTAATCAGAAATTGTCAGTCTTCATTGTGTGAAAACCAATGCACCGGGAATCTAATTTTATAGGAGGAAAGAAAGTTTTCAAAATTTGCTACCTGAGTCTCTATATTTAGATTTGATCTCCTACTATGAATTAAATGGCATGTCCACCCACTATATGGAAGCTTTGTATATAACAAAACCCCTGGAACCGCAATACTTACTCTTTTCCCTGATGCCCCTAACCCCTATTAAACATAATCCCCTCTATTCTCCAATATGCTTCTTCTGGGTTGAGGTCATTTGTTTTCTAAGTAATTTCCTACCAAAGATTTACCTAAATAATATATTTTGCTATAGAAAGCCTTCCCCTTCCACTTTACCTTCCTTTGGCATTGGGAGATACAAAATAGCTGGTTTTGAGAATCCCTCTCTCTCTTTCCAGGTGAATCATACTGAGCATGTTCGAAGTCACTGAGCTGGGGGAGGAGACAGTTGTTGCAGGTCACTCTGTAAAAGAGATTTTCCTTTGTATCTTTTAATAGGTATAATATAGGATGATAAGAAATATAAAGGGCTATGTACCGAGAGTTGCTATCACTCTCTATTGCCCCCTTTAGGCAATGCACAGAGCTGATAGTGGCTCTCGGTGCATTGTGACTTAACGGCTTAGTACATTGATTGCGGCAGTTGTGCAACACAAATTTTGAGCAACGTCGTATCTGCCGTTAGGTGTGTCTTAAAGTCATGTTAACGCTTGGTACATTGGTTAACGTGACTTTAAGACACAAATAGACGATAACGGCTCTCAGTACATAGCCCTGATATTGTTTTAATCCTCAGTTTCTGGCTTAAAGGGCAACTGTGGTCTCCAAACAAGTTAGGGTTAAATAAAAGCTCTTCTGTCATACCCTTAATATGAACTCTGAATCACATGTCTGGTAAAACGAAATAGTGGACAGCACTTGCATGTAGCATAAAAGCAATTTACTTTATTTGTATCAAAACATCGTTAAAAGACAGACACTTATAAGATACATAGCTCTCATCGGCTACACTTACATACAGCATGTAAATTGCTTTTATGCTACACGCAAGTGCTGTCCACTATTTCGTTTGACTAAGGAGGAAAAAGTGGAGACCTCAGGACGCGCACGGCTTTTCCTAACAGATGAGCAGTTTGGTTGGTGCCGGTCTCATAATTTTTGAATTTTACATGTCTGGTAAAACATGTGAGAAGGTACATTATTGGAAAGGTTTAGCAATATATGTTCCTGGACAATTCCTGCTTTCACCAGCTTGTAGCCATGTGAACAATCTCTGCCTACATTAATTGCCCCCTGTCAATACATGTGCAGGTACTTCCTGTCTTTCACAGCATTGATACAATACCTGCCATGCTATATACCCACATGATAACTTCAGAGTGTTAATCTATCAAATTAACAGTGCCCTGATACCATAACTTCAAGGCAGCAGCCTACTTGTTTAACTAAGTTCCTGTGTGAGGCCTATCATTGATATATTAATCACATAATATTGGGAGCCCTTCTAACTTATGCACCACTAGTCCAATAAAGGGATGTGTGTCCCTACCCATTTTGGCTCATAGCCGTCATCTTAGTTACTTGAGTAGGCTGCTGCCTTGAGGCTATCCGTTACACACCATGTGACTTATCATCCAGAAACCGCTGATTAAAATTATCTAACACTTGTCTTTATAAGTAATTCCTAACCAAAGACACAGTAACTAAAATCTTTTAGTACAGGGATCCTTGCAGTTACTGCCCCCTCCCTTAACTCAGTGACCTCACACATGCTCAGTGTGATACACCCAAAAGAGAAAGAACCAATCGGCTGCTTTGTTTGGGAAGGGGTAATAAAACTGAAAGTGAAGTGCCTGGAAGACTATCTGTGATACAATGTTTTATTAATTTCAAACAGGAATATCTTTATTTAGGAACTATACAAAAAGCAAGTGGTACATGGTTTTATTTAGCCATTTTGCTTTTCCTTTTCTTTGATCTATTGTGATGTGCAGTATCTGTGCTTTCTCCTCCCTCGCCATTGACATTGACAGAGGGCTATTCCACCAAGCCGCGTAATAACATGACAAAGTGGATCTTGTCCAAGTTTTCCTGAAATACATTTTTTACTTGTTAAATAAATTTTCCAACTCCTGTCTGACTAGTGGAAACGGCCGGGCCCTTTGGTTATGTGTACAGTACAGTAGGTCTTCTCCAGGGAACAGGATGTGCCGGACCATATGGTGCTGCCATCCTTGTTAGCCGTAAGGCATCCAATTAAGTTTTTGAAACCTCGCTCTGTCCAGTCTCTTTGTTACTGTACATGCTGTCTTTTCTCATAGGTAAGAACCTACTGACAATTCTCTTTTAACCCTTCCAGTTGTGCGCCAAGTTTAACCAGGACCCATCCAAGCTGCACCCACAATTTAGGAAGTGTGACAGCATCTCAGGGTGTATTGATTACCAAAACAGTAAAATACAAACCATCATTTGAATCCAGGAGATTTTAATTATAGAATCCCCCATCCCCCCATCTTATGGCCCTCTAGCACTGGAACTGTGTTTTAGGCTGAAGTTATCCTTTAATAAACTTTCAATGGGGATTTATGTAAAAAATTGGTAGATTCAAAGATATACCTGTGTGAAATAAGGAAAAGCTTCCACTATAGATTATTATTATTATGGATTTATATAGTGCCAACATATTTTGTGGATATTTTGTAAGTTGCATTAATACATATGGGGGAAACACACCTTACAGACAAGGGTAGTGCAGCTAATACAAAGTGCAAATAATTCTACTGCAGGTCCAGCAGCACAGCTCAGTGTGTAAGATTAAGTTAAACACTGTATTGTTGTTTTGTCTGAAGAAATATCACAATAAACATCAAAATACAGCGAAACATTTTAAAGACTGGAAGTGCGCTATGGACTTGTCTTTAAGTAATTTACATTACAGCATTATGGTGGTTCAATAGGATGGATGGCCCTGTCTGCCCAAGAGGAGATGGGGGTGAAACATAAGGTGAAGCAGATCAGTAGCTGTAACTAGGTTGTCAGTGGATTATAACTAGCGGGTCTGCGATGGGTCAAGTGCATTTGAACATATGAAGTGATGGCGAGTGACGTATAAAGCGAGGAAGGGAGTTCCAGAGCAGAGGGACAGCACGAGAAAAGTCCTGAATACGGGTTTAGGAAGAGGTGATTAGAGTGGATAAGAGGAGAAGATCATAGGCAGGTTATACCTCCAATCTACATGTATTTATGTGGGACCTGTATTGGAGAGAGCCTTATAGGATAAGGTTAGCAGCTTAAATTGGATCCTTTGTGTAATGGGAAGCCAGTGAAGGGATTGACAGAAAGGGGCAGTGAGTGAGAAGCGGGACGAAATTTAAATAAGCCTGGCAGCAGAGTTTAAGATGGACTGAAGGGGTGCCAGTCGGCTGCCTGGTAAACCACACAGGAGGGTGTTACAATAGTCCAGCTGGGAGATGATAAGGGCATGAACTAGATTTTGGTAGTGACCTTTGAAAGAAAGGGACGAATGCGAAAGAGTCGTAACCAACAGGAGTTTGACAGGATATTAGGGTTCTGTCAAGAAAAGACTTGAATGGTTTAACACACTTATTTTTGGTAAGGATTTACTAAGATGGATTGTCTGGCAGAGCCATGAAGTAAGCGGGGACAGACTATGGACAGTCAGACAGACTGTGGCAATGGGAGATTTAGAGTCTATTAGAGGATGTTTGGGGAGGGGTTCCACATGGGTAAATATATTTCTACATGGTTGGCCCTGGCAGTGTAATTCCCACCCCTCCTTCCCTATCCTTTTCTTCTTTTTACCTGGGGGTATCAGCCTCTCACCTTTATGGTTGTCCTCTGTTACTCTGTTCTTTGTGTTTCTTTCAGCTTGTTGGGGGGGGGGGGGGGGGGGGGGGGGGTAGCTGGTGACCCATGCCTACTATGCCTAAGGTCTTTTCAGTCAAGCTTATCATGCAATAGTCCAGCCTTAGGTGGCCAAGACAAGCTATTCATCATTTTACTCTGTGGTTCCTGGAATATGTCAGGATAAAATATGTTTTAAACCATAGTTCTCCTTAAAAAGGACTTTCAATTCCACATAGAAATTCAAACTATAGATAAAGGTCCCCAAATCCCCAAGGCCACTATCAGTAGATGGGATGGTAAGTTTACAGGAGTAGTTTAGGTGAGGTGTTAAAGGGTCTGTCTGCTCCATCTCTGTAATACATTGGCCAATTTAATCCGTTTGACAGAATCTCCAAAATTCTGCCTTATGGTGCATTAGCTCTCGCAGACACGGAAACTTTCCCATAATAAAGTGAAACATAAATTATTCCAAGGTTGTGAGTTGTGGTAATGAGCAGAGCTGGTGTAATGTAGATAAGGCCCATTTAAATACAAGAACCGGCAGCTGAAATCAGAAACTAAAGTGGTAGAAGAGAAAAGGCTGATAGAGGTCACGGAGCAGAAACTAATGGAGCCAAGTACATCTGATAAACAGCTCCTGAGGGCTAATGGAAACTTAGAGGAGAGGGATGGAATGGCACTTACCCCGAGGAGGGAAATATTCAGTGAGAGAGACTGAACTCTCTTTCCCTTACAGTGTTTACATGGCCGACACTCTCTGGTCCATCAATCTGCAAATGATTCTACAAAAAGAGAATTGCTGAAGGTTGGTTACACTAATCAAGAATTTCCATCACATGACCTGCGGTTCAATTAGGATTGAACTCACATGCTGACATAGCATAATAAAATACGTTTTAAGGACCCCCTGTAAAGCTAAGGGTCCCAGTGTAAATGACCTCGCCACCCAGCCCTGATAACGTCATATAGTGAGGTGAGCATTACATGGTTCATTGGTTCCATAGTTAGTGTAAAATGTATTTAAAGGAGTATCACAAGCTAAAAACATAGACACTCTTCAAAAAACATGATCACTTGCCTTTTTAAGTGATTCCTACATTAAAGGAGAACTAAACCCACATTTTTTCATTCCAGAATCTGAAAATACCCCCTTCGAAAAACACAAAATAAACTGTAAAATCCCCCTAAACTAAATAGCATTAAAGTTAATGTAACCCCCTGAAGAACTGGATGCAATAACTGTACAGTGTCTGGCCACCCCCGTGGCCTCAGCCACATGCTCCCTTGCCTTATTTGGCCGTTAAATGATTGGCTAGAGGCTCCAAGTGGGTGTGACCAACTGTAACAAGTTCCTGCAGTAGCAGGACTGAGCATGTGTAAAGAAAGCAATGGTCAGTGACCACACTGTGTGATACTGGGATGTTGGGAAATAAAACACAAACCCCGTGTTAAAAAGGTAAATTTCCCAACAATCGTATCAAAATGATTGGTGAGACACAGATTACTGGTTTTATATTAAAGTGCTCTATCTTTTGAAAGAGTGTTGTTCTGAGGCTTTAGTTGTCTTTAAGATCCAGCAATGCAAACACACTAAATATCTACAGTCACTTACTGCCTCCAAACAATGCTATTCTGCATAAAATGCTTAACCCAGAGCCGGAGCACAGCAGTGCTGCACATTACATAGAAGCAACTTAGAAAGCCAAATCTACATCGTTGGCAGTCCTGGAATTGGGTAAAAATTGTTCCAATATTGTCAAGCATCTAACTGTGTAATAGCAAGGAAAGTCTAGAAGGTGAAATATGGGAGCCGTGTTTAAAGGGAAACTATACCAAATATACTTTATCTAGTAGATTCGCGGGGGATCTACACACAGGAGAGCTTATATTGACTAAATCCTTTCAGCTCTCCACTTAGTTGTAAGTGCCTCACTGGTTCTAACACCTGCAGACTGTTACAATGTCCCTCCTATCTGCTGCCCATATGCGCCTGTAGGGGAATATCGGAGGGAGAACCTGCAAATCAGCTGTTAGATAAGCTTGCCTAAATCCCTGGCATCTACTTAAAGGGACTCTAAACCCACATAAATCAGTTTTTTAAGTATTTGCCATCTGTTCCTATTATTCACAGGGAGGTGAGAACGCTTATTCCCACCTCCCTGTGAATAATAGGATGCTCGGGGGACCTGGAACTTACCTTACCGGCGCACCTCTCGCAAGCCGCTCCTGCACTGACAGCTGTTCTGTCCCGACCACGCACCCTATCTTAGCCGCATGCGTGCCAATACAAAAGATGGAGTGCGGTAAGGTAAGTTCCAGGTCCCCCGAGCAAACTATTATTCACAGGGGGGTGGGAATAAAAAAAATAAGGAAGGAATAAGGATATAACAGTGCTTCCACAATCCTTGTATTGTATGTATTAGGAAGCCAGGTCAAGCTTCCATGTGGTTATAGCACCCCCAACACGCTCCTTTTATGGGAGGTCCTATGCCTTTAATATAAAGCACTGGATGGCCTCTTCCCCCATTTTAAAAAGCCAAAGGGCTGGGGGGAAGTGAGAGAGCCCGTTATATGGATCCAGTGTGTAAGAATGAGAAATGCAAGAAGTTTGCTAATGGTAATTGAAGTGAAAGGTTAGACGTTAGGACCTTCCAGACTGGGGTTACCTTGACGTGGTTGGAAGGCTTTTCATTCATGTGATCACAGTAATGTATACTAAAACCCCTTTGTTTATAAAGTATGCCAGTGTGCAGATAATATGATATTGTATGGGGCCTAGGAATGTGCATTGATTATCTTTTCTATGTATGTATAAATGTTTGACCAGATCAGTAGCACTTCCACTAAATGTAGTTTTGAATTGGCCTGATTGGATTGCTTCCACAATCCTTGTATTGTATGATATTATGTTTAGGGTGGAAAGGTTGGACTAAGATGGACGATTGTATTTATACAACCTCCTATACTATGTTACTGTTAGACACACATAATGGGTAGGGTATAAAGGTTGGACTAGGTGGACATAGAAATTGTTCTTTGCATTGTGTCTACTTCCCATTGCACATCACGTAACTCAATCTAAAATCTATTACTAAACAGCCAAGCCAATGAATCTTCCCTCTAAAATGGCCCAAGGAGACGACACGTTAATGGGTTAAAGGATTTTGCTTAGAAAGAAATGATAAAAAAAAAAAGACTCTCCCTAGTGTGAGTACAGGGAATCGATACGGATCTGTCTAATTGGTTAAATGGCCGGTCAGTCACTCGCACAAGTTAAACGACCTAACAGCGGCTTGTTAAAAATGACTGTAAACCGTAGACAAGTTGGAATGTTGCATTGAGGTCTTTGAATTCACAGCACACGCGCTGCCGCGTGGCACCTTTAATCAGATCTCCCCACCGGCACCTTGATCTGATATTTTCAGATGACAATTTCAGGACACAAATAATATGCGGCTGTCACCTGCAGTGATCCCACCATCCGCCTTCAAACACTGTGTAATTTACACAGTCGCTTCCCACCCGAGGCTCTTGCCTTAATAGCGTTTGGCACTCGGCACAAGGGGAAGAGAAATCCAATGCTTTTTATTAGGATTCTAACCCCAGATGGTTAATGGGAAAGGATCTCACTCTATAGACCTGCCTAATCTGCCTTGTCAGTGGAAAAAGCATTATTTTATTATATATTACACAGATTTCTGTATTCTACTTATTGTCTTCATTACTTTCAATTTAACTGATTCCAGGCCCTTTTCTATGTTGTGTTGTGGTCACTAGTGAGCGGCCATATAAGATCCTGCAGGGATCATCCTTATTCCCAGGATGTACCACTTCCTTATCATGTTCATAACAGTCATTTCTTCTGTCTGTTGGGTGTTTGGAAGCTTTTATTTCTACACAGTGTTAAGGGCTATATTTATAAATGCGCCATATCGGAAAATTACGAATGTTCGGTGGTAGAATACCATACAGTGTGTAAACTACCGCAATGGTATTCTATGGAGATCGTAAATCGCCAATCGCGGTCATAGATTTAGATCGTTATCGTAGATTTACGATCGTTTTGGCGATCATTAAACTGATCATTAAAGGCGCCGTTTTGCTTTATAAATGTGTCCCTAAAGGTTCCATTTGGATCCGATCCATTATAAACAGAGTCACTTAAAACGGATCTGAAGGATATGAAATATGACAGATCCCAATTCCATTTAGACTGGGAGCACATTTTCCTTTTTCTGCACAGAAGGAATGGGGCTACATTCTTCATGCTCATACTTGTGCAGAGGTCCTGTCCCGCCCTCATAGCTGAGCCATCGACCAACCAATCAAAAAGCAGAAAGCTCTTTTGGGGTACATTTTGTTAAATAAAATCTGTTGCGTGTGTGTTTTATACCGTAGGTTACAGTTAAATAATTCTAGAACCTGGTAAGGATCAGGCAATTTTAGTTTATATTGTACCTGGATTGGAAATGTAAAAGTTTAGAATTGAAAAAAGTTGTTCTTTCTCTGATATCCTGGTGGGACCCAACACCACAGTGCAACACTGCACAATTAGGCCAATCAGAACGCTTTGCACATGCAATAGGAAGACTGCAGATACAGAAGGTAAAAATCCAGGATTAATTGATTCTTTTTCCTGTTGCTTTATTTGTGGTCTACGTCAGTCCGGTGATATTTTTTTATTTGAATGTGTCTCTTTGTTGACAACCAAATGAAAAAATGGTTTTATGGAAATAAATTCAGGGAAGAGAGAAATAATCCGATAAGCAGCAGAGTTAAAGGCGATGTCTGCGACCTTTAGAGTGGATTGGCTTCAGTGTGCAAATAGATTAAGGTCTACAGCACATTTTATAAATTAAATAAAATTTACCATGGCGTCTGCACAAATCTATAAACCTACAGCTAATAACATCCACGTTTATCCTGGTATGAAAAGTTCTCTAATGTTATAATAATCCCTGTGTGAAAATGGAAATATAAACGTAACATACATGGGGCATAATTATATAGCCGTGTAGAATTTGAGACATGCTTATAGGGTCCACCACCCAAATTGCAATCCCCAGACTATAATACTCACACTTCCCTCAAGTGTCTCTTGTTCCGAAGTTCACCACCTATCCCACACCCATGTCTTCTGGGAGACCTGCTGTCATAGTTGACTTCACGGCCAAGGATATCTCCTCTAAACATATGGGAGCTCTTTGAGCTTGCACTGCTTTAAGAGGAAGCATAGGGGGCAGTCACGGGTCTGTGACACAGCTGAATGCAATCTGAATGCAAGAGAAATTAGGGCTGATTATGTCTATGAGACTGCTGAATGCAATCAAGAGAGATAGGCGCCACCACATTCCTGTAAGAAAAGGATATTTACTTTAGAATTGAAAGTACAACAAAAGAGTTTATAAAAGAAAAAGAAAAATGCTATGAAAATAATTGAAACATGAAGCGTAGCGAGAAGTAGTTCAGAATAAGGAGATTTGAAAGAAGAAGATAGTTTAGAGGTCAATTGTCGTCTTTCGATAATCTAGGATCAAAGTCATAACAATTTGGGTAATCCAAATGTCAAAAATCCACGATGGTAGCCATTCTTCCCAAAGGCTTAATGTTCTGTTCGATGATAAAAAATGGAGAACATGCTATTCCATTGTCCTTATATTTATACACAATGTGAATAGGGGGGGGGTGGTTTGGTCCCTAGAGGGTTGTGTCTCCCCCTCAATGGAAGGTGGATCCTGCACTAGATTCTTATTTATATTTTCCACAGTTACATCTACATGTACGAATGCCACACATAAAATATTAACATTTGTTTTTTAACCGCTAACTTTACACAATTTAGAAACCCGAAAAAGACATGCAAGTTTTAATATCTCAGTTCCCCTTGTGAAACCGATCTATTAAAGTATATGTGCAAGATATGCCTTCGTTCACCAGCATCACTGACATGTATTTGGGGAAATATACACGTCCTTCCCTTGAAGTATTATTCATAAAATAATGATTCTATGGGGAACGTGACATTTGTTTTAAGCCTTGCATAAAGAGCAGGCCCCCTGCCGCTATTGTGCCGGTAAGGTCCTATGCCTGTACTGGTATAGTTTACAGAGACTTGTTAGACCCTCTGGAGAACAATTGGGGATAGGGAGACTGCTATACTTCTACAAAATGGTCAAAAGTTTATTAATATTAAACCCTTTGAATACTGAAAGGCTTGAATAGGTGGTGAGCGCACTATTGCTTGGACACCGTGATATTTGAATGAAATTGATGAAATTTAACCACGACTTTGGAATGTCCAGCTTTGTAAATTGCACAATATTCTGACGGTCTGGCGGATTTTCTCAAATTGGCGGTTCACCTCCACCATCTCTAATTACTAAACTTGGAATTACATTGGCCTGTGGTCACATAACCATGTAGAGGACCCTGTTTCGCTAATTGAGGTATGTTCACTTGTGGCCTCAGATGTCTGAAATCACAACTCCACGCATTTCCCATTTGAGGGGCTGCAAGTTTTACATACTCCCTGACTCCTAATTGATTTTCCATTTGCCATATCTCTGTTGCATGGCCGGATTTCAATACAAACTAAAAAAAAAAAAAATTAAACAGTTTTTCCCTTCGTCTGACAGAAGAATTGAGAAGTCTCCTCTTCCCAAACACACTGCCCACAGAACCATACGGGTGCCAGACGCAAAGAGTTGTATACGCCTCAATTATACCGCCTCACTTACAGTGCTGTATCTGCAGGATTGTTACGTTGTCATTTACTACCCTAAGGACTCAGATCTGGAGGCCCCCCCCCCCCACATGTCTACTACAGTCCTATGGCAATTAGCGGGGAATTGTACTGTAAGCTTGGGGTCTGCCTCCATATAAGTCCCCCCTCTCCACCTATTACACACTTCAAAGCTTTCGCCGATCGGTACAAAGATGAGAGCGGTTTCCTTGAATCAACTCCATTTAGGATCATATCCTTCCCTCTCAAGGACCAGTTTCCCTTTTTCACAGCTGAATGGCGACGCAATAGGGCTGTTTAAGACAATGACAGGGATTCTCTATTTTCCTTCCTCCCCTTCAAAATAGGTCAGACAGGAGGAAAACCTTGCCATTTACAGCAGAAATTGCTCTTGCAAGAGATTTAAGGTGACAAAAAATGTCTCCATTAGCATTCAATTGAGACAGATTTCTCATCTTATCTGCCATTAGATAACCCAAGTCACGTTGGGACATATGGAAATTGTTTGCTTGCAATATTAGAGATAGAGAGGGAAGTGCTGTTGTTGGGTTTAAAAGGTCTTAACGGAGAACTAAAGCTAAAATGTAAATGGGTCTGGATGGATTCTAGAATTAACAGGAAACAGTGTTCATTGATAAAATATGTTAAGCCTGCAGGTTCTGGTTTCCGCAGCCTGCTTTCTAGTGAGTTATAATTGATTGTATAATTAATATAATTGGTCTAGAAACCCCCACTGGGGGACAGGAGTTCGGGCATTCTATGGGTGCATGTGTTCATGGCGATACATGGGGTTGTACAGGGGATACCTGGGGTGGGGTGGTGGAGATAAGAGAATCGTCCTTCCAAACAGTTATGGTTTAAATAATGGCTTCCGTGTACGTTTAAAATGAACTCTGCATCAAATCTCTATGTAACTTCCCGATCACTTCCTTATTTAGCAGCCTGTAGCCATGTGAGCAGCTCGGCATTATACTGGCTTTTTTCTCCTTTTAAGTTAGTTTAGTCTGGGGACAGGTATGGATGACATCATTAGATGTCTGTGTGCGGGTAGTGATGTCACTCAGCTATTTTAGGAAGTAAGTTTAAACATAATCCACAATATAATTTCTACAGGCTGCAGTCAGAGCTGTAACCCAGGGTCATTTAAAAGAAAGACTTGCAACTATGTATTTGCCTGTGACTCTATAATTAGAATTAAAGAGATGTATAAAAAAATGTTGCTGATTTGAGGAGACAAAACAGAGCAGGTAGTTCTATATAATAGCTAACAACAAATAAGGTCCATACAGACTTGCGTACTGCCATTCGTCTACGGTCCTGTGTCAAACCTGTAATCGCATATACTGAATGGACTAAGGGCTAGGCCACACTAGCGCGTTTTTTTACACGTTTGCGCACACGTTTTCGCTCACAATTGCTCCCGCCGATTTTGGCTAACATGGAAATCGTGGGAACAACGAGCATTCTGTGATTTCCTATGCACATGCGATTGCGATCGCGTCCGCATTTTGCGTTCAAAGCTTTTTTTCACGCAATAGCATGTGTTTTCTTTTGTAAATAACGAAAACACATTGCGCAATGCGAAACAACGCACGTGAACGAACTGAAATCACGCAATAATGGGCGATTTAGTGCGTTGTAGTGTGTCCTCAGCTTAAGTGTATATTGCACCAGATTGGTCCTTCTGTATAAAATATGTTGGCAGGCATCCATTCTCTGGTAATAACTTGTATTTGTTCAGAAGTCACGATCTAGTGCAGGGAGCCTTTCTCCTGAGATATGCCTATCTAAACCTCCAGAGTAGCTTGTGTATATGGCGCACACGGAGTAGGGCAGAGGAACTGACATTAAACTATTATTTATGGTCCTTCCTCCACACAATCCTCTCCTCCCACTCCAGGTAGAATGCTTTTTCAATAACAGCTCCGCTGATTAAACTGGGGGAGAGAGCCTCAGATAGTTTCAAATATCACAGCGATGCCTGTAACCTACACCAGCCATCTGTCAAATATGGTACTAAACCAACAATGCCAGTCCGAAATGTTATGATTTAATATTAACTTATAGTGACTCTGCCACCAAAAATCCCCCAAAAGGGTACATTGTAAAAGCCATTAGGAAATAATAAAAGCACATTACAAGCATAATCATACACGAGGAACCAATGGAATCTATGGTCCAACCCACGGACCTGCAGATAATTTGACTACAAATCCCAGCATTCTAACTACAAGAATGCTTGTACAAAAGATAAAACAGGAATCATTTGAAATCCCGTCAAATACTAGTACAATCACGTAAAATCTTCAAAACATAATCAAGGCTCAATCTATTTTACATTCAATATCAATCACTTCATGCAAAACAAAAAAATACCACCCCTTTAATAGTTACACTTATAGAAAAACCACACCCTCCAACATTCCCCCTTAATAGTTACACTTATAGAAAAAACACACCCTCCAACATTCCCCTTTAATAGGTACATTATAGAAAAACCACACCCTCCAACATTCCCCTTTATAATAGTTACACTTATAGAAAAACCACACCCTCCAACATTCCCCCTTTAATAGTTACACTTATAAAAAAAACATACCCTCCAACATTCCCCTTTAATAGTTACACTTATAGAAAAACCACACCCTCCAACATTCCCCTTTAATAGTACACTTATAGAAACAACATACCCTCCAACATTCCCCTTTAATAGGTACACTTATAGAAACAAACACACCTCCAACATTCCCCCTTTAATAGTTACACTTATAGAAACAACCCACCCTCCAACATTCCCCTTTAATAGGTTACATTATAGAAACAACCTACCCTCCAACATCCCCTTTATAGTTACAACTTATAGAAACCATACCCTCCAACATCCCCCTTTTAATAGTTACACTTATAGATACAACATACCCTCCAACATTCCCCCTTTAATAGTTACACTTATAGAACATACCCTCCAACATTCCCCCTTATAGTTACACTTATAGAAACAAACATACCCTCCAACATTACATCTTTATAATTACACTTATAGAAACAAACATACCCCCAACATTTCCCCCTTTAATAGTTACACTTATAGATACAACATACCCTCCAACATTCCCCCTTTAATATTACACTATAGAAACAACATACCCTCCACATTCCCCTTTAATGTTACACTATAGAAACAACATACCCTCCAACATTCCCCCTTTAATAGTTACACTTATAGAAACAACATACCCTCCAACATTCCCCCTTTAATAGTTACACTATGAAAATAACATACCCCCACCATTCCCCCTTTAATAGTACCACTTATATAAACAACCTACCCTCCAACATTCCCCCTTAATAGTTGCACTTATAGAAACAACATACCCTTCAACATTCCCCCTTTAATAGTTACACTTATAGAAAACACTACCCTCCAACATTCCCCCTTAATAGTTACACTTAGAAACAACATACCCCCAACATTCCCCTTTTAATAGTTACACTTATAGAAACAACATACCCTCCAACATTACCTCTTTAATAGTTACACTTTAGATACACATACCCTCCAAAAATTTCCCCTTTAACAGTTACACTTATAGAAACAACATACCCTCCAACGTTTCCCCTATAATAGTTACAATATAGATACAAAACATACCCTCCAACATTCCCCCTTTAATGTTACACTTATAGAAACAACATACCCTCCCAACATTCCTCCTTTATAGTTACACTTATAGATACAACAACCCTCCAACATTCCCCCTTTAATAGTTAATTATAGAAAAACCACACTCCTCCAACATCCTTAATAGTTACACTTATAGAAAACACATACCCTCCCAACATTCCCCCTTATAGGTACACTTATAGAAAAAACACAACCCTCCAACATTCCCCTTTAAAGTTCCACTTATAGAAACAACAACCCTCCAACATTCCCTTTAATAGTACAATTATAGAAAAAACATACCTCCAAACATCCCTTTAATAGTTACACTATAGAAACAACACCCCTCCAACATTCCCCCTTTATAAGTTACACTTATAGAAACAGCATACCCTCCAACATCCCCCCTGTAATAGGTTACACTTATAGAAAAAACATACCCTCCAACATCCCCCTTTTAATAGTACATTATAGATACACATACCCTCCAACATTCCCCCTTTAATAGTTACACTTATAGAAACATACCCTCCAACATTCCCCCTTTAATAGTTACACTTATTAGAAACAAACATACCCTCCAACATACCTCTTATAATTACAATATAGAAAACAACATACCCTCCAACATTCCCCCTTTAATAGTTACACTTATAGATACAACATACCTCCAAACATCCCCTTTAATATTTACACTTATAGAAACAACATACCCTCCAACATTCCCCCTTAATAGTACACTTATAGAAACAAACATACCCTCCAACATTCCCCCTTTAATAGTTACACTTATAGAAATAACATACCCTCCACCATTCCCCCTTTAATAGTTACACTATTAAAAAACATACCTCCAACATTCCCCCTTTAATAGTTGCACTTATAGAAACAAACATACCCTTCAACATTCCCCCTTTAATAGTTACACTTATAGAAACAACATACCCTCCAACATTCCCCCTTTAATATTTACACTATAGAAACAACATACCCTCCAACATTCCCCTTTTAATAGTTACACTTATAGAAACAACATACCTCCAACATACCTCTTTATAGTTACATATAGATACACAACCTCCAACATTACCCCTTTAATAGTTACAACTTATAGAAACAACACACCCTCCAACGTTCCCCCTATAATAGTTACACTTATAGAATACACATACCCTCCAACATTCCCCCTTTAATAGTTACACTTATAGAAAACAACATACCCTCCAACATTCCCCTTAATAGTTACACTATAGATACAACATACCCTCCAACATTCCCTTAATAGTTACACTATAGAAAACCAACATAACCTCCAAATTCCCCCTTTAATAGTACACTTATAGAAACAACATACCCTCCAACATTACCCCTTTAATAGTACACTTATAGAAACAACATAACCTCAACATTACCTCTTATAATTACACTTTATAGAAACAACATACCCTCCAACATTCCCCCTTTAAAGTTACATTATAGAATACACATACCCCCAACATTCCCCCTTTAATATACAATTATAGAAACAAACATACCCTACAACATTCCCCCTTTAATAGTTACATTATAGAAACAACATACCCTCCAACATTCCCCCTTTAATAGTTACACTTATAGAACACATACCTCCAACATTCCCTCTTAATAGTTACACTTATAGAAACAACATACCCTCCAACATCCCCCTTAATAGTACACTTACAGAAAACAACATACTCTCAACATTCCCCCTTTAATAGTTACACTTATAGAAACAACTAACCCTCCAACATTCCCCTTTAATAGTTACACTTATAGATACAAACATACCCTCCAACATTCCCCTTTACTAGTTACACTTATAGAAACAACATATCCTCCAATATTCCCCCTTTAATAGTTACACTATAGAAACAACATAACCTCAAACATTCCCCTTTATAGTTACACTTATGAAACACAAATATCCCACATTCCCCTTTAATAGTTACACTTATAGAAACAACATACACCTCCAACATTCCCCCTAATAGTTACACTATAGAAACAACAATACCTCCAACATTCCCCCTTTAATAGTTACACTTATAGAAAACAACAACCCTCCAACATTCCTTAATAGTTACACTTAAGAAACAACATACCCTCCAACATCCCCTTAATAGGTTACACTTATAGAAACAACATACCCTCCAACATTCCCCTTAATAGTTACACTTATAGAAACACATACCCTCCAACATTCCCCCTTAATAGTTACACTATAGAAACAACATACCCTCCAACATTCCCCTTTAATAGTTACACTTATAGAAACAACATACCCTCCAACATTCCCCCTTATAGTTACACTTATAGAAACAAAACTACTCCAACATTCCCCTTAATAGTTACACTTATAGAAACAACATACCCTCCAACATTCCCCTTTATAGTTACATATAGAACAACATACCCTCCAACATTTCCTCTTAATAGTTACACTTATAGAACAACATCTCCTCCAATATTCCCCCTTTAATAGTTACACTTATAGAAAAACAACCCTCAACATTCCCCTTTATAGTTTACACTTATAGAAACAACATACCCTCCAACATTCCCCCTTAATAGTTACACTTATAGAAACAAAATACCCTCCAACACTTCCCTCTTTATAGTTACACTTATAGAAACAAAACATACCCTCCAACATCCCCTTTAATAGTTACACTTATAGAAACAACATACCCTCCAACATTCCCCTTTAATAGTTAACACTTATAGAAACAAAATACCTCCAACATTCCCCTTTAATAGTTACACTATAGAAACAAACATACCCTCCAACATCCCCTTTAATAGTTACACTTATAGAACAAACTAACCTCCAACATCCCCTTTAATAGTTACACTTATGAAACACATACCCTCCAACATTCCCCCTTTAATAGTTACACTTATAGAACAACATACCTCAACATCCCCTTAAAGTTACACTATAGAAACAACAACCCTCCAACATTCCCCTTTAATAGTTACACTTATAGAAACAACATACCCTCCAACATTCCCTTAATAGTTACACTTATAGAAAAAACATACCCCCAAACATTCCCATCTTTAATAGTTACACTTATAGATACAACATACCCTCAAAATTCCCCCTTTAATAGTACACTTATAGAAACAACATATCCTCCAAATTCCCCCTTTAATGTTACACTTATAGAAAACATACCCTCCAACATTCCCCTTTAATAGTTACACTTATAGAAACAACAATATCCTCCAATATTCCCCCTTAATAGTTCACTTATAGAAACAACATACCCTCCAACATTCCCCTTTAATAGTTACACTTATAGAAACAACATACCTCCAACATTCCCCTTTAATAGTTACACTTATAGAAACAACATAACCTCCAACATTCCCCCTTTTAATAGTTACACTTATAGAAAACAACTACCCTCCAACATTCCCCTTAATAGTTACACTTATAGAAACAACATACCCCCAACATTCCCCTTTAATAGTTACACTTATAGAAACCAATACCCTCCAAATTCCCCTTTAATAGTTACACTTATAGAAAAACATACCCTCCAACATTCCCCCTTTAATAGTTACACTTATAGAAAACAACATACCCTCCAACATTCCCTTTAATAGTTACACTTATAGAAACAACATACCCTCCAACATTCCCCCTTTATAGTTACACATTATAGAAACAAACATACCCTCCAACATTCCCCCTTTAATAGTTACACTTATAGAAACAAACATACCCTCCAACATTCCCTTAATAGTTACACTTATAGGAACAACATACCCTCCAACATTCCCCTTTAATAGTTACACTTATAGAAAACAACATACCCTCAACATTCCCCCTTTATAGTTACACTTATAGGAACAACATACCCTCCAACATTCCCTTTAAAGTTACACTTATAGAAACAACATACCCTCCAAAAATTCCCCTTTAATAGTTACACTATAGGAAAAACATACCCTCAACATTCCTTAATAGTTACACTTATAGAAAACAACATACCCTCCAACATTCCCCCTTTAATAGTTACACTTATAGAAACAACATACCCTCCAACATTCCCCCTTTAATAGTTACACTTATAGAAACAACATACCCTCCAACATTCCCCCTTTAATAGTTACACTTATAGAATCAACATACCCTCCAACATTCCCTCTTTAATAGTTACACTTATAGATACAACATGGGCAGAGCTGCAGTGGGGGGGGGGTAATAAAGTGAGCCTGATCTTAGCACAGCTCTATGCAATGCATTTCTCTATATTAAAAGGGAATGTTGGAGGGTGTTATAAGACTGACTGATTGAAAGCTAAAATCTTGCTGTGGATGGCTACTTGGTGTGTCTTTTTATTGTAGCACTTGCTGTTTAATCTAAACATCAATAGCTCTTCCTACACAGTCAGACTGCTGTATTGATTACAGGCGACTGTGCTGCCCTTCCTGTTAATGCGTCGTTGAAAACAAAATTAACATCAGAGGTGACAGACGAACTGGTGCTTGCTTGATATGGTGCCAGTTGTGAGGCAGGTGTCTTGATTGGTCTCTTCGAAACCAACCAAAGAAGATAATTTTTCCATTGTACAATATAAAATGTCCTTTTATTCATTTATACCGTGTCAGGCTGGATGCGAGTCTGCCAATTTGTATTATTACTTTACTCCATTTACTTTCTGTATGTAAATGTTTTCAGTAGCCTGTGCAACAGGAAAGTAAGAAACTGACTGACCCCCATAAATGTGTGGGGGGTGGAGCCCTGTCCAGTCAGGCAATTGCACAATGGATCCATTTGGAAATTGGCAGAGCTGCATTTTGTGCAGGGATTAAGAACCAGCTCTCTGCTAATGAGCAAGGAACAGTGCAAAACCCATCATTCCACTGCGGGTATCACGGAACGTGGATTGATCTGACCATACGACCTATTTCAGGACATGATTTACCAACAATTGATTTTCACCAAGCAGAGGAGGGGAACTTGTCATTGGTTTCCTTACAAATAATAATAATAATATTCCTATGAGTTTTGTGCAGTTCAGTAATTGCAGCCCTGCAGATTTTTTCAAACTACAACTCCCGTATTCAGTGCAGTTTGCAAACATCCCTCGCCATTTCCATGGCAAAGTTTTAATCCCTCTTTTTAAGGGACACATACATATAAAGGAGAAATTATACTCCGGCTCCTCCCACAGTCATTGTCACTGACGATTCTCCCACTCTCTGACAATGAAGAATATATGTTAATAAAGGAATTGCCAGAAAGCATTACTGTATGGGTACAACTTTCTTTTTAAGGTACAGATACAGCTTGGAGGGAAATGGTGGAGTGTTGATATATTTTGTTACACTATCCAGCTTAGTAGCATTTTTATGGCAATCTAAAGATTACAGTTGATAACATGGGCACTTTCTGTAAACTGCAGTACCACTCTCACCCATGATTTAAAATGAATTGTTTACATCAGCTAAAGCAGAACAGCGCCACCCCCTCAATCGCTGATGTTTAAAAGTACAGTTACAAAAAATATCATTATTTACATGATTTGGGTTTTCAGGCAAGAGTGTCCCTTTAATATACAATGTTCCAATACAGTGATGTCACACCGTGGTAAGTTGGCACTCCAGATGTTTAGAAATGAAAACCCCGGCATGCTTGGTTACAGGATGAAAGAACGTAGTCAACATCACAGAAATAGAATAGAGTCCATGTGGGAGAGTTTAAGATCCTATACCAAGTGTTCATGATTCTTCTTTCCCATATCATGGGCCTGGCTGTTAAAGGGACAGTTCAGTGGAAATATCATTATTTTAAAATCTTAGTTTTATATAGCCCACCGAGTTATTCTACATATTCTCTTCTATTTCGAAAAATCTGTAATTCCCTGCTGTTGGCATTAAAAGGACATTTCAGGTTCTGTAACGGTCCTTCCCAGGATGCACCACTACCTTGGAATGTTCCTACAGTAATTTCTACTGATTGGCTGTTGGATGGGTCAAACATGCTCAGATCTCTACTGAGCAACTGAATCAACCCAGGGACTGGGTCAAGGGCAGGTAAATACTGCTGTTTTTATTAAAGAATATGTATTTGCACTGAGCTTCCTCTTTAAACACATGAAGTCACTATCTTTCTTCCTGCAGTGTTCAGACACCACATCATGTTACATAATGTTAATGAGATTGGAGACCAACCTGCTGCAGGACAAGATATGTTTATTACTAAAAGAAGTTCGTATTCTCTAGCAACAAAGACATCAGCTGAAAGTGTACAGCCCCTGTCTGTGCAGATCACCAATCGATCCCTAAATAATGAGGAATTCATGTACTTAAATACCCATGAGATTCTCCAAGGGGAACTTCGTGCAGAAAAGAATCGTTAATTATTTAAATTAATAATGTGGTTGAATGAGACAAAAATTACTGTCTTTCTATCTTTTATATTCATTACATCAACTGGACTTGAAGTTTAGTTCTTGAAAACGTTTCGTAGTCATCGACTGGATCTCTCAATTCAGAATGACTTGTACAAGAATCTGTGGCAATTAGTACCCTGGAAAATCCCAATTACCATATCACAGCCAAGTGTTAAGGGCGTGATTGTACAATTAGCCACTATCCAATCACGCCCTTAACACCTGGCTGTGAATGCTAATTGGGATTTTCCAGGGTACATAATTGCCACAGATTCTTGTAAAGTCATCTGAATTGAGAAAGCCAGTCGGATGACAGAGAAACGTCTTCAAGAACAACTTAAGTCCAGTGGTCTAAATGAATACAACAGATATACCATGACCGGATGAATGAATATTACAGATATACCATGACCTGGATGGATGAAATACAGATATCCATGACCTGGATGGATGAATATTAAAGATATACCGTGACCTGGATGGATGAATATTACAGATATACCATGACCTGGATGGATGAATATTACAGATATACCATGACCTGGATGAATGAATATTACAGATATACCATGACCTGGATGGATGAATATTACAGAAATCCATGACCTGGTGAATGAATATTACAGAATACCATGACCGGATGAGAATATTACAGATATACCATGACCTGGATGGATGAATATTACAGATATACCATGACCTGGATGGATGAATATTACAGTATACCAGACCTGGTGTGAATGAATATTACAGATATGCCATGACCTGGATTGAATATATTACAGATATACATGACCTGATGAATGAATATTACAGATATACCATGCCTGGTTGAATGAGAACCTTCACAAGCAACTGTTCTTTCTATTTCTTATTTTTTTATTCAACCCATTTTTCAAACTGAATCTTTCCACAGTTTTTGAGCTAGAGACATGATGCTAATGTGCGGGACATACCAGAGAAGTGTGCTCTCTCAAGGATTCAGTTTAAGTTTTTCTGGATTATTGCAAATTTACAGATTTTTTTTTGCGCCTAGACTTTAATGGACATGTGCGACAGGTGTTTATCAACACTGAATCCCTGCTCTTGATTGCATCAGCAGTTCATAGACATAATCAGCATGATTACCTGCTCTTGATTGCATTCAGCAGTCTCATAGACATAATTAGCGCTGATTACCTGCCTCTTGATTGCATTCAGCAGTCTCATAGACATAATCAGCACTGATACCTGCCTCTTGATTACATTCAGCAGTCTCATAGACATAATCAGTGCTGATACCTGCCTCTTGATTGCTTTCAGCAGTCTCATAGACATAATCAGCGCGTGATTACCTGCCTCTTGATTGCATTCAGCAGTCTCAGACATAATCAGCGCTGATTACCTGCCTCTTAATTGCATTCAGCCGTCTCATAGGCAAATCAGCGCTGATTACAGGCTTTTTGATTGCATTCATCTAAAGACATCATCAGCATTCAGCACTGATGACCTGTCTCTTGATGCATTCAGCAGTCTCATAGACATAATCAGCGCTGATACTTGCCTCTTGATTGCATTAGCAGTCTCATAGACATAATCAGCGCTGATTACCTGCTCTTGATTGCATTCAGCAGTCTCATAGACATAATCAGCGCTGATTACCTGCCTCTGATTGCATTCAGCAGTCTCAAGACATAATCACGCTAATTACAGCTTTTGATTGCATTCAGCAGTCTCATAGACATAATCAGCGCTGATTACTACCTCTTGATTGCATTCAGCAGTCTCATAGACATAATCAGCGCTGATTACCTGCTCTGATGCATTCAGCAGTCTCATAGACATATCAGCGCTAATTACAGGCTTTTTGATTGCATTCAGTCTTATAGACATCATCAGCATTCAGCACTGAGACCTGTCTCTTGATTGATCAGCAGTCTCATAGACATAATTAGCACTGTTTACCTGCCTCTTGATTGCATTCAGCAGTCTCATAGACATAATCAGCGCTGATACCGTGCTCTTGATTGCATTCAGCAGTCTCATAGACATAATCAGCGCTGATTACCTGTCCCTTAATCGCATTTGCAGCTCATAGACATCATCAGCGCTGATAACCTGCCTCTTAATTGCATTCAGCAGTTCATGACATAATCAGCGCTGATTACAAGCTTTTTGATTGCATTCAGTCTTATAGACATCAGCAGCATTCAGCACTGATGACCTAGTGCTGAATGCTGATGATGTCTATAAGACTGAATGCAATCAAAAAGCTTGTAATCAGCGCTGATTATGTCAATGAGACTGCTGAATGCAATTAAGAGGCAGGTTATCAGCGCTGATGAGATAGGCGTCCACCACATTCCTGTAAAGAAAGGATATTTACCTTTAGATTAATTGAAAGTAAACAAAAGAGTCTTCATAAAAGAAAAAGAAAAATGCTCGAAAAAATTGAACATAAGCGTGCAGAGAAGTAGTCAGTAATAACGGACGATTGAAGAAGAAGATAGTTTAGAGGTCAATTGTCGTCTGATTAATTCTAGGATCAAAGTACATAACAATTTGGGTAATCCAAATGTCAAAAAATCCACGATGGTAGCCAATCTTCCCAAAAGGCTTAATGTTCCTGTTCGATGATAAAAATGGAAGAACATGCTATTTCCATTGTCCTTATATTTATACAAATGTGAATAGGGGGGGTGGTTTGGTCCCTAGAGGGTTGTGTCTGCCACCGTCAATGGAAGGGTTGGATCCTGCACTAGATTCTTATTTATATTTTCACAGTCTACACTACATGTACGTAATGCCACACTTAAAATATTAACATTTGATTTGTTAACCGCTAACTTTACACAATTTAGAAACCCGAAAAATGACCATGCAAGTTTTAATATCTCAGTTCCCCTGTGAAACCTATCTATTAAAGTATATGTGCAAGATATGCCTTCGTTACCAGCATCACTGACATGATTTGGGTGAAATATACATCTCCTTCCTTGAATTATTATTCATAAAATAATATTCTATGGGGAACTGACATTTGTTTTAAGCCTTGGCTAAAGCAAGTCAGGGCCCCCTGCCGCTATTTGTGCCGGTAAGGTCCTAGCCTGTACTGGTATAGTTTACAGAGACTTCAGTTAGACCCTCTGGAGAACAATTGGGGATAGGGAGACTGCTATACTTCTACAAATGGTCAAAAGTTTTATTAATATTAACCCTTTGAATACTGAAAGCTTGAATAGGTGGGGAGCGCAATTTGCTTGACACCGTGATATTTGATGAATTGATGAATATTTCTAACCACGATTTTTGGGATGTCCAGCTTTGGTAAATTCACACATATTCCTGACGATCTGCGGATTTTCCAAATTGGCGGTTCACTCCACCATCTCTAATACTAAACTTGGTGAATTACATTGGCCTGCTGGTCACATGAATCATGTAGGAGACCCTGTTTCGCTAATTGAGGTATGTTCAACTTGTGGCCCTCCAGATGTCGAAAATAACAACTCCAGCTATTCCCATTTGAGGGGCTGCAAGTTTTACATCCCCTGAACTCCTAATTGATTTCCATTTGCACATATCTCTGTTGGCATGGCGGTTTCAATACAAACCTAAAAAAAAACAAAAATTAACAGTCTTTCCCTTCGTCTGACAAATAGAATTGAAAGTCTCCTCTCCCACAGTACACCTGCCACACCAGACATACGGGTGACCAGACGCACAGAGTTGTACGCCTCATATTAACCCCTCACTTACGTGCTGTTATCTGCAGGATTGTACGTCTGTCATTTACACCTAAGGAACTCAGATACCTGGAGGCCCCCCCCCACAGTGTCTACTAAGTCCTATGGCATAGCGGGGGAAAGATTGTACTGGAGCTTGGGGTCTGCTCATATAAGTCCCCCCCCTCAAGTCCCTATTACACACTTCCAAAGCCTTTGCGCCGATCTGGAAGTAAGATGGGCGGTTTCCTTGAACAACTCCATTAGGATCATATCCTTCCCTCTCAAGGACCAGTTTCCCTTTTTCACAGCTGAATGGCGGCAATAGGGCTGTTTAAGACAATGACGGGATTCTCTATATTTCCTTCCTCCCCTCAAAATAGGTCAGACAGGAGGAAAACCTTGCCATTTACAGCAGAAATTGCTCTGCAAGAGATTTAAGGTGACAAAAAATGTCTCCATTAGCATTCAATTGAGACAGATTTCCTCATCTTATCTGCCATTAGATACCCAAGTCACGTATGGGAACATATGGAAATTGTTTGCTTGCAATATTAGAGATAGAGAGGGAAGTGCTGTTGTTGGGTTTAAAAAGGTCTTAACGGAGAACTAAAGCTAAAATGTAAATGGGTCGGATGGATTCTAGAATTAACAGGAAAGCAGTGTTCATTGATAAAATATGTTAACCTGCAGGTTCTGGTTTCCGCAGCCTGCTTTTAGTGAGTTATAATTGATTGTATAATTAATATAATTGGTCTAGAAACCCCCACCTGGGGGACAGGAGTTCGGGCATTCTAGGGTGCATGTGTTCATGGCCGATACATGGGGTTGTACAGGGGATACCTGGGGTGGGGCTGGTGGAGATAAGAGAATCGTCCTTCCAAACAGTTATGGTTTAAATAATGGCTTCCGTGTACGTTTAAAATGAACTCTGCATCAAATCTCTATGTAACTTCCCGATCACTTCCTTATTTAGCAGCCTGTAGCCATGTGAGCAGCTCGGCATTATACTGGCTTTTTTCTCCTTTTAAGTTAGTTTAGTCTGGGGACAGGTATGGATGACATCATTAGATGTCTGTGTGCGGGTAGTGATGTCACTCAGCTATTTTAGAAGTAAGTTTAAACATAATCCACAATATAATTTCTACAGGCTGCAGTCAGAGCTGTAACCCAGGGTCATTAAAAGAAAGACTTGCAACTATGTATTTGCCTGTGACTCTATAATTAGAATTAAAGAGATGTATAAAAAAATGTTGCTGATTTGAGGAGACAAAACAGAGCAGGTAGTTCTATATAATAGCTAACAACAAATAAGGTCCATACAGACTTGCGTACTGCCATTCGTCTACGGTCCTGTGTCAAACCTGTAATCGCATATACTGAATGGACTAAGGGCTAGGCCACACTAGCGCGTTTTTTTACACGTTTGCGCACACGTTTTCGCTCACAATTGCTCCCGCCGATTTTGGCTAACATGGAAATCGTGGGAACAACGAGCATTCTGTGATTTCCTATGCACATGCGATTGCGATCGCGTCCGCATTTTGCGTTCAAAGCTTTTTTTCACGCAATAGCATGTGTTTTCTTTTGTAAATAACGAAAACACATTGCGCAATGCGAAACAACGCACGTGAACGAACTGAAATCACGCAATCGCAATGGGCGATTTAGTGCGTTGTAGTGTGTCCTCAGCTTAAGTGTATATTGCACCAGATTGGTCCTTCTGTATAAAATATGTTGGCAGGCATCCATTCTCTGGTAATAACTTGTATTTGTTCAGAAGTCACGATCTAGTGCAGGGAGCCTTTCTCCTGAGATATGCCTATCTAAACCTCCAGAGTAGCTTGTGTATATGGCGCACACGGAGTAGGGCAGAGGAACTGACATTAAACTATTATTTATGGTCCTTCCTCCACACAATCCTCTCCTCCCACTCCAGGTAGAATGCTTTTTCAATAACAGCTCCGCTGATTAAACTGGGGGAGAGAGCCTCAGATAGTTTCAAATATCACAGCGATGCCGGTAACCTACACCAGCCATCTGTCAAATATGGTACTAAACCAACAATGCCAGTCCGAAATGTTATGATTTAATATTAACTTATAGTGACTCTGCCACCAAAAATCCCCCAAAAGGGTACATTGTAAAAGCCATTAGGAAATAATAAAAGCACATTACAAGCATAATCATACACGAGGAACCAATGGAATCTATGGTCCAACCCACGGACCTGCAGATAATTTGACTACAAATCCCAGCATTCTAACTACAAGAATGCTTGTACAAAAGATAAAACAGGAATCATTTGAAATCCCGTCAAATACTAGTACAATCACGTAAAATCTTCAAAACATAATCAAGGCTCAATCTATTTTACATTCAATATCAATCACTTCATGCAAAACAAAAAAATACCACCCCTTTAATAGTTACACTTATAGAAAAACCACACCCTCCAACATTCCCCCTTAATAGTTACACTTATAGAAAAAACACACCCTCCAACATTCCCCTTTAATAGGTACATTATAGAAAAACCACACCCTCCAACATTCCCCTTTATAATAGTTACACTTATAGAAAAACCACACCCTCCAACATTCCCCCTTTAATAGTTACACTTATAAAAAAAACATACCCTCCAACATTCCCCTTTAATAGTTACACTTATAGAAAAACCACACCCTCCAACATTCCCCTTTAATAGTACACTTATAGAAACAACATACCCTCCAACATTCCCCTTTAATAGGTACACTTATAGAAACAAACACACCTCCAACATTCCCCCTTTAATAGTTACACTTATAGAAACAACACCACCCTCCAACATTCCCCTTTAATAGGTTACATTATAGAAACAACCTACCCTCCAACATCCCCTTTATAGTTACAATTATAGAAACCATACCCTCCAACATCCCCCTTTTAATAGTTACACTTATAGATACAACATACCCTCCAACATTCCCCCTTTAATAGTTACACTTATAGAACATACCCTCCAACATTCCCCCTTATAGTTACACTTATAGAAACAAACATACCCTCCAACATTACATCTTTATAATTACACTTATAGAAACAAACATACCCCCAACATTTCCCCCTTTAATAGTTACACTTATAGATACAACATACCCTCCAACATTCCCCCTTTAATATTACACTATAGAAACAACATACCCTCCACATTCCCCTTTAATGTTACACTATAGAAACAACATACCCTCCAACATTCCCCCTTTAATAGTTACACTTATAGAAACAACATACCCTCCAACATTCCCCCTTTAATAGTTACACTATGAAAATAACATACCCCCACCATTCCCCCTTTAATAGTACCACTTATATAAACAACCTACCCTCCAACATTCCCCCTTAATAGTTGCACTTATAGAAACAACATACCCTTCAACATTCCCCCTTTAATAGTTACACTTATAGAAAACACTACCCTCCAACATTCCCCCTTTAATAGTTACACTTAGAAACAACATACCCTCCAACATTCCCCTTTTAATAGTTACACTTATAGAAACAACATACCCTCCAACATTACCTCTTTAATAGTTACACTTATAGATACACATACCCTCCAACATTCCCCCTTTAACAGTTACACTTATAGAAACAACATACCCTCCAACGTTCCCCCTTTAATAGTTACAATATAGATACAAAACATACCCTCCAACATTCCCCCTTTAATGTTACACTTATAGAAACAACATACCCTCCCAACATTCCTCCTTTATAGTTACACTTATAGATACAACAACCCTCCAACATTCCCCCTTTAATAGTTAATTATAGAAAAACCACACTCCTCCAACATCCTTAATAGTTACACTTATAGAAAACACATACCCTCCCAACATTCCCCCTTATAGGTACACTTATAGAAAAAACACAACCCTCCAACATTCCCCTTTAAAGTTCCACTTATAGAAACAACAACCCTCCAACATTCCCTTTAATAGTACAATTATAGAAAAAACATACCTCCAAACATCCCTTTAATAGTTACACTATAGAAACAACACCCCTCCAACATTCCCCCTTTATAAGTTACACTTATAGAAACAGCATACCCTCCAACACTTCCCCCTGTAATAGGTTACACTTATAGAAAAAACATACCCTCCAACATCCCCCTTTTAATAGTACATTATAGATACACATACCCTCCAACATTCCCCCTTTAATAGTTACACTTATAGAAACATACCCTCCAACATTCCCCCTTTAATAGTTACACTTATTAGAAACAAACATACCCTCCAACATACCTCTTATAATTACAATATAGAAAACAACATACCCTCCAACATTCCCCCTTTAATAGTTACACTTATAGATACAACAACCTCCAAATATCCCCTTTAATATTTACACTTATAGAAACAACATACCCTCCAACATTCCCCCTTAATAGTACACTTATAGAAACAAACATACCCTCCAACATTCCCCCTTTAATAGTTACACTTATAGAAATAACATACCCTCCACCATTCCCCCTTTAATAGTTACACTATTAAAAAACATACCTCCAACATTCCCCCTTTAATAGTTGCACTTATAGAAACAAACATACCCTTCAACATTCCCCCTTTAATAGTTACACTTATAGAAACAACATACCCTCCAACATTCCCCCTTTAATATTTACACTATAGAAACAACATACCCTCCAACATTCCCCTTTTAATAGTTACACTTATAGAAACAACATACCTCCAACATACCTCTTTATAGTTACATATAGATACACAACCTCCAACATTACCCCTTTAATAGTTACAACTTATAGAAACAACACACCCTCCAACGTTCCCCCTATAATAGTTACACTTATAGAATACACATACCCTCCAACATTCCCCCTTTAATAGTTACACTTATAGAAAACAACATACCCTCCAACATTCCCCTTAATAGTTACACTATAGATACAACATACCCTCCAACATTCCCCTTTAATAGTTACACTATAGAAAACCAACATACCTCCAAACATTCCCCCTTTAATAGTACACTTATGAAACAACATACCCTCCAACATTACCCCTTTAATAGTACACTTATAGAAAACAACATAACCTCCAACATTACCTCTTATAATTACACTTTATAGAAACAACATACCCTCCAACATTCCCCCTTTAAAGTTACATTATAGAATACAACATACCCCCAACATTCCCCCTTTAATATTTACAATTATAGAAACAAACATACCCTACAACATTCCCCTTTAATAGTTACAATTAATAGAAACAACATACCCTCCAACATTCCCCCTTTAATAGTTACACTTATAGAACTACATACCTCCAACATTCCCTCTTAATAGTTACACTTATAGAAACAACATACCCTCCAACATCCCCCTTTAATAGGTACACTTACAGAAACAACATACTCTCCAACATTCCCCCTTTAATAGTTACACTTATAGAAAACAACTAACCCTCCAACATTCCCCTTAAATAGTTACACTTATAGATAAAACATACCCTCCAACATTCCCCTTTAATAGTTACACTTATAAGAAACAACATATCTCCAATATTCCCCCTTTAATAGTTACACTATAGAAACAACATAACCTCAAACATTCCCCTTTAAGTTACACTTATGAGAACACAAATATCCCACATTCCCCTTTAATAGTTACACTTATAGAAACAACATACACCTCCAACATTCCCCCTAATAGTTACACTATAGAAACAAAAATACCTCCAACATTCTCCCCTTTAATAGTTACACTTATAGAAAACAACAACCCTCCAACATTCCCTTATAGTTACACTTAAGAAACAACATACCCTCCAACATCCCCTTAATAGTTACACTTATAGAAACAACATACCCTCCAACATTCCCCTTAATAGTTACACTTATAGAAACAACATACCCTCCAACATTCCCCCTTAATAGTTACACTATAGAAACAAACATACCCTCCAACATTCCCCTTTAATAGTTACACTTATAGAAACAACATACCCTCCAACATTCCCCCTTATAGTTACACTTATAGAAACAACAACTAACTCCAACATTCCCCTTTAATAGTTACACTTATAGAAACAACATACCCTCCAAACATTCCCCTTTATAGTTACATATAGATACAACATACCCTCCAACATTCCCTTTAATAGTTACACTTATAGATACAACATCTCCTCCAATATTCCCCCTTTAATAGTTACACTTATAGAAAAACAGACCCTCCAACATTCCCCCTTTAATAGTTTACACTTATAGAAACAACATACCCTCCAACATTCCCCCTTAATAGTTACACTTATAGAAACAACAATACCCTCCAACACTCCCTCTTTATAGTTACACTTATAGAAACAAAACATACCCTCCAACATCCCCTTTAATAGTTACACTTATAGAAACAACATACCCTCCAACATTCCCCTTTAATAGTTACACTTATAGAAACAAAATACCCTCCAACATTCCCCTTTAATAGTTACACTTATAGAAACAAACATACCCTCCAACATCCCCTTTAATAGTTACACTTATAGAACAACTAACCTCCAACATCCCCTTTAATAGTTACACTTATGAAACACATACCCTCCAACATTCCCCCTTTAATAGTTACACTATAGAAACAACATACCTCAACATTCCCCTTAAAGTTACACATAGAAACAACAACCCTCCAACATTCCCCTTATAATAGTTACACTTATAGAAACAACATACCCTCCAACATTCCCCTTAATAGTTACACTTATAGAAAAAACATACCCCCAAACATTCCCATCTTTAATAGTTACACTTATAGATACAACATTACCCTCAAAATTCCCCCTTTAATAGTACACTTATAGAAACAACATATCCTCCAAATTCCCCCTTTAATGTTACACTTATAGAAAACATACCCTCCAACATTCCCCTTTAATAGTTACACTTATAGAAACAACAATATCCTCCAATATTCCCCCTTAATAGTTCACTTATAGAAACAACATACCCTCCAACATTCCCCTTTAATAGTTACACTTATAGAAACAACATACCTCCAACATTCCCCTTTAATAGTTACACTTATAGAAACAACATAACCTCCAACATTCCCCCTTTTAATAGTTACACTTATAGAAAACAACATACCCTCCAACATTCCCCTTAATAGTTACACTTATAGAAACAACATACCCCCAACATTCCCCTTTAATAGTTACACTTATAGAAACCAATACCCTCCAAATTCCCCTTTAATAGTTACACTTATAGAAAAACATACCCTCCAACATTCCCCCTTTAATAGTTACACTTATAGAAAACAACATACCCTCCAACATTCCCTTTAATAGTTACACTTATAGAAACAACATACCCTCCAACATTCCCCCTTTATAGTTACACATTATAGAAACAAACATACCCTCCAACATTCCCCCTTTAATAGTTACACTTATAGAAACAAACATACCCTCCAACATTCCCTTAATAGTTACACTTATAGGAACAAACATACCCTCCAACATTCCCCTTTAATAGTTACACTTATAGAAAACAACATACCCTCAACATTCCCCCTTTATAGTTACACTATAGGAACAACATACCCTCCAACATTCCCTTTAAAGTTACACTTATAGAAACAACATACCCTCCAAAAATTCCCCTTTAATAGTTACACTATAGGAAAAACATACCCTCAACATTCCTTAATAGTTACACTATAGAAAACAACATACCCTCCAACATTCCCCCTTTAATAGTTACACTTATAGAAACAACATACCCTCCAACATTACCCCTTTAATAGTTACACTTATAGAAAAACATACCTCCAACATTCCCTCTTTAATAGTTACACTTATAGAATCAACATACCCTCCAACATTCCCTCTTTAATAGTTACACTTATAGAATCAACATGGTGCAGAGCTGCAGTGGGGGGGGGGTAATAAAGTGAGCCTGATCTTAGCACAGCTCTATGCAATGCATTTCTCTATATTTAAAAGGGAATGTTGGAGGGTGTTATAAGACTGACTGATTGAAAGCTAAAATCTTGCTGTGGATGGCTACTTGGTGTGTCTTTTTATTGTAGCACTTGCTGTTTAATCTAAACATCAATAGCTCTTCCTACACAGTCAGACTGCTGTATTGATTACAGGCGACTGTGCTGCCCTTCCTGTTAATGCGTCGTTGAAAACAAAATTAACATCAGAGGTGACAGACGAACTGGTGCTTGCTTGATATGGTGCCAGTTGTGAGGCAGGTGTCTTGATTGGTCTCTTCGAAACCAACCAAAGAAGATAATTTTTCCATTGTACAATATAAAATGTCCTTTTATTCATTTATACCGTGTCAGGCTGGATGCGAGTCTGCCAATTTGTATTATTACTTTACTCCATTTACTTTCTGTATGTAAATGTTTTCAGTAGCCTGTGCAACAGGAAAGTAAGAAACTGACTGACCCCCATAAATGTGTGGGGGGTGGAGCCCTGTCCAGTCAGGCAATTTGCACAATGGATCCATTTGGAAATTGGCAGAGCTGCATTTTGTGCAGGGATTAAGAACCAGCTCTCTGCTAATGAGCAAGGAACAGTGCAAAACCCATCATTCCACTGCGGGTATCACGGAACGTGGATTGATCTGACCATACGACCTCATTTCAGGACATGATTTACCAACAATTGATTTTCACCAAGCAGAGGAGGGGAACTTGTCATTGGTTTCCTTACAAATAATAATAATAATATTCCTATGAGTTTTGTGCAGTTCAGTAATTGCAGCCCTGCAGATTTTTTCAAACTACAACTCCCCGTATTCAGTGCAGTTTGCAAACATCCCTCGCCATTTCCATGGCAAAGTTTTAATCCCTCTTTTTAAGGACACATACATATAAAGGAGAAATTATACTCCGGCTCCTCCCACAGTCATTGTCACTGACGATTCTCCCACTCTCTGACAATGAAGAATATATGTTAATAAAGGAATTGCCAGAAAGCATTACTGTATGGGTACAACTTTCTTTTTAAGGTACAGATACAGCTTGGAGGGAAATGGTGGAGTGTTGATATATTTTGTTACACTTATCCAGCTTAGTAGCATTTTTATGGCAATCTAAAGATTACAGTTGATAACATGGGCACTTTCTGTAAACTGCAGTACCACTCTCACCCATGATTTAAAATGAATTGTTTACATCAGCTAAAGCAGAACAGCGCCACCCCCTCAATCGCTGATGTTTAAAAGTACAGTTACAAAAAATATCATTATTTACATGATTTGGGTTTTCAGGCAAGAGTGTCCCTTTAATATACAATGTTCCAATACAGTGATGTCACACCGTGGTAAGTTGGCACTCCAGATGTTTAGAAATGAAAACCCCGGCATGCTTGGTTACAGGATGAAAGAACGTAGTCAACATCACAGAAATAGAATAGAGTCCATGTGGGAGAGTTTAAGATCCTATACCAAGTGTTCATGATTCTTCTTTCCCATATCATGGGCCTGGCTGTTAAAGGGACAGTTCAGTGGAAATATCATTATTTTAAAATCTTAGTTTTATATAGCCCACCGAGTTATTCTACATATTCTCTTCTATTTCGAAAAATCTGTAATTCCCTGCTGTTGGCATTAAAAGGACATTTCAGGTTCTGTAACGGTCCTTCCCAGGATGCACCACTACCTTGGAATGTTCCTACAGTAATTTCTACTGATTGGCTGTTGGATGGGTCAAACATGCTCAGATCTCTACTGAGCAACTGAATCAACCCAGGGACTGGGTCAAGGGCAGGTAAATACTGCTGTTTTTATTAAAGAATATGTATTTGCACTGAGCTTCCTCTTTAAACACATGAAGTCACTATCTTTCTTCCTGCAGTGTTCAGACACCACATCATGTTACATAATGTTAATGAGATTGGAGACCAACCTGCTGCAGGACAAGATATGTTTATTACTAAAAGAAGTTCGTATTCTCTAGCAACAAAGACATCAGCTGAAAGTGTACAGCCCCTGTCTGTGCAGATCACCAATCGATCCCTAAATAATGAGGAATTCATGTACTTAACATACCCATGAGATTCTCCAAGGGGAACTTCGTGCAGAAAAGAATCGTTAATTATTTAAATTAATAATGTGGTTGAATGAGACAAAAATTACTGTCTTTCTATCTTTTATATTCATTACATCAACTGGACTTGAAGTTTAGTTCTTGAAAACGTTTCGTAGTCATCGACTGGATCTCTCAATTCAGAATGACTTGTACAAGAATCTGTGGCAATTAGTACCCTGGAAAATCCCAATTACCATATCACAGCCAAGTGTTAAGGGCGTGATTGTACAATTAGCCACTATCCAATCACGCCCTTAACACCTGGCTGTGAATGCTAATTGGGATTTTCCAGGGTACATAATTGCCACAGATTCTTGTAAAGTCATCTGAATTGAGAAAGCCAGTCGGATGACAGAGAAACGTCTTCAAGAACAACTTAAGTCCAGTGGTCTAAATGAATACAACAGATATACCATGACCTGATGAATGAATATTACAGATATACCATGACCTGGATGGATGAAATTACAGATATCCATGACCTGGATGGATGAATATTAAAGATATACCGTGACCTGGATGGATGAATATTACAGATATACCATGACCTGGATGGATGAATATTACAGATATACCATGACCTGGATGAATGAATATTACAGATATACCATGACCTGGATGGATGAATATTACAGAAATCCATGACCTGGTGAATGAATATTACAGAATACCATGACCGGATGAGAATATTACAGATATACCATGACCTGGATGGATGAATATTACAGATATACCATGACCTGGATGGATGAATATTACAGTATACCAGACCTGGTGTGAATGAATATTACAGATATGCCATGACCTGGATTGAATATATTACAGATATACATGACCTGATGAATGAATATTACAGATATACCATGCCTGGTTGAATGAGAACCTTCACAAGCAACTGTTCTTTCTATTTCTTATTTTTTTATTCACACCCATTTTTCAAACTGAATCTTTCCACAGTTTTTGAGCTAGAGACATGATGCTAATGTGCGGGACATACCAGAGAAGTGTGCTCTCTCAAGGATTCAGTTTAAGTTTTTCTGGATTATTGCAAATTTACAGATTTTTTTTTGCGCCTAGACTTTAATGGACATGTGCGACAGGTGTTTATCAACACTGAATCCCTGCCTCTTGATTGCATCAGCAGTCTCATAGACATAATCAGCATGATTACCTGCTCTTGATTGCATTCAGCAGTCTCATAGACATAATTAGCGCTGATTACCTGCCCTCTTGATTGCATTCAGCAGTCTCATAGACATAATCAGCACTGATTACCTGCCTCTTGATTACATTCAGCAGTCTCATAGACATAATCAGTGCTGATACCTGCCTCTTGATTGCTTTCAGCAGTCTCATAGACATAATCAGCGCGTGATTACCTGCTCTTGATTGCATTCAGCAGTCTCAGACATATCAGCGCTGATTACCTGCCTCTTAATTGCATTCAGCGTCTCATAGGCAAATCAGCGCTGATTACAGGCTTTTTGATTGCATCATCTAAAGACAATCATCAGCATTCAGCACTGATGACCTGTCTCTTGATGCATTCAGCAGTCTATAGACATAATCAGCGCTGATTACTTGCCTCTTGATTGCATTAGCAGTCTCATAGACATAATCAGCGCTGATTACCTGCTCTTGATGCATTCAGCAGTCTCATAGACATAATCAGCGCTGATTACCTGCCTCTGATTGCATTCAGCAGTCTCAAGACATAATCAGCGCTAATTACAGCTGTTTTGATTGCATTCAGCAGTCTCATAGACATAATCAGCGCTGATTACTACCTCTTGATTGCATTCAGCAGTCTCATAGACATAATCAGCGCTGATTACCTGCTCTGATGCATTCAGCAGTCTCATAGACATATCAGCGCTAATTACAGCTTTTTGATTGCATTCAGTTTATAGACATCATCAGCATCAGCACTGAGACCTGTCTCTTGATTGATCAGCAGTCTCATAGACATAATTAGCACTGTTTACCTGCTCTTGATTGCATTCAGCAGTCTCATAGACATAATCAGCGCTGATACCTGCTCTTGATTGCATTCAGCAGTCTCATAGACATAATCAGCGCTGATTAACCTGTCCCTTAATCGCATTTCGCAGCTCATAGACAGCCGATTATAAAGCGATATCCAGCCAGAGAACGTCATGGGAACATCCCAGGTATAATAGCTCCGGTGTCAGATACTAAAGCCGTTTCGCTTTTTTCAAACTTTGAATTGGTTATAATATGTCAATAAGTGTCCGTTCAGGTTTACTCATTATCTCATGTCCCCAAACTCCGGTGCCCCTACATTAGTACTTACCCCCGACAGATCCACAACATTCAATCAACCGGACACCGCCTTTCCCATTCTACTTCATGTACGATCGTAAATGAATGGGGCCAGACAGGACATCACGATCGTTGTCAGCGACAAAGTAGAACGGAAAGGCGATTCTGGTAATATTGATTGAATGACACGGATTGGTCAGAGGGCAGGTATTAATGTATTAACCTTTACTTCCCCTTTGCTGTAAATCTGCATTTCAGGGATTTTCTTTGCTCTAATGATGGAATCGGTGCCCCCAGGTGGTAACTGGGCTTTCTTTTCTAGGCCTGTTTTTTTTGTTTGCAAATATAACCTCCTTCCTGTGGATGAAGCACGGATAGGGGCCCCATCATAGTTTTGATGTGGGGCCCAGTGATTCTTGTTAGCCACTGCCAATTACACTTTACAACCCACCCCTTCTTTTGTGGGGCCCCTTTGTGTTTCATGCTATCACATTTCTTCCAGCAGTAATTGTCATCTGTCCCTGGCCTGGGATTCTATTTTCTATTTCACTTCCATCATCCCTCACTAAAACCCATTTGCCTCTTTCTTTCGCCTGCCTTGACAAATAACTCACTTTTCAAATAAATTTCTCGGATCTGGTATATTTTCCATGCATCATAGCAAACTAGACACAGGATTATGTTTTGGTTCTAATCTTTCTTTCCGCTGGCTGCACGGGGAGGAGGGGGCTAGAGTTTTTATGGATCAAGCTGTATTTCTACAGAATTTCTGATTCTCATTTCATTCGGGCGCATTTGTATTGCGTTTGGGCAACACAAGTAAGGGATTTCGGCAGCGTTGACTGAAAGAAAACCCATAAGAATGCATGAGCAGAGGTGGGGGAAGAGATAGAAGTTATTTTCCTGGAATATCGCTCATGTCATAATGTGGCTACATCTGATGTCACAATATCATTTAATAAACAATTTAATTAAAAAGAGACTTCATCTGAAATGCTATGTGCGTCTTTATAAAATAGTCATCTGTGATATTAACAGATGTTGGGATTGGTTGGTGGGTCTCTACTAGCTTTTTTTATGTTTCAGCCCCGACATAACAGACCTGCCAGCTAACCAGCCAGTCCACCAGTCAGCTTACCAGCCAGTCCACCCAGACAGCTTACCGGCCAGTCCAACAGTCAGCTTTCCTACAGTCCACCTAGACAGCTTACAGCAGTCCAACAGTCAGCTTTCCAACCCGTCCACCAGACATTTACCAGCCCGTCCAACATCATCTTTCCTACCAGTCCACTAGACAGCTTACCAGCCAGTCCAACAGTAGCTTTCCAACCATCCACCAGACAGTTTTACCAGCCGTCCAACAGTCAGCTTCCAATCCGATCCACCAGACAGTTTACCGCCCATCCAACAGTCACTTTCCTACAGTCCACCAGACAGCTACCAGCCAGTCCAACAGTCAGCTTTCCTACCAGTCCCAGACAGCTTACAGCCAGTCCACAGTAGCTTTCCAACCAGTCACCAGAGAGCTTACAGCCAAGTCCAACAGTCTGCTTTCCAGCCAGTACCACCAGACGCTACCGGCCATTCCAACAGTCAGCTTTCAACCCGTCCACCAGACAGTTTTACCAGCCATCCAACAGTCATCTTTTCTATCATCCACTAGACAGCTTACCAGCCAGCCAACAGTCAGCTTTCCAACCTGTCCCCAGACAGTTTACCAGCCAGTCCAACAGTCAGCTTTCCAATCGTCCACCAGAAGCGTTACCAGCCACTCCAACAGTCAGCTTTCCAAACCGTCCACCACAAGCGTTTCCAACCTGTCCACCAACAGTTTACCAGCCAGTCCAACAGTCAGCTTTGGCAATCCGTCCACCAGACAGCTTACCAGCCACTCCAACAGTCAGCTTTCCAACCAGTCCACCAGACAGCTTACCAGCCCGTCCACCAGTAAGCTTTCCAACCAGTCCACAGACAGTTACCAGCCCCTCCACCAGTCAGTTTCCACCAGTTCACCAGACAGATTACTACCAGTCCACCTTACATCGCTTTCTAACCAGTCCACCAGACAGCTACCAGCCAGTCTAACAGTCAGCTTTCCAACCGTCCACCAGACAGCTTATCAGCCAGTCCAACAGTCTGCTTTCCAGCCAGTCCACCTGACAGCTTACCGGCCAGTCCAACAGTCTGCTTTCCAACTAGTCACCAGACAGCTTACCAGCCCGTCCTACAGTCAGCTTTCCAACCAGTCCACAGACAGCTTACCAGCCAGTCCAACAGTCAGCTTTCCACCAGTCCACCAGACAGCTTATAGCCGGTCAGCAGTCTCTTTCCAGCCAGTCCACCTGACAGCTTACCGCCAGTCCAACAGTCAGCTTTCCAACCCGTCACCAGACAGTTTTACCAGCCCGTCCAAAAGTCATCTTTCCTACCAGTCCACTAGACACTTACTAGCCAGTCCACAGTCAGCTTCCAACCCGTCCACCAGACAGTTTACAGCCCGTCCAACAGTAGCTTTCCAATCTTTCCACAGAACAGTTTACCACCCATCCAACTGTCAGCTTTCCTACCAGTCCACCAGACAGCTTACAAGCTAGTCCAACAGTCAGCTTTCCAACCCATCCAACGACGTTTACCAGCCAGTCCAACAGTCAGCTTTCCTACCCTCCAACAGTCAGCTTTCCAACCCATCCACCAGACAGTTTTTTTCAAACCAGTTTTGTGTCCAAAAGTCACTTCTCCTGACTTTCCAGGCATAAATCCAGATGTTTGTGTGCAAAATATCCCAGACAGCTTACCAGCCAGTCCAACAGTCAACTTTCCACCAGTTCACCAGAGATTACTAACCATTCCAACAGTCAGCTTTCCTACCAGTCCACCCGACAGCTCTACCAGCCAGGTCAACATCAGTTTCCAACCGTCCAACAGTAGCTTTCAACCCCATCCACCAGTACAGTTTACCAGCCAGTCCAACAGTCAGCTTTTCCAACCAGTCCACAGCAGCTTTCCAACCCATCCACCAGACAGTTTACCAGCCAGTCCAACAGTCAGCTTTCAAACCGTACACAGACAATTTACCAGCCCGTCCAACAGTAGCTCTCCTACAGTTCACCAGACAGCTTACCAGCTAGTCCAACAGTCAGCTTTCCAACCCGTCCACCAGACGTTTACCAGCCAGATTCCAACAGTCAGCTTTCTCAACCAGTCCACCCAACGTTTACCCAGCACCGTCCAACATCAGCTTTCCAACCAGTCCACCAGACAATTTAACCAGCCCATCCAACAGTAGCTTTCCAACCGCCACCAGACAGTTTCCAGCCCGTGCCACAGTCAGTCTAACATTGCAAACTCAAGTCCTGTCAAACTGTTTGTGTCCAAAATTCACTTCTCCATGAATTTCCGCATAAATCCGATGTTTGTGTGCAAAGTTGAAATGTGAAAGTAACGAGTGAAATTTATAGGTACACATTCCCCATACTATATCTTCAGAATCCTTTGAGATCTGTATGACTACGGTATTCACTTTAAAAATGTGTATTAGAAAATTTCCCCTTCTTATTGACTTCAAAAATTTCAGTTCCATTGTCATTAAATGTTTAAGGACGGGAATATAACCAAGTAATAATCACAACACATAATTAGCAATGTGACTAGTTACTTCACAGACACATTGTCACGCTACTAATATTAACTATGCAAATCACTTTGGGCAGCAGCCAATCAAATTAACCCACTGCAGTGAAGCAATGCAATAAGGCACTGGCAGTTAATTTCAGGGAGTGAGCAAATAAGAAAACATTGCATCCCCGAGGATGCCACTACGATGTCACTGTAAGACAACCCCTGCTGGGGAGGCTTAAAACAAAACCCTCTCATTTGCACTGTTTAATTAAAAAATACTGAAATAATTATAGATTTAGGTAATGGCAGAACTTTACATTAGATATTGGGAGCACATCGACATTCTCGTGGGGTTTTTCTCTGCTTAGTATTATCAACATTAACTATTTTGATCAGCGATGCCTAAACTGTCCAACAGGTGTTCGAAAACCTCCAACTCCCAGCATTCCCTGACGCCTCAGTTGGCCACTCTGTCATAAGATACCTCTCATCCCTCCAAAATGTGGTTTGGGGTCAAATGCAGTCTGGTATAGGGGGTTATTAAAGCCCCATCTATATAGTATATTGTAGTATTGAATACAGATAATGTCTATTCAGTTCCAACCCCATCTAGCAATACCCTCATTTCCTTCCTGTTGATCCAGAGGATGGCAAAAAAACCCCACCAAATTTATGACCCAGAATGCCCCATGCACAATGCATGCAACCCTTCAGATTGGGTTTGCACACTTCTCTTTTAGTAATTTCCCGCACTCCTTTCTTATTATAAGGTTCTGCTCCTCTTTACTGCTAACCACCAGCAGTTGTTATCTTAAAATTTATACTTGTTTGAAGAACGCACACTAACAACCTTCTTTCTTGCTATTATTATTCAGTGACATGCGTGCACGCTGTCACTGAATAAATAATAGCAAGAAAGAAGGTTGTTAGTGTGCGTTCTTCAAACAAGTATAAATTTGCACACTTCTAACTTTTCAGTGGGACCAGTAAGGGGCGGAGCCTACAGAGCTTTGGCTAAGCTATCATGCTCCTAAACTACACAACCAACACCCCCTGATGCCTAAGCTGCTCATCTCAATTTTTAAAAACTGTTCATAATTAAAAAGAATATTGAAGTTTTAGTTTACTTCCAATGAGACAAATATCCCGTCTCCGGAGAGACGTTGGGTTATTAAGAATAGTTATATTATTTATGCAAATTTTTCCCTGATTTAATTTAAATGGATGTCTAATCCAGAAATCGTTCTGTTTTTTCCCCCAGTGTTATTTGAATATTTTCCTAACAATGGTTAAATCACGCAGTAGCCGAGTTCTGTAAAAGCTGTAATCAGCCGACGTTACAATATTAAAACCCCTGAAATATACAAAGCAGATATTAAAAAAATCCTCACAGTCGGATGCATAACCCATGTCTAAATCACTAATTACATGGCAGACAGTAAGTGCTCGGCAAGATGGGGATTCTGGGTAATGCAACTTTAGAGAAATTATATTATTCATGCCCATATAATTACCCAGAACCCACTGCAGCAGTGTTGGTATTATGCGATGTGTAATTACATATTGTGGAGGTTTTTTTCCCTGTGCTGATGTACTTGTAATATCTTGGGATAGGAGCTCAAATTCCGTCATTTACTGGGTTTTTTATTAGTTTTTTGAGTTTATTTATGTTATTCCTGTTTTTTCAGCACAATGAAAATGCGTAAACCCTAAATCTATATTATAATATATATACGTACTGCCCAGTGGTTTGTTATTCCTCCCACAATGGACTTATCTGGAAAGGTAATAGGTATTAACTTAGAGACAGTAAATATTAACTTACGGCTGGGTAGACACCATCTGAGTTATTGAGAACCGAGCGTTCGCAAATGAATACAAATGAATGTCGGTCTCAGCAATAGTGTCCATGTCCGACAGTGCGTGTGACCAAATGTGCGTGGTCCCATGGAAACCGCAAGATCAGCAGTGATTTAGCGACAGTGCCAACCGCCCCATACATCAGACATTTCTGGCCGACTGGACGATACACAGTCAGGGGTCCGGATATATCTACAGTGTGTACCCAGCCTTACTGTTTACCCCCTCCTGTGGATCTAAGGACACAATGTGTAGGAACGACGTTACGGATGATAATCAGGAATGTGTAGGCCCTTTATCGGCCAAAACGGACGGCCGTTCGAGATCCGCCAGGTCGGTCGGGCAACGATCTGTTGTCGGGCAATCTGTTTTCGGGCGATAATGGCACACACACGGTCTGATTATCGGCCGAAACGTTTGTTTGTACAAATCGTTTGTCGCAGGTCGGGCCCACGATCACCGTGTCTACGAACCTTAAGGGGCTGAGAGAGATTCGACCTGTGCTGATTAGAGCTGTGCAATTAGTGTTAAAGTGGTAGTGGTAGCAGTTTTGGCTTCGCTTAAGCTACAGAGGAAATCACAATAGTTCTGTAGTGAGGTTAAACAAAAAGCCAATTAGCAGGGCCCTGGGTCTGGCTAGGTGGGTGGGTGGGTTTTTAGCCATTAAGTCCACCAGAATGGACTATTTAGATTTCTGTTGTATTGTTTATACTGTTTATTAAATACAGGCAGGAGCATCTGTTAAAGTTACGATGTCTGCTGTCTCTTTTCGAGGAATGGTGACACCATAGCCACGGTGATCTCACAGAGCCCATATGCATCCGTATGCCAACAAACACCATAGTCGGCATTACGGTCGTTCGGGGAAGACGGGAAATTTCCGTCTATTGGTATCGGCTCCTTTTACTTTATAGTGAAGAGACCCGATAACAATGCCCCCTGTAGGGCTGCATGTCTGACCAATCCCATATACCGGGATCTGTTGGCACCTTTAGATTTATCTTCTCAAACCCGCAACTATTATAAATATTTTTAAAGGAGAATTATACTCACCCTCCTACTCCTCTTCTTCCTGCCAATAAAGTACCCCAGGGTAAAATCTAAAACGCTAGGACCGAACCTCTGGATTCTTACTGAATAGACAGCGTTAAAGGGTAACTGGGTTTTAAACAAGTGTCCTCTGACACATTGGACATATATCTCCCATACCTTTCAAACAAGCCTAGATGTAGGTAGTTTTATTTGTCTTACGTTATAGGCTTGTTGAAGTTCCACATCCTTGTCTGTCTTCTCTGCCTGAGTCTGTGACAGCACAGGATGAGCTGTGTAAAAGCCTCACCCAAAATATGGGCTTAAAACTGAAAAGAAGTTTGATTGCAGACTTAGATGCAGCTGGTGATGCTTTTTCCCAGCAGTGAGAATACTACAACCAGAGACTTGTGGGGTAGACTAGTAATTGCGTGTATGTATACTTATTTACTGCTGTAACTTTAGATGCCTTGGAGCTTGACGCATGATTCTAAAGCCATTAAAGGTAGGACTGTGTCTTTTTAATAAAGACCACTTTTATTGAGACCACAGTTCCCCTTAAAATGACCTACCCTTAATTTGAAGCTTTGGTCCCTCCCCCCATTTGCAATGTGACCAATAGGAAGATGTGTTTCTTGCAGAGCGCATCACTAGAGGCCAGAGAATATTAGTTGACTAAATTGTCCATTTAAAGCAGGCAGACAAACTTACAGCCCTCGAGGTGTTTTGAAACTACAACTTCCAGCATTCCCTACTGCTACTGTTGAAGGGAATGCTGGGATTTGTAGTTTTCAAATGTTGGTTTGACGTCTTCTGCTTTTAAGTGACAGGGAGCGTATTTGAATATTCTTTATAGTATTGACTTAAAATTCCATGGATAAGTATCTCCATGTGTCTCTCTATGATTAGCAGGTTGAAGGAAAGACAGAGCATTAACCATGCTTTATTGTGGTCTCTCCCCTCCTTAATTATGTTATTGTGATGGTTTACGTGGCAGATGCCATCTCCTAAATTAGAACAGGTGTTATCGAAAATCAGTCCTCCTGGACCTCTCACATTGCAGCTTCATGGCATCTACCTATCGGCACCTGACTTCCCCTTTTATTACCTTCCCGTCATTCTGACACATCCGCTATTGGCTGGGCCCTGGCTGAAGGTTCTGAGAAAAAAACTTGATTACTAAAAACAAAACACAATGACCCTGAAATAGCTGCTTAGAGACGTATCTTGTTGTGTTCTTACCATAGTGTATGTACCCAACTGAGTGCCCAATATGATCCAACCAGCCTTTCACTGCCAATCTATTTACAGCTACTGATTCCTGCAACTTATGTCTCCCCCCATATCCTGCAGACTGTAAGCTCTTTGGGCAGGGTCCTCTCTCCTATGTATCACGGTATTGCTGTAAGAAACTCATCACTCTGTTTTACTTATATTATTATTACCTGTGTATGTAATATGTATGACTTTGTATAACATGTATTACCCTTTATGTAATGTATGACTATGCAATTGTAAGCGCCACGGAAGATGTTGGCGCTATATAAATCCATAATAATAATATATAGTGCAACGCCAGTCTGCATAACTTCATGTGCAAGTCTTTCTGTCCGCTCTGTGTGCATTATATTAATAAACCACTAGATGGAGCTGAATATGTTAATAGATATGAATGTACAGTTATGGACCGCAGGAGTCATAACTACTTATAGAAAATCTGTCTCCTGCCATTTGTTATTAAATGGGTTTTAATGAGTGTACCACCCTAAGTACATTAGCCCTAAAGAGACTGTTGACATTGCAAGTATGTCATTAAACCACTTAAATTATTATAATATTAAATTAGTTTTAGGGCCGTATACAACAATACCCCCTAACCCACTCCCATCATTAAGCCTACTAAACGATCGGTCCTCTCACTCTTTATTTTTTAATAATATATCTGATCATCATTGTTGATGCTCCATTGACAATCAGTCTGGGATATGTCCAATGGAAGATGCGCTTCTTGCAGAGCATGTCTTCTATTGTCCACAGGCCAAAAGGGTGGAGCTACAATGGACTAATTGCTTTAATTTATCCAGAGAGAGGCAGGCTTTTAAGTCGCATTACATGGTGGTAAAATGTAAGCAAATTGATTGGATGTGCACTAGGCTTCTAATTTTTTTTATGCATTGAATTAATTGGTCTCTGTTGCACTCTGCGTGGATGTATACTATCCCTTTCTATATATTGCTTGTTGCATTGGAATTTGACCAAGCCTCTGGGAAATGTGTACTCCACCCACAGTGGGTCATGTGTTCAAGACTGAAAGCTGGAGAGTCAGTCCCAAGAAAGCAAGTGAAAGAGCAGCAGGGACTTCCATCTTATAAAAGGCAGGTACTGATATAAAGACAAGTTTGAGAATTACGCCTCCTAAGAAGGTAAAAAGTTACGAAGGTAAAAAAAGGTTAAAAGTTAGGACCCAGCAGAATAAAGCAAACCATGAAGTGTTTGCTGGGCTTAAAATAATTTGGCCAAGTTATTGAACTTATTGCTTTAATTTATCCAGAGAGAAGGGCAGGCTTTAAGTCACATTACAATGGTAAGTAAAATGTAAGCAAATTGATTGGATGTGCACTAGGCTTCTAATTTTTTTTATGCATTTAAAGATTAAGGTAAACTCAGTTTGAAACCAAGTGGAATTGAGAACCAAGTGGAATACCCCCTGACCATCCCTGTTTTCACCATGGAATTACTATATCTACAGTTACCAATCAGATGATATCTAACAGTACCAGTATAAAAGCTTACATCTGATTGGTTGGGTCTATTGTTAGCAAAGGCAAACTTGGAACCTCTTGTTAATCAGTTCCTTATATAACCATAAAAATGTTGATCGGGGGATAGAAACAGATACTGGATTCTTTTTACAGGATTGTCTTATGGTTAGGAACGAAAACCAGAAATTGACTGCAAGAAAGGTTAAAGACCTGGGTTTGGCTGCAGTTAGAAACCCATAGAATGTGATTATTCCTTACCCTGACAAATATAAATCATAGTACCGCTGTGTGTGAGTGCCAGGCAGGTTTACAGTCCCTGGAGATGTGTTCTAGAGAGGTGACTTCTGCACTGTCCCAGAGAGAGTCAGCATAGAGAGAAGCCATCTGTACTTGGCTGGGTACTGTCATTTCCAAGACATTGGCACATGGATGATCCACAAGATGACGCAAAGAGAAGGAGTTATTATAGGGGTTGAAATGCCATTAACAGTATCCGTGGTACACAAAAGCACAGAGAAGCCAGAAAACTTATCTCTAGTCTCTAGATTTTAATCTAATTACTGAAATTCCATATTATAGTGTGTCATACAGGGCTGGCCCACCAGTACACCAGGCCCACAGCCCATTCATTAATGGACCGACCCGCAACGCAAGATGTGCTGCACGGCTGTTCTGGGCAAAACAGCCAATCGTTGAAGATCCACCTGGTCAGTTGGGAATTGTTGCCCGACCGGGCGGATCTTCAACCAAGCAGCGTTTTGCCCGAAATGGCAGAGCTTACACATCGTGCGTTGGGGGTCGGCCCCTGCAATTGCACCTGTTAAAAGCTTAGAGAGTCTAGTTAATAAGCTCAAAGACAAAATACAATAAAGTAGAAGTTGGGAAACAAAAGGCTATAGGCAGGAATGCTGGGGGCCAAACATTGTCACCCCAGACACACGACCAGGCTGCTACTAAGCTCCCTCCCAGAACTGCCCAACTTCTCCCATATGTCCCACGTTCACCCCAGGCTCCTGCACAACACTTGCTTTAATTACTTATCACACACATGTTTCAGATTGAAAACCCTGCTTTAGACCAATAAATAGAACATATGATCACACCCAGTACTAGTCATAAGCACACACAGTGCTATATGTGCGATATGTGTATATAACCAGAAAAGAAGCAACTGGGATATCTGCGAAATATTCATAACAAAGTCAATATTTTTACAGCATTAAAAACAATTAATTACCAGTTCAGCAAAAACCACAAAATGTCATTATACTGTGAGCAAGCCTCATCCCTTAGGTGCCTTCATTTCAGTGGGATATTTACAACCTTTAAAAAGTGCTAATCAGAAATTGGTCAGTCTTCATTGTGTGAAAACAATGCACCGGAATCTAATTTTATAGGAGGAAAGAAAGTTTTCAAAATTTGCTACCTGAGTTCTATATTTAGATTTGATCTCCTACTATGAATTAAATGGCATGTCCACCCACTATATGGAAGCTTTGTAATAACACAACCCCTGGAACCGCAATACTTACTCTTTCCCTGATGCCCCTAACCCTATTAAACATAATCCCCTCTATTCTCCAATATGCTTCTTCTGGGTTGAGGTCATTTATTTCTAAGTAATTTCCTACCAAAGATTTACCTAAATAATATATTTTGCTATAGAAAGCCTTCCCCCCTTCCACTTTACCTTCCTTTGGCATTGGGAGATACAAATAGCTGGTTTTGAGAATCCCCTCTCTCTTTCCAGGTGAATCATACTGAGCATGTTCGAAGTCACTGAGCTGGGGAGGAGACAGTTGTTGCAGGTCACTCTGTAAAAGAGATTTTCCTTTGTATCTTTTAATAGGTATAATATAGGATGATAGAAAATATAAAGGGCTATGTACCGAGAGTTGCTATCACTCTCTATTGCCCCCTTTAGGCAATGCACAGAGCTGATAGTGGCTCTCGGCATTGTCTTAACGGCTTAGTACATTGATTGCGGCAGTTGTGCAACACAAATTTTGAGCAACGTCGTATCTGCCGTTAGGTGTGTCTTAAAGTCATGTTAACGCTTGGCATTGGTTAACGTGACTTTAAGACACAATAGACGATAACGGCTCTCAGTACATAGCCCTGATATTGTTTTAATCCTCAGTTTCTGGCTTAAGGGCAACTGTGGTTCCAAACAAGTTGGGTTAAATAAAAGCTCTTCTGTCATACCCTTATAGAACTCTGATCACATGTCTGGTAAAACGAAATAGTGGACAGCACTTGCATGTAGCATAAAAGCAATTTACTTTATGTATCAAAACATCGTTAAAAGACAGACACTATAAGATACTAGCTCTCATCGGCTACACTTACATACAGCATGTAAATTGCTTTTATTGCTACACGCAAGTGCTGTCCACTATTTCGTTTGACTAAGGAGGAAAAGTGGAGACCTCAGGACGCGCACGGCTTTTCCTAACAGATGAGCAGTTTGGTTGGTGCCGGTCTCATAATTTTTGATTTTACATGTCTGGTAAAACATGTGAGAAGGTACATTATTGGAAGGTTTTTGCAATATATGTTCCTGGACAATTCCTGCTTTCACCAGCTTGTAGCCATGTGACAATCTCTGCCTACATTAATTGCCCCTGTCAATACATGTGCAGGTACTTCCTGTCTTTCACAGCATTGATACAATACCTGCCATGCTATATACCCACATGATAACTTCAGAGTGTTAATCTATCAAATTAACAGTGCCCGATACCATAAACTTCAAGGAGCAGCCTACTTGTTTAACTAAGTTCCTGTGGGGGCCTATCATGGATATATTAATCAACATAATATTGGGAGCCCTTCTAACTTATGCACCACTAGTCCAATAAGGGATGTGTGTCCCTACCCATTTTGGCTCATAGCCGTCATCTTAGTTACTTGAGTAGGCTGCTGCCTTGAGGCTATCCGTTACACACCATGTGACTTATCATCCAGAAACCGCTGATTAAAATTATCTAACACTCTGTCTATAAGTAATTCCTAACCAAAGACACAGTAACTAAAACCTATTAGTACAGGAATCCTTGCAGTTACTGCCCCCTCCCTTAACTCAGTGACTCACAACTGCTCAATGTGATACACCCAAAAGAGAAAGAACCAATCGGCTGCTTTGTTTGGGAAGGGGTAATAAAACTGATAGTGAGTGCCTGGAAGACTACTGTGATACAATGTTTATTAATTCAAACAGGAATATCTTTATTTAGGAACTATACAAAAGCAAGTGGTACATGGTTTTATTTAGCCATTTTGCTTTTCCTTTTCTTTGATCTATTGTGATGTGCAGTATCTGTGCTTTCTCCTCCCTCGCCATTGACATTGACAGTGGGCTATTCCACAAGCGCGTAATAACATGACAAAGTGGATCTTGTCAAGTTTTCCTGAAATACATTTTTTACTTGTTAATAAATTTTCCAACTCCTGTCTGACTAGTGGAAACGGCCGGGCCCTTTGGTTATGTGTACAGTACAGTAGGTCTTCTCCAGGGAACAGGATGTGCCGGACCATATGGTGCTGCCATCCTGTTAGCCGTAAGGCATCAATTAGTTTTTGAAACCTCGCTCGTCCAGTCTCTTTGTTACTGTACATGCTGTCTTTTCTCATAGGTAAGAACCTACTGACAATTCTCTTTAAACCTTCCAGTTGTGCGCCAAGTTTAACCAGGACCCATCCAAGCTGCACCCACAATTTAGGAAGTGTGACAGCATCTCAGGGTGTATTGATTACCAAAACAGTAAAATACAAACCATCATTTGAATCCAGGAGATTTTAATTATAGAATCCCCCATCCCCCCATCTTATGGCCTCTAGCACTGGAACTGTGTTTTAGGCTGAAGTTATCCTTGATAAACTTTCAATGGGGATTTAGTAAAAAATTGGTAGATTCAAAGATATACCTGTGTGAAATAAGGAAAAGCTTTCACTATAGATTATTATTATTATGGATTTATATAGGCCAACATATTTGTGGATATTTTGTAAGTTGCATTAATACATATGGGGGAAACACACCTTACAGACAAGGGTAGTGCAGCTAATACAAAGTGCAAATAATTCTACTGCAGGTCCAGCAGCACAGCTCAGTGTGTAAGATTAAGTTAAACACTGTATTGTTGTTTTGTCTGAAGAAATATCACAATAAACATCAAATACAGCGAAACATTTTAAAGACTGGAAGTGCGCTATGGACTTGTCTTTAAGTAATTTACATTACAGCATTATGGTGGTTCAATAGATGGATGGCCCTGTCTGCCCAAGAGGAGATGGGGGTGAAACATAAGGTGAAGCAGATCAGTAGCTGTAACTAGGTTGTCAGTGGATTATAACTAGCGGGTCTGCGATGGGTCAAGTGCATTTGAAACATATGAAGTGATGGCGAGTGACGTATAAAGCGAGGAAGGGAGTTCCAGAGCAGAGGGACAGCACGAGAAAAGTCCTGAATACGGGTTTAGGAAGAGGTGATTAGGTGGATAAGAGGAGAAGATCATAGGCAGTTATACCTCCAATCTACATGTATTTATGTGGGACCTGTATTGGAGAGAGCCTTATAGGATAAGGTTAGCAGCTTAAATTGGATCCTTTGTGTAATGGGAAGCCAGTGAAGGGATTGACAGAAAGGGCAGTGAGTGAGAAGCGGGACGAAATTTAAATAAGCCTGCAGCAGAGTTTAAGATGGACTGAAGGGGTGCCAGTCGGCTGCCTGGTAAACCACACAGGAGGGTGTTACAATAGTCCAGCTGGGAGATGATAAGGGCATGAACTAGATTTGGTAGTGACCTTTGAAAGAAAGGGACGAATGCGAAAGAGTCGTAACCAACAGGAGTTTGACAGGATATTAGGGTTCTGTCAGAAAAGACTTGAATGGTTTAAAACACTTATTTTGGTAAGGATTTACTAAGATGGATTGTCTGGCAGAGCCATGAAGTAAGCGGGGGCAGACTATGGACAGTCAGACAGACTGTGGCAATGGGAGATTTAGAGTCTATTAGAGGATGTTTGGGGAGGGGTTCCACATGGGTAAATATTTTCTACTGGTTGGCCCTGGCAGTGTAATTCCCACCCCCCTTCCCTATCCTTTTCTTTTTTTACCTGGGGGTATCAGCCTCTCACCTTTATGGTTGTCCTCTGTTACTCTGTTCTTTGTGTTTCTTTCAGCTTGTGGGGGGGGGGGGGGGGGTAGCTGGGACCCATGCCTACTATGCCTAAGGTCTTTTCAGTCAAGCTTATCATGCAATAGTCCAGCCTTAGGTGGCCAAGACAAGCTATTCATCATTTTACTCTGTGGTTCCTGGATATGTCAGGATAAAATATGTTTTAAACCATAGTTCTCCTTAAAAAGGACTTTCAATTCCACATAGAAATTCAAACTATAGATAAAGTCCCCAAATCCCCAAGGCCACTATCAGTAATGGGATGTGAAGTTTACAGGAGTAGTTTAGGTGAGGTGTTAAAGGGTCTGTCTGCTCCATCTCTGTAATACATTGGCCAATTTAATCCGTTGACAGAATCTCCAAAATTCTGCCTTATGGTGCATTAGCTCTCGCAGACACGGAAACTTTCCCATAATAAAGTGAAACATAAATTATTCCAAGGTTGTGAGTTGTGGTAATGAGCAGAGCTGGTGTAATGTAGATAAAGCCCATTTAAATACAAGACCGGCAGCTGAAATCAGAAACTAAAGTGGTAGAAGAGAAAAGGCTGATAGAGGTCACGGAGCAGAAACTAATGGAGCCAAGTACATCTGATAAACAGCTCCTGAGGGCTAATGGAAACTTAGAGGAGAGGGATGGAATGGCACTTACCCGCAGGAGGGAAATATTCAGTGAGAGAGACTGAACTCTCTTTCCCTTACAGTGTTTACATGGCCGACACTCTCTGGTCCATCAATCTGCAAATGATTCTACAAAAAGAGAATTGCTGAAGGTTGGTTACACTAATCAAGAATTCCATCACATGACCTGCGGTTCAATTAGGATTGAACTCACATGCTGACATAGCATAATAAAATACGTTTAAGGACCCCCTGTAAAGCTAAGGGTCCCAGTGTAAATGACCTCGCCACCCAGCCCTGAAACGTCATATAGTGAGGTGAGCATTACATGGTTCATTGGTTCCATAGTTAGTGTAAAATGTATTTAAAGGAGTATCACAAGCTAAAAACATAGACACTCTTCAAAAAACATGATCACTTGCCTTTTTAAGTGATTCCTACATTAAAGGAGAACTAACCCCACTTTTTTCATTCCAGAATCTGAAAATACCCCCTTCGAAAAACACAAAATAAACTGTAAAATCCCCCTAAACTAAATAGCATTAAAGTTAATGTAACCCCCTGAAGAAACTGGATGCAATAACTGTACAGTGTCTGGCCACCCCCGTGGCCTCAGCACATGCCCTTGCCTTATTTGGCCGTTAAATGATTGCTAGAGCTCCAAGTGGGTGTGACCAACTGTAACAAGTTCCTGCAGTAGCAGGACTGAGCATGTGTAAAGAAAGCAATGGTCAGTGACCACACTGTGTGATACGGGATGTTGGGAAATAAAACACAAACCCCGTGTTAAAAGGTAAATTTCCCAACAATCGTATCAAAATGATTGGTGAGACACAGATTACTGGTTTTATATTAAAGTGCTCTATTTTTGAAAGAGTGTTGTTCTGAGGCTTTAGTTGTCTTTAAGATCCAGCAATGCAAACACACTAAATATCTACAGTCACTTACGCCTCCAAACAATGCTATTCTGCATAAAATGCTTAACCCAGAGCCGGAGCACTGCAGTGCTGCACATTACATAGAAGCAACTTAGAAAGCCAAATCTACATCGTTGGCAGTCCTGGAATTGGGTAAAAATTGTTCCAATATTGTCAAGCATCTAACTGTGTAATAGCAAGGAAAGTCTAGAAGGTGAAATATGGGAGCCGTGTTTAAAGGGAAACTATACCAAATATACTTTATCTAGTAGATTCGGGGGGATCTACACACAGGAGAGCTTATATTGACTAAATCCTTTCAGCTCTCCACTTAGTTGTAAGTGCCTCACTGGTTCTAACACCTGCGGACTGTTACAATGTCCCTCCTATCTGCTGCCCTATGCGCCTGTAGGGGAATATCGGAGGGAGAACCTGCAAATCAGCTGTTAGATAAGCTTGCCTAAATCCCTGGCATCTACTTAAAGGGACTCTAAATCCACATAAATCAGTTTTTTAAGTATTGCCATTTGTTCCTATTATTCACGGGGAGGTGAGAACGCTTATTCCCACCTACCTGTGAATAATAGGATGCTCGGGGGACCTGGAACTTACCTTACCGGCGCACTCTCGCAAGCCGCTCCTGCACTGACAGCTGTTCTGTCCCGACCACGCACCCTATCTTAGCCGCATGCGTGCCAATACAAAAGATGGAGTGCGGTAAGGTAAGTTCCAGGTCCCCCGAGCAAACTATTATCACAGGGGGGGGGGAATAAAAAAAATAAGGAAGGAATAAGGATAAACGTGCTTCCAAATCCTTGTATTGTATGTATTAGGAAGCCAGGTCAAGCTTCCATGTGGTTATAGCACCCCAACACGCTCCTTTTATGGGAGGTCCTATGCCTTTAAATAAAGCACTGGATGGCCTCTTCCCCCATTTTAAAAAGCCAAAGGGCTGGGGGGAAGTGAGAGAGCCGTTATATGGATCCAGTGTGTAAGAATGAGAAATGCAAGAAGTTTGCTAATGGTAATTGAAGTGAAGGTTAGACGTTAGGACCTTTCAGACTGGGGTTACCTTGACGTGGTTGGAAGGCTTTTCATTCATGGATCACAGTAATGTATACTAAAACCCCTTGTTTTATAAAGTATGCCAGTGTGCAAGAAATATGATATTGTATGGGGCCTAGGAATGTGCATTGATTATCTTTTCTATGTATGTATAAATGTTTGACCAGATCAGTAGCAACTTCCACTAAATGTAGTTTTGAATTGGCCTGATTGGATTGCTTCCACAATCCTTGTATTGTATGATATTATGTTAGGTGGAAAGGTTGGACTAAGATGGACGATTGTATTTATACAACCTCCTATACTATGTTACTGTTAGACAACATAATGGGTAGGGTATAAAGGTTGGACTAGGTGGACATAGAAATTGTTCTTTGCATTGTGTCTATTCCCATTGCACATCACGTAAATCAATCTAAAATCTATTACTAAACAGCCAAGCCAATGAATCTTCCCTCAAAATGGCCCAAGGAGACGACACGTTAATGGGTTAAAGGATTTTGCTTAGAAAGAAATGATAAAAAAAAAAAGACTCTCCCTAGTGTGAGTACAGGGAATCGATACGGATCTGTCTAATTGGTTAAATGGCCGGTCAGTCACTCGCACAAGTTAAACGACCTAACAGCGCGTTGTTAAAAATGACTGTAAACCGTAGACAAGTTGGAATGTTGCATTGAGGTCTTTGAATTCACAGCACACGCGCTGCCGCGTGGCACCTTTAATCAGATCTCCCCACCGGCACCTTGATCTGATATTTTCAGATGAAAATTTCAGGACACAAATAATATGCGGCTGTCACCTGCAGTGATCCCACCATCCGCCTTCAACACTGTGTAATTTACACAGTCGCTTCCCACCCGAGGCTCTTTGCCTTAATAGCGTTTGGCACTCGGCACAGGGGAAGAGAAATCCAATGCTTTTTATTAGGATTCTAACCCCGATGGTTAATGGAAAGGATCTCACTCTATAGACCTGCCTAATCTGCCTTGTCAGTGGAAAAAGCATTATTTTATTATATTACACAGATTTCTGTTTTCTACTTATTGTTTCATTACTTTCAATTTAACTGATTCCAGGCCCTTTTCTATGTTGTGTTGTGGTCACTAGTGAGCGGCCATATAAGATCCTGCAGGATCATCCTTATTCCCAGGATGTACCACTTCCTTATCATGTTCATAACAGTCATTTCTTCTGTCTGTTGGGTGTTTGGAAGCTTTTATTTCTACACAGTGTTAAGGGCTATATTTATAAATGCGCCATATCGGAAAATTACGAATGTTCGGTGGTAGAATACCATACAGTGTGTAAACTACCGCAATGGTATTCTATGGAGATAAATCGCCAATCGCGGTCATAGATTTAGATCGTTATCGTAGATTTACGATCGTTTTGGCGATCATTAAACTGATCATTAAAGGCCCGTTTTGCTTTATAAATGTGTCCCTAAGGTTCCTTTGGATCCGATCATTATAAACAGAGTCACTTAAAACGATCTGAAGGATATGAAATATGACAGATCCCAATTCCATTTAGACTGGGAGCACATTTTCCTTTTTCTGCACAGAAGGAATGGGGCTACATTCTTCATGCTCATACTTGTGCAGAGGTCCTGTCCCGCCCTCATAGCTGAGCCATCGACCAACCAATCAAAAAGACAGAAGCTCTTTTGGGGTACATTTTGTTAAATAAAATCTGTTGCGTGTGTGTTTATTACCGTAGGTTACAGTTAAATAATTCTAGAACCTGGTAAGGATCAGGCAATTTTAGTTTATATTGTACCTGGATTGGAAATGTAAAGTTTAGAATTGAAAAAAGTTGTTCTTTCTCTGATATCCTGGTGGGACCCAACACCACAGTGCAACACTGCACAATTAGGCCAATCAGAACGCTTTGCACATGCAATAGGAAGACTGCAGATACAGAAGGTAAAAATCCAGGATTAATTGATTCTTTTTCCTGTGCTTTATTTGTGGTCTACGTCAGTCCGGTGATATTTTTTTATTTGAATGGTCTCTTTTGTGACAACAAATGAAAAAATGGTTTTATGGAAATAAATTCAGGGAAGAGAGAAATAATCCGATAAGCAGCAGAGTTAAAGGGGATGTCTGCGACCTTTAGAGTGGATTGGCTTCAGTGTGCAAATAGATTAAGGTCTACAGCACATTTTATAAATTAATAAAATTTACCATGGCGTCTGCACAAATCTATAAACCTACAGCTAATAACATCCACGTTTATCCTGGTATGAAAAGTTCTCTAATGATAATAATCCCTGTGTGAAAATGGAAATATAAACGTAACATACATGGGGCATAATTATATAGCCGTGTAGAATTTGAGACATGTTATAGGGTCCACCACCCAAATTGCAATCCCAGACTATAATACTCACACTTCCCTCAAGTGTCTCTTGTTCCGAAGTTCACCACCTATCCCACACCCATGTCTTCTGGGAGACCTGTTGTCATAGTTGACTTCACGGCCAAGGATATCTCCTCAAAACATATGGGAGCTCTTTGAGCTTGCACTGCTTTAAGAGGAAGCATAGGGGGCAGTCACGGGTCTGTGACACAGCTGAATGCAATCTGAATGCAAGAGAAATTAGGGCTGATTATGTCTATGAGACTGCTGAATGCAATCAAGAGATAGGTCATCAGTGCTGAATGCTGATGATGTCTATAAGACTGAATGCAATCAAAAAGCTTGTAATCAGCGCTGATTATGTCAATGAGACTGCTGAATGCAATTAAGAGGCAGGTTATCAGCGCTGATGATGTCTATGAGACTGCTAAATGCGATTAAGGGACAGGTAATCAGCGCTGATTATGTCTATGAGACTGCTGAATGCAATCAAGAGGCAGGTAATCAGCGCTGATTATGTCTATGAGACTGCTGAATGCAATCAAGAGGCAGGTAAACAGTGCTAATTATGTCTATGAGACTGCTGAATTCAATCAAGAGACAGGTCATCAGTGCTGAATGCTGATGATGTCTATAAGACTGAATGCAATCAAAAAGCCTGTAATTAGCGCTGATTATGTCTATGAGACTGCTGAATGCAATCAAGAGGCAGGTAATCAGCGCTGATTATGTCTATGAGACTGCTGAATGCAATCAAGAGGTAAGTAATCAGCGCTGATTATGTCTATGAGACTGCTGAATGCAATCAAAAAGCCTGTAATTAGCGTGATTATGTCTATGAGACTGCTGAATGCAATCAAGAGGCAGGTAATCAGCGCTGATTATGTCTATGAGACTGCTGAATGCAATCAAGAGGCAGGTAATCAGCGCTGATTATGTCTATGAGACTGCTGAATGCAATCAAGAGGCAAGTAATCAGCGCTGATTATGTCTATGAGACTGCTGAATGCAATCAAGAGACAGGTCATCAGTGCTGAATGCTGATGATGTCTTAGACTGAATGCAATCAAAAAGCCTGTAATCAGCGCTGATTATGCCTATGAGACTGCTGAATGCAATTAAGAGGCAGGTAATCAGCGCTGATTATGTCTGAGACTGCTGAATGCAATCAAGAGCAGGTAATCAGCGCTGATTATGTCTATGAGACTGCTGAAAGCAATCAAGAGGCAGGTAATCAGCACTGATTATGTCTATGAGACTGCTGAATGTAATCAAGAGGCAGGTAATCAGTGCTGATTATGTCTATGAGACTGCTGAATGCAATCAAGAGGCAGGTAATCAGCGCTAATTATGTCTATGAGACTGCTGAATGCAATCAAGAGGCAGGTAATCAGTGCTGATTATGTCTATGAGACTGCTGAATGCAATCAAGAGGCAGGGATTCAGTGTTGATAACACCTGTCGCACATGTCCATTAAAGTCTAGGCGCAAAAAAAAATCTGTAAATTTGCCAATTATCCAGAAAAACTTAAACTGAATCCTTAGCTTGAAGAGAGCACACTTCTCTGGTATGTCCCACACATTAGCATCATGTCTCTAGCTCAAAAACTGTGGGAGAAGATTCAGTTTGAAAATGGTGGAATAAAAAAAATAAGAAATAGAAAGAACAGTATGCTTGTGAAGGTTCTCATTCAACCAGGCATGGTATATCTGTAAATTCATTCATCCAGGTCATGGTATATCTTGTAATATTCATTCATCCCAGGTCATGGCATATCTGTAATATTCATTCATCCAGGTCATGGTATATCTGTATATTCATCCATCCAGGTCATGGTATATCGTAATATTCATCCATCCAGGTCATGGTATATCTGTATATTCATCCATCAGGTCATGGTATATCTGTAATATTCATTCATCCAGGTCATGGATATCTGTAATATTCATCCATCCAGGTCATGGTATATCGTAATATTCATTATCAGTATGGTATATCGTAAATCATCCATCCAGGTCATGGTATATCTGTAATATTCATCCATCCAGGTCACGGTATATCTTTAATATTCATCCATCCAGGTCATGGTATATCTGTAATATTCATCCATCCAGGTCATGGTATATCTGTAATATTCATTCATCCAGGTCATGGTATATCTGTTGTATTCAATTAGACCAACTGGACTTGAAGTTTGTTCTTGAAGACGTTTCTCTAGTCATCCGACTGGCTTTCTCAATTCGAATGACTTGTACAAGAATCTGTGGCAATTATGTACCCTGGAAAATCCCAATTAGCATATCACAGCCAGGTGTTAAGGGCGTGATTGGATAGTGGCTAATTGTACAATCACGCCCTTAACACTTGGCTGTGATATGGTAATTGGGATTTTCCAGGGTACATAATTGCCACAGATTCTTGTACAAGTCATTCTGAATTGAGAGATCCAGTCGGATGACTAGCGAAACGTTTTCAAGAACTAAACTTCAAGTCCAGTTGATGTAACTGAATATAAAAGATAGAAAGAGCAGTAATTTGTCTCATTCAAACCACATTATTAATTTAAATAATTAACGATTCTTTTCTGCACCGAAGTTCCCCTTGGAGAATCTCATGGGTATGTAAGTACATGAATTCCTCATTATTTAGGGATCGATTGGTGATCTGCACAGACAGGTGCTGTACACTTTCAGCTGATGTCTTTGTTGCTAGAGAATACGAACTTCTTTTAGTAATAAACATATCTGTGTCCTGCAGCATGTTGGTCTCCAATCTACATTAACATTATGTAACATGATGTGGTGTCTGAACACTGCAGGAAGAAAGATAAGGTGACTTCATGTGTTTAAAGAGGAAGCTCAGTGCAAATACATATTCTTTAATAAAAAACAGCAGTATTTTACCTGCCCTTGACCCAGTCCCTGGGTTGATTCAGTTGCTCAGTAGAGATCTGAGCATGTTTGACCCATCCAACAGCCAATCAGTAGAAATTACTGTTAGGAACATTCCAAGGTAGTGGTGCATCCTGGGAAGGACCGTTACAGAACCTGAAATGTCCTTTTAATGCCAACAGCAGGGAATTCAACAGATTTTTCGAAATAGAAGAGAATATGTAGAATAACTCGGTGTGCATAATATAAACTAAGATTTTTAAAAATAATGATATTTCCACTGAACTGTCCCTTTAACAGCCAGGCCCATGATATGGGAATAGAAGGAATCATAGAACACTTGGTATAGGATCTTAAACTCTCCCACATGGACTCTATTCTATTTCTGTGATGTTGACTACGTTCTTTCATTATGTAACCAAGGCATGCCGGGAGTTTTCATTTCTAAACATCTGGAGTGCCAACTTACCACGGTGTGACATCACTGTATTGGAACATTGTATAATTAAAGGGACACTCTTGCCTGAAAACCCAAATCATGTAAATAATGATATTTTTTAGTAACTGTACTTTTAAACATCAGCGATTGAGGGAGGTGGCGCTGTTCTGCTTTAGCTGATGTAAACAATTCATTTTAAATCAGTGGTGAGAAGTGGTACTGCAGTTTACAGAAAGTGCCCATGTTATCAACTGTATCTTTAGATTGCCATAAAAAATGCTACTAAGCTGGATGATGTGTAACAAAATATATCAACACTCCACCATTTCCCTCCAAGCTGTATCTGTACCTTAAAAAGAAAGTTGTACCCATACAGTAAATGCTTTCTGGCAATTCCTTTATTAACATATATTCTTCATTGTCAGAGAGTGGGAGGAGCCAGGAGTATAATTTCTCCTTTAATATGTATGTGTACCTTAAAAAGGAGGGATTAAAACATTTGCCATGGAAATGGCGAGGGGATGTTTGCAAACTGCACTGAATACTGGGAGTTGTAGTTTGAAAAATCTGCAGGGCTGCAATTACTGAACTGCACAAAACTCATAGGAATATTATTATTATTATTTGTAAGGAAAACAATGACAAGTTCCCCTCCTCTGCTTTGTGAAAATCAATTGTTGGTAAATCATGTCCTGAAATGAGGTCGTATGGTCAGATCAATCCACGTTCCGTGATACCCGCAGTGGAAATGATGGGTTTGCACTGTTCCTTGCTCATTAGCAGAGAGCTGGTTCTTAATCCCTGCACAAAATGCAGCTCTGCCAATTTACCAAATGGATCCATTGTGCAAATTGCCTGACATGGACAGGGCTCCACCCCCCACACATTTATGGGGGTCAGTCAGTTTCTTACTTTCCTGTTGCACGGCTACTGAAAACATTTACAATACAGAAAGTAAATGGAGTAAAGTAAATAATACAAATTGGCAGATCTCGCATCCAGCCTGACACGGTATAAATGGAAATAAAAGGACATTTTATATTGTACAATGGAAAAATTATCTTCTTTGGTTGGTTTACGAAGAGACCAATCAGAGACCTGCCTCAGCAACTGGCACCATATCAAGCAAACACCAGTTCGTCTGTCACCTCTGATGTTAATTTTGTTTTCAACGACGCATTAACAGGAAGGGCAGCACAGTCGCCTGTAATCAATACAGCAGTCTAGACTGTGTAGGAAGAGCTATTGATGTTTAGATTAAACAGCAAGTGCTACAATAAAAAGACACACACAAGTAGCCATACACAGCAAGATTTTAGCTTTCAATCAGTCAGTCTTATAACACCCTCCAACATTCCCTTTTAAATATAGAGAAATGCATTGCATAGAGCTGTGCTAAGATCAGGCTCACTTTATTACCCCCCCCCCACGGAAAGCTCCTGAACCATGTTGATTCTATAAGTGTAACTATTAAAGAGGGAATGTTGGAGGGTATGTTTGATTCTATAAGTGTAACTATTAAAGGGAAGGTGGAGGGTATGTTGTTCCTATAAGTGTAACTATTAAAGGGGTAAGTTGGAGGGTATGTTGTCTATAAGTGTACATTATAAAGGGGGAATGTTGGAGGGTATGTTGTTTCTATAAGTTGAAACTATTAAGGGGAATGTTGGAGGGTATGTTGTTCCTATAAGGGTAACTATTAAAGGGGAATGTTGGAGGGTATGGTTTTCATAAGGGTAACTATTAAAGGGAATGTTGGAGGGTATGTTGTTCTATAAGTGTAACTATTAAGGGGGAATGTTGGAGGTGATGTTGTTTTCTATAAGTGTAACTATTAAAGGGGAATGTTTGGAGGGTATGTTGTTTCCTATAAGTGTAACTATTAAGGGGAATTTGGAGGGTATGTTGTTTCTATAAGTTGTAACTATTAAAGGGGGAATGTTGGAGGGTATGTGTCTATAAGTGTTGTAACTATTAAGGGGAATGTTGTGAGGGTATGTTGTTTCTATAAGTGTAACTATTAAAGGGGAATGTTGGAGGGTATGTTGTTTCTATAAGTGTAACTATTAAAGGGGAATGTTGGAGGTATGTGTTTCTATAAGGTAACTATTAAAGGGGTGTGGGAGGGTGTTATGTTTTCTATAAGTGTAACTATTAAAGGGGAATGTTGGGGGAGGTTTGTTTCTATAAGTGTAACTATTAAAGGGGGAATGTTGGAGGGTATGTTGTTTCTATAAGTGTAACTATTAAAAGGGGAATGTTGGAGGGTATGTTGTTCTATAAGTGTAACTATTAAAGGGGGAATGTTTGAGGGTATGTTGTTTCTATAAGTGTAACTATTAAAGGGGAAGTTGGAGGGTATGTTGTTTCTATAGTGTAACTATTAAAGGGGGAATATGGAGGATATGTTGTTTCATAAGTGTAACTATTAAAGGGGAATGTTGGAGGTATGTTGTATCTATAAGTGTAACTAAAGGGGGAATATTGGGGAGGATATGTTGTTTCTATAAGTGTAACATTAAAGGGGAATGTGGAGGGTAGGTTATGTTGATCTATTAAGTGTAACTATTAAAGGGGAATGTTGGAGGTATGTTGTTTCTATAAGTGTAACTATTAAAGGGGGAATGTTGGAGGGTATGTTGTTTCTATAAGGGTAACTATTAAAGGGGAATGTTGGAGGGTATGTTGTATCTATAAGTGTAACTATTAAAGGGGAATGTTGGAGGGTATGTTTTTTCTATAAGTGTAACTATTAAAGGGGGAATGTTGGAGGGTATGTGTTTCTATAAGTGTAACTATTAAAGGGGAATGTTGGAGGGTATGTTGTTTCTATAAGTGTAACTATTAAAGGGGAATGTTGGAGGGTATGTGTGTCTATAAGTGTAACTATTAAAGGGGAATGTTGGAGGGTATGTTTTTATAGGTGTAACTATTAAAGGGGGGGGAATGTTGGAGGGGATGTTGTTTCTATAAGTGTAACTATTTAAGGGGAATGTGGGAGGTATGTTTTTCTATAAGTGTAACTATTAAAGAGGGAATGTTGGTGGTAGTAGTTGTTGTTTTATAGTGAAACTATTAAAGGGGGAATGTTGGAGGGTATGTGTTTCTATAAGTGTAACATATTAAAGGGGGAATGTTGGAGGGTTGTTGTTTCTATAAGTGTAACTATTAAAGGGAATTGGAGGATATGTTGTTTCTATAAGTGTAATATTAAAGGGGAATGGTGGAGGGTATGTTGTATCTATAAGTGTAACTATTAAAAGGGGAATGTTGGAGGGTATGTTGTTTCTATAAGTGTAACTATTAAAGGGGGAAGTTGGAGGGTATGTGTTCTTAGGTAACTATTAAAGGGGGAATGTGGGAGGGTAGTTGTTTCTATAAGTGTAACTATTAAAGGGGAATGTTGGAGGGTATGTTGTTTCTATAAGTGTAACTATTAAAAGGGGGGAATGTTGGAGGGTATGTGTTTTCTATAAGTGTAACGATTAAAAGGGGAATGTTGGAGGGTATGTTGTTTCTATAAGTGTAACTATTAAAGGGGAATGTTGGAGGGTATTGTGTTTCTATAAGTGTAACCATTAAAGGGGGAATGTTGGAGGGTTGTTGTTCTATAAGTGTAACTATTAAAGGGGGAATGTTGGAGGGTATGTTGTTTCTATAGTGTAACTATTAAAGGGGAATGTTGGAGGGTATGTTGTTTCTATAAGTGTAACTATTAAAGGGGAATGTTGGAGGATATGTTGTTTCTATAAGTGTAACTATTAAAGGGGAATGTTGGAGGGTATGTTGTTTCTATAAGTGTAACTATTAAAGGGGGAATATTGGAGGATATGTTGTTTCTATAAGTGTAACTATTAAAGGGGAATGTTGGAGGGTTGTTATGTGTATCTATAAGTGTAACTATTAAAGGGGAATGTTGGAGGGTAGTAGGGTATGTTGTTTCTATAAGTGTAACTATTAAAGGGGAAGTTGGAGAGTATGTTGTTTCTTAAGTGTAACTATTAAAGGGGGGATGTTGGAGGGTAGTTGTTTCTATAAGTGTAACTATAAAGGGGAATGTTGGAGGGATGTAGTTTCTATAAGTTGTAATTTAAAGGGGAATGTTGGAGGGTATGTTGTTTCTTAAGTGTAACTTTAAAGGGGGAAGTGTGTAGGGGTATGTTGTTTCTATAAGTGTAAATATTAAAGGGGGAATGTTGGAGGGTATGTTGTATCTATAAGTGTAACTATTAAAGGGGGAATGTTGGAGGGTATGTTGTTTCTATAAGTGTAATTATAAAGAGTGGTAATGTTGGAGGGTATGTTGTTTCTATAAGTGTAACTATTAAAGGGGTAATGTTGGAGGGTATGTTGTTTCTATAAGTGTAACTATTAAAGGGGGAATGTTGGGGGTATGTTGTTTCTATAAGTGTAACTATTAAAGGGGGAATGTTGGAGGGTATGTTGTATCTATAAGTGTAACTATTAAAGGGGAATGTTGGAGGGTAGTATGGTTTTCTATAAGTGTAACTATTAAAGGGGAATGTTGGAGGGTATGTGTATTCTATAAGTGTAAACTATTATAGGGGGAACGTTGGAGGGTATGTTGTTTCTATAAGTGTAACTATTAAAGGGGGAATGTTGGAGGGTATGTGTATCTATAGTGTAACTATTAAAGAGGTAATGTTGGAGGGTATGTTGTTTCTATAAGTGTAACTATTAAAAGGGGAATGTTGGAGGGTATGTTGTTTCTATAAGTGTAAATATTAAAGGGGGAATGTTGGAGGGTATGTTGTTTCTATAAGTGTAACTATTAAAGGGGGAATGTTGGAGGGTATGTTGTTTCTATAAGTGTAACTATTAAAGGGGGAATGTTGGAGGGTATGTTGTTTATATAAGTGTAACTATTTTAAGGGAGGGGGAATGTGGAGGGTATGTTATTTTTAAGTGTAACTATTAAAGGGGGAATGTTGGAGGGTATGTTGTTTCTATAAGTGTAACTATTAAAGGGGGAATGTTGGAGGGTATGTTGTTTTATAAGTGTAAATATTAAAGGGGGAATGTTGGAGGGTATGTGTATCTATAAGTGTAACTATTAAAGGGGGAATGTTGGAGGGTATGTTGTTCTATAAGTGTAATTATAAGAGGTAATGTTGGAGGGTATGTGTTCTATAAGTGTAACTATTAAAGGGGGAATGTTGGAGGGTATGGTTCTATAAGTGAAACTATTAAAGGGGGAATGTTGGAGGGTATGTGTATCTATAAGTGTAACTATTAAAGGGGGATGTTGGAGGGTATGTTGTTTCTATAAGTGTAACTATTAAAGGGGGAATGTTGGAGGGTATGTTGTTTCTATAAGTGTAACTATTAAAGGGGGAATGTTGGAGGGTGTGTTGTTTATAAGTGTAAATATTAAAGGGGGAATGTTGGAGGGTATGTTGTTTCTATAAGTGTAACTATTAAAGGGGAATGTTGGAGGGCATTGTTGTTTCTATAAGTGTAACTATTAAAGGGGGAATGTTGGAGGGTGTGGTTTTTCTATAAGTGTAACTATTAAAGGGGGAATGTTGGAGGGTATGTTGTTTCTATAAGTGTAACTATTAAAGGGGGAATGTTGGAGGGTGTGGTTTTTCTATAAGTGTAACTATTAAAGGGGAATGTTGGAGGGTATGTTGTATCTATAAGTGTAACTATTAAAGGAGGAATGTTGGAGGGTATGTTGTTTCTATAAGTGTAATTATTAAAGGGGGAATGTTGGAGGGTATGTTGTATCTATAAGTGTAACTATTATAGGGGGAACGTTGGAGGGTATGTTGTTTCTATAAGTGTAACTGTTAAAGGGGGAATGTTGGAGGGTATGTGTATCTATAAGTGTAATTAAAAGAGGTAATGTTGGAGGGTATGTTGTTTCTATAAGTGTAACTATTAAAAGGGGAATGTTGGAGGGTATGTTGTTTCTATAAGTGTAACTATTAAAGGGGGAATGTTGGAGGGTATGTTGTTTCTATAAGTGTAACTATTAAAGGGGGAATGTTGAAGGGTATGTTGTTTCTATAAGTGCAACTATTAAAGGGGGAATGTTGGAGGGTATGTTGTTTATATAAGTGTAACTATTAAAGGGGGGATGGTGGAGGGTATGTTATTTCTATAAGTGTAACTATTAAAGGGGGAATGTTGGAGGGTATGTTGTTTCTATAAGTGTAACTATTAAAGGGGGAATGTTGGAGGGTATGTTGTTTCTATAAGTGTAACTATTAAAGGGGGAATGGTGGAGGGTATGTGTTTCTATAAGTGTAAATATTAAAGGGGGAATGTTGGAGGGTATGTTGTATCTATAAAGTGTAACTATTAAAGGGGGAATGTTGGAGGGTATGTTGTTTCTATAAGTGTAATTATAAAGAGGAATGTTGGAGGGTATGTTGTTTCTATAAGTGTAACTATTAAAGGGGGAATGTTGGAGGGTATGTTCTATAAGTGTAACTATTAAAGGGGGAATGTTGGAGGGTATGTGTATCTATAAGTGTAACTATTAAAGGGGAATGTTGGAGGGTATGTGTTTCTATAAGTGTAACTATTAAAGGGGGAATGTTGGAGGGTGTGTTGTTTCTATAAGTGTAACATTAAAGGGGGAATGTTGGAGGGTGTGTGTTTCTATAAGTTGTAAACTATTAAAGGGGGAATGTTGGAGGGTGTGTTGTTCTATAAGTGTAACTATTAAAGGGGAATGTTGGAGGGTATGTTGTTTCTATAAGTGTACTATTAAGGGGAATGTTGGGGTGTGGTTTTTCTATAAGTGTAACTATTAAAGGGGGGAATGTTGGAGGTGTGTTGTTTTCTATAAGTGTAACTATTAAAGGGGGAATGTTGGAGGGTGTGGTTTTTCTATAAGTGTAACTATTAAAGGGGGAATGTTGGGGGGGGAGGGTGTTGTGCGTTTTTCTATAAGTGTAACTATTAAAGGGGGAATGTTGGAGGGTGTGGTTTTTCTATAAGTGTAACTATTAAAGGGGGAATGTTGGAGGGTGTGGTTTTTCTATAAGTGTAACTATTAAAGGGGTGGTATTTTTTGTTTTGCATGAAGTGATTGATATTGAATGTAAAATAGATTGAGCCTTGATTATGTTGGAAGATTTTACGTGATTGTACTAGTATTTGACGGGATTTCAAATGATTCCTGTTTTATCTTTTTGTACAAGCATTCTTGTAGTTAGGGAATGCTGGGATTTGTAGTCCAAATATCTGCAGGTCCGTGGGTTGGACCATAGATTCCATTGGTTCCTCGTGTATGATTATGCTTGTAAATGTGCTTTTATTATTTCCTAATGGCTTTTACAATGTACCCTTTATGGGGGATTTTTGTGGCAGAGTCACTATAAGTTAATATTAAATCATAACATTTCGGACTGGCATTGTTGGTTTAGTACCGTATTTGACAGATGGCTGGTGTAGGTTACAGGCATCGCTGTGATATTGAAACTATCTGAGGCTCTCTCCCCCAGTTTAATCAGCGGAGCTGTTATTGAAAAAGCATTCTACCTGGAGTGGGAGGAGAGGGATTTGTGGGAGGAAGGACCATAAAATGAAGAGTTTAATGTCAGTTCCTCTGCCCTACTCCGTGTGCCATATACACAGCTACTCTGGGAGGTTAGATAGGGCATATCTCAGGAGAAAGGCTCCCTGCACTAGATCGTGACTTCTGAACAAATACAAGTTATTACAGAGAGAATCGGATGCCTGCCAACATATTTATACAGAAGGACCAATCTGGTGCAATATGACACTTAAGCTGAGGACACACTACAACGCACTAAATCGCCCATGCGATTGCGTGATTTCAGTTCGTTCACGTGCGTTGTTTCGCATTTGCGCAAATGTGTTTTCGTTATTTACAAAAAGAAAACACATGCTATTGCGTGAAAAAAAGCTTGAACGCAAAATGCGGACGGATGCGCAATCGCATGTGCATAGGAAATCACAGGAATGCTCTTGTTCCCACGATTTCCATGTTAGCCAAAATCGCGGGAGCAATTGTGAGCGAAAACGTGTGCGCAAACGTGTAAAAAACGCGCTAGTGTGGCCTAGCCCTTAAGGTCCATTCAGATATGCGATTACAGGTTTGACACAGGACCGTAGGACGAATGGCAGTACGCAAGTCTGTATGGACCTTTATTTGTTGTTAGCTATTATAGACTAACTGCTCTGTTTGTCTCCTCAAATCAGCAACATTTTTTATACATCTCTTTAATTCTAATTATAGAGTCACAGGCAAGATACATAGTTGCAAGTCTTTCTTTTAAAATGAGCCCTGGGTTACAGCTCTGACTGCAGCCTGTAAGAAATTATATTGTGGATTATGTTTAAACTTACTTCCTACAATAGCTTGAGTGACATCACTACCCGCACAGACATCTAATGATGTCATCCATACCTGTCCCCAGACTACTAAATCTTAAAAGGAGAAAAAAGCCAGTATAATGCCGAGCTGCTCACATGGCTTCAGGCTGCTAAAATAAGGAAGTGATCGGGAAGTTTACATAGAGATTTGATGCAGAGTTCATTTTAAACGTACACGGAAGCCATTTATTTAACCATAACTTGTTTGGAGAGGACGATTCTCTTTAATCTCCACCAGCCCCACCCCAGTATCCCCTGTACAACCCATGTATCGCCATGAACATGCACCCTAGAATGCCCGAACTCCTGTCCCCCAAGTGGGGTGTTCTAGACCAATTATATTAATTATACAATCAATTATAACTCACTAGAAAGCAGGGCTGCGGAAATCAGGAACCTTGCAGGATTAACAGATTTATCAATGACACTGCTTTCCTGTTAATTCTAGAATCCATCCAGACCCATTTACATTTTAGCTTTAGTTCTCCTTTAAGACCTTTTAAACCCAACACAGCACTTTCCCTCTCTATCTCTAATATTGCAAGCAAAACAATTTCCATATGTGCCCAGACGTGACTTGGGTATCTAATGGCAGATAAGATGAGGGAAATCTGTCTCTAATTGAATGCTAATGGAGACATTTTCTTGTCACCTTAAATCTCTTGCAAGAGCAATTTCTGCTGTAAATGGCAAAGGTTTTCCTCCTGTCTGACCCTATTTTGAAGGGGAAGGAAGGAAAATAGAGAATCCCGGCATGTGTCTTTAAACAGCCCTATTGCTCGCCATTCAGCTGTGAAAAAGGGAAACTGGTCCTTGAGAGGGAGAGGATATGATCCTAATGGAGTTGTCAAGGAAACCGCCTCCTATCTTCTTCCAGATCGGCGAAAGCTTTGAAGTGTGTAATATGGAGAGACTTATATGGAGCAGACCCCAAGCTATCAGTACATCTCTGTAATGCCCATAGGACTTGGTAGACAATGTGGGGGGCTCTCCAGTATTCTGAGTGCCTTACGGGTAAATGACAGACGTACAATCCTGCAGATACAGCACGGTAAGTGAGGGGTTAAAGATGAGGCGTTAAACTCTGTGTGTCTGGTCACCCGTATGTCTTGTGGGCAGGTGTATGTGGGAGAGGAGCTTCAATTCTTGTCAGACGAAGGGGAAAATGTTTAATTTTTTTTTTATTTTTTAGTTTGTATTGAAATCCAGGCCATGCACAGAGATATTGCAAATGGGAAATCAATTAGAGCAGGGATGTAAAACTTGCAGCCCCTCAAATGGGAATGCTGGGAGTTGTAGTTTTCAGACATCTGGAGGGCCACAAGTTGAACATACCTCAATTAGCGAAACAGGGTCTCTACATGTTCATGTGACCAGCAGGCCAATGTAATTCACAAGTTTAGTATTAGAGATGGTGGAACCGCCAATTTGAGAAAATCCGCAGATCCGTCAGAATATTGTGAAATTTCCAAAGCTGGAACATTCCCAAAATCGTGGTTGAAAATTCATCAATTCATTCAAATATCACGGTGTCAAGCAATATTGCAGCTCCCACCTATTCCAGCTTTCAGGTATTCAAAGGGTTAATATTTAATAAAACTTTTGACCATTTGTAGAAGTATAGCAGTCTCCCTATCCCCAATTGTTCTCCAGAGGGTCTAACTAAGTCTCTGTAAAAACCAGTACAGGCATAGGACTTACCGGCACAATAGCGGCAGGGGGCCTGCTGCTTTAGGCAAGGCTAAAACAAATGTCAGTTCCCCATAGAATTCATATTTTATGAATAATAATTCAAGGGAAGGACGTATGTAATATTTACCCAAATAATGTCAGCTGATGCTGGAACGAAGGCATATCTGCACATATATTTAATAGATCGGTTTCACAAGGGGAACTTGAGATATTAAACTTGCATATCATTTTTCGGGTTTCTGAATTGTGTAAAGTTAGCGGTTCAAAACAAATGTTAATATTTTATGTGTGGCATGTACGTTACATGTAGTGTAGACTGTGGATAAATACAAATAGAATCTACAAAGTGCAGGATCCACCTTCCATTGAGGGGGCAGACACACCCTCTAGGGACCAAACCACCCCCCTATTCAGGATTGTGTATAAATATAAGGACAATGGAATAGCAATTGGTTCTCCATTTTTTATCATCGAACAGGAACATTAAAGCCATTTGGGAAGATTGGCTACCATCTTGGATTTTTTGCATTTGGATTCCCAAATTTTTATGGACTTTGATCCTAGATTAATCAGACGACAATTGACTCTAAATATCTTCTTCTTCAATCGCCGTTATTCTGAACTACTTCTCTGCTACCTTAATGTTCAATTATTTTTCATAGCATTTTTCTTTTTCTTTTTATGAACTCTTTTGTACTTTCAATTAATAAATGTAAATATCTTTTTCTTTACAGGAATGTGGTGGCCGCCTATCGTTTTTGAGATATATTTCAGTGTGTGCTGTGTTATATGTTCACTGTCCTCCCTCTCCTTTCAGTTTTATTGGACTGTCTATCCATCTGAATGGATGGATAGACAGCCAGGAGTGGGGGCTTGTGACACAGCTCTTCCCCCTGTCAGTGTGAGGGGGGGACAGTGTGAGATTCACATTTTACTGAAAGTCATGGGCAGGTTTCTGGATGCAGAGAGACGGCACTACTACGACATGAGGGACTAATCGTTATTTCATCACTGTCTGGACTCTGGTTGGTGGAGGCAGCGGCAGTGCCAGAAGCCCAGAGAGTTTAGCAGACTAGAAAGTTTGACAGTCGAACATAGTAATATTTAGCTATGGGGCTCAGTATTTTCTAGGGATGCTCCTGGCTAGCATTAGGCTATGGTTGTAGTTAGACTATATATTTATTTTAGATTATAGCAGTTAACTCAGTAAACCATCTTCTTTCCTGAAGACACCATTGAGAATTTGAGAGGGTCTCGCATTAAATTATTTTACAGCTTCTCCTTTAATTTCCACATTGTCCATAAATGAATCCTTTGGACTTAATTGGGAATTTTACGGATCATAATTTAGAGGGTCACATCCGATCCATTTTGTTCCCCACCATGAGTCTAGTGTTAAGGCTCCCCCTGCTGAATGCAGTTCACGGGTTATATATCCCCCCCGTATTCTGAATGGATTTGCAAATTCTTCCAGTGATACAGTACATTAACATTCCAAACAAAACGCGTTGTCTTGCGTCTAGCTCTGAATGAGTAAGGTTACTTCAGCAGCTGCTATCACAATGGATTAATTACTGGATCCCGGGGTGAGGAGAAAGCGGAAATGTGCTGAGAGGAGATGATTAGTGAGTGGATTATTAGTAATATTTTAGGGGAGTCTAGAATATGAATAGGTAATAAAACATGGATGTATCCTTTTAATATCGTGTTAGGGAAATTACTTAGTGAGGTGTGAATAATAGATTGGGTTTAAAGATAACTCTGAGCCTTTGGATTTGCGAAGCTACCAAAAGTGTCTAGTTAATTCATTGTGAGATGAATATTAGGCACCGAGGTGACAAATAAAGTTGGTTGGAACGATAAATATGATGTAAGACAAAATAAAAAGTACGAAATGCCTAATAGCTCTTCAAAATACAATCTGCTGTTTGCGCCTAATAATTACAAAGACGGCACTATTGTGCTTTGTAAGCTTAGCATGTTTGCTTACTGAAAGTAAAATTAATACCTGCTGTACTTGCTAAGCACGTAGGGATTTATTTATGTGCTGATTTAAACAAATATTAATATATATTATTCCTCACCATGGTAGTCTATTTAGATTGGATATACTTAGGTCAAAGTGGGTTTGTTTGTTTTTTGGAGGGATTGAAGAAAGAAGTTCCAGAATGAAGTCTTCCCTTGATGAATGTAGATGCTTTAAAGGGACACTATACTGAAAAAATGACTTTGGCTCATCATAAATAGAGATGTCCGAACTTCGCAAAATCCGGTCCGCTCGAGGATCCGCGAATTTTCGAAAAAATTCAAAAATCCGTGAGCGGACCCATTAAAATTAAAAATATCCTCGAAAATACGAGAAATCCTCGTAATTTAGAAAATTTTCGAAAATACGAGTAATCCTCTTAATTTTTAAAATTTTCGAAAATACGAGAAATCCGCGGTTCGGTAGTTCGGAAGACGGAAAATCCGGAAAAATCCGCCGTTCGCGAACGGGATAAGATGTTTCTTGAGATGAATGATAGTTTCCAGTTAAGGGCAATTTAAAAAAAAGTTTCAAGTATACATACTCTTTAATAAAGAGGAAAATGGGGAAATGTGGTTTTGAATGTGGTTGATTTTAAATGAAAGGCTGAGTTCCTACCTTTAAAACAAGCCATCAATCACCTTTCTAGATAGCTGCACAGCCCAAGATATGAAGAAGGAGAAAGCAGAAGAAACCAGGATGGGGGTGGGGGGTGGAGTACAGCACATCACTGACCACAGCTGCAAGGTCTGAAAATTCAACTTTAATGTCACATGGACTGTCACATGGTTTCAGAGCAGGAAGCAGGAAGTGCAGGGGATCTGGTGATGCTGCTACCATATCACACCTAAAAATGTAAATATCTTCAAAACTATGTAAAAATAAATAAATAATTAAAGTAAATTGCAAAAATACCCGGGAAAGCAATTACTGTCAAATTACTTAAAGTAATTTTTGGACCACCATTACCCTTTAATTACCGAGAGTTAATCTTCATATTTTGAGCACTCCAGTTCACAGAGACATTAATGACTGGTAAAGGTGGAAGAGGTTTAGGGCTTGTTCCTAGTCACAATTATAAGTTTATACACTGAAATTCTATTTCACTTTAGTAAGTTAGGCATCTAATGGCCTTCTAGAAGCAGTATAAGGTCTTGGAACACAAGTAGTGGTCCCTCAGGATAAGACATATTTGCATAGTCACTGTACAACGGAGTGTACACCATTTGGGTTTCAGATCAAGCAGTGAACAAGGTTGGAACCTTGTATGCCTAGAGGTTGGCTGCACTTAAATACTCTGGTGGGCAGGGAATGTTAAATGGCAAATATAATGAAAAAAAAAAAAATATATATGTATTTTCTTTTCTTAATCTATAAATACATTTGTGTAAGTAGCACTAACTCTGAGGTGTGTGTGACTGTTGATGCATGCCTTCAACCCAGTACTTATTTTCATCAGGCTCAGTATCCCACCTCCCTCTTTTGAGCACTCCCCCTTCTACATCATCTGACTTTCTGTGAAATCAAGCACTGGAAGAGGGAAATTCTCACATACCAACTGTCTAAACTCTTGTCACAATTCCAGCTACAGCAAAACTGCTTGCAGCAGAAGAGTTTATGATAATAAGGCACTTGATTGACAGCTAAGTATGTTGCTTATACAGTGGGCTAGACTAGAATGCTAATAATATATGCCACTCTGAAATACCCCCCAACCATACTGGTTTCTCCAAGACATTCCTTGGAGTCCCGGTCATCCCTGTTAAGTCTGACGATGGCAGGGTGGGGGCATGATGGGGTGTTCCGGAGCGGAGCCAATTACGTCTTCATAAAGTTGGGAGGTATGGAGGGAAGAACACCTGATGATTAGAATGTGAGAACCAGAATCAGTATACACCTTTTTCAATGTGGAGCAGATAATTTTGGCTGTTGGTTGTATTTTTGAGGAAACATCAAGAATTCCAGAACTTCTTCATTCTAATGCTTCCCTTGGGCCAGTTTTGCTTTGTACTTAACATTCTTATCGGTATCCTTTTAATGATTCTTTCTATGAATCAGACACAAGAGTAATTAAACCTAAAATGTCTAAACAGCGTTTTAGTAACTTTAAATAAGACTGCGTTCCGATTCGCTCCGGCTGTTATTACAGTCAAGTAGACCCCAAACATTACAGGGTATCATTGTGTTCCGAAATGAACGCTTATTAAAAATATACTCGGTAATTTTATTTGCGCTGCTGCCTTCTTAATTAGTCAACATGTAACGAAATCTGCAATTCATTTTTATATGATTAAAAGAAATGATTCATTTTCTTCCTCACAATCAAATCCATGGCTAGATAGGAAAATGATTTCAGAACAGGCAATGTTGTGCTCCCTGACAGACACATTACGCATGGTTTGCTCAGTCACATTGATAATAAGAATTTATAGGCCCAAGATAATTTCCATTCGCTTGCAGAGGAAAAAGGCTAAAAACATAAATAGGGATTTAGAAAACTCCCCGTGAGGAGCGGAGCTAAGGTGCCCTCACATCAGTCGACTACCGATGTTCTTATAATATCGACCTATCCAACTATCAGGGTTATTCAATAAAAGTTCTTATCGTTTAAAATGGTGCTAATTTTGCCACAACCAATCAGATGTTAGCTTTCAAATGTTAAATATCATCTGATTGGTTAGGGTAAAATTAGCACCATTTTAAACGATAAGACCTTTTATTGAATCTCCTTGTATATTCTGTCTGGGAAACAATGCGGGAATGTCCACTGGTCAATGCAACGTTCTATTCAATGTTTATGTTCGATTGAACCAAAGGCTGAAGCCACACTGTGGCGGGGGGCAAGGTGAGTAAAAAACGATTCGATCTCGTGCTTTCACAGATCACAGCGCATGAAATGTGGCCACACACATATTGACATGCATGGCTCTGCAATTCTCACAGGCTAACAAATCGCGATCATTAGTGTGTGAGAAAATGGAGCAGGGTGGCTTAAGGTTCGTACACACGTGCGATCCCAGGGAATGAATGGCTGTTTCAGACGATAATCATTCTGTGTATGGGCACTTTTTTGTCCGAAGCGTCCATTCGTTCGAGGATCATTGCCCGATCCGCCGGGCGGATCTCCAAACAAGCCGTTCAGGGATCTGCCATTTCAGCCGATAAAGTGCCCATACACAGGCCGATTATCGGCTGAAACGGCCGTTTGTACCTGCGATCGTACTTGTGTACCAACCTTTAGCCCTAAATCTGTCTAACATTTTAAAAAGGTACTTACCTGAGCCGTTTTTCTTTATGGATACTGCCCACTGTCAGGTTTTTAGTAACAGTGAGTAGTAGATTAGGTAAGTGAAAGTGTTTAGATCTTTTTTTTTTTTGCTATTGTTATTCAGGTCCCCACGTTTAGCAAATTCACCCATATCTTCCCTGGTTAAGGCACTATGTGGCTCTTTTACCCAGAGCTGCTTGGGAATAATAGTTAAAGTCACGCTAACTGGTTCATTATTGGTTAGAGCGACTTTGATATGATATCGCGTTTGCGATACTTTTAGCGCATGATTTGAACGGCGGGTGGAAGCCGGCATTAAAATCACACTGTGAGATAATTCCTTTTTGGAATCTACCCACGTGCACTAACGCAAAATTGAATTGCGGAAGGGAGATTTTCCCGGATCGATAACAGATCTGGGTAAATCTCCCCCCGCTGAGAATGCCTGTAAGGACAGAGGCAACCTAGAAGTGAATGGAGTGATTGTGGTTGTCACCTCCCAGCAGCATTGTGGAATAAAAAGATTAACTAAATTCTGAAGGTTTCTGTCTTTTTCTGAATTTTGTAGCCCTCCTGCCATAGATTGTCCTGGGCAGTTTTACATAGTTGCACATGCTCAGTGAGTTTTCTAGCTCTCTTCCCCGTCCACTTCCTTCAGAACTGTAAAGTAACCACTGGATGACCTTCCTTTGGCCTCTGTTTAGACAGTGTAGTGAAAAAAACAATAGTTACTCACTAGGAAGGAGGAGCTGCAGAAACAGGCAATGCCAGAAACCTGCACAATTACCGTACATACCCACAACCGTACTGGTTTCTCCGGGACAGACCTGGTTTAAAGGATCAGCCCTGGAGTCTAGGTAATCTCTGCAAAGTCCCGTGATAGGTGGGGCGTGGGCATTCAGGAGGTGTGATTGGGATGTTTAGAGAAGTAGTCGTGACGTTTGGGGGTGGAGTCAATGACATCATCGCTAGGCTCTGCCCCCATCCCAGTCCCTGACTCAACAATATTGTGAGGTATATGGGTAATTTGCTGGTTTGAGAGGCGAGAGTTGCAGCTATTACCTGTTAGGAATTATAGAATCCATTCAGGCTTATTGATATTTTAGCTTTGATTCTCCTTTAATCCCACTTTAGGTATATTCCTCACAGTCTTTTTGTATATGAGAAGCATTATGGGAAATAAACCAACGTGAGCACTGTACAGATTAGAACCCAATATTTCCCTTTTCATGGGGGAAATAAACTGGACCACTGTAACCAGAAATCACTGCAGTCCTAACCCACCCGTGTTCGTTCTGGAGAGAATGTAATATCCTTAATGTGAAGCAGTAGAAATTACCGTATGGCCCCGGATGATGTTTCTTTCCCAGGACCATCTGTTTTAAAAGAAGAACATAGAAAAGTAAAAATTTTATCCCGCAGCTCCCAGCATGCCATTTGCAGACTGTTCGTGAAGAATTGAGCGTTCTACAGTGCGGATACCTGGGGCTAATCAGCAACTGAACATCATCATTTAAATACTCTGCTAGGGAAACCGTGGTACATGGCAAAGCAACGGCACAACTAAAACTGAGATATGGAGGACGTTGGGGACTCTGCAGAATATTCAACATACTGAGACCTAAAGAAATAATGTGGCATTGCAGTCAGTTCACAGCAATAAAAGGCAATATGAACATTTTTACCAATACCACACATACCAATATACAGATCGTTAATGGGCAAGTCCACACCCACGCCCCATACTGGCCCCGTAGTTTAAAATAAACCTTACCGTACGTCTCTGCTCCTTATGGTTCCCAAGATATTCCTTTTCAAAGTCCAGGAAACTGAAGAGTCCAAACTGTCTGTGAGGCTTCGGATCTGTGCTGAATCCATGTCCTTGTCTAGGTTTGGGGCATGCGCAGACCCCCCCCCCCCCCCCCCCCTCTAGATCCATCCTCAGCCATCTTTGCAACTTTGGATGTAATGTAGGTAATACTTGCCTGCCCCCAACCGCCGCAGTATTTCTTAGAAAAAGCCCCTTGATCCGTACTTACAGAGCCTTCTCTCCTGCACCGTTTCCAGTGACGTCAGCCGAGTCTGTGATTGGCTGCCTCTCAGCCAATCACAGACGCGGCTGAGGTCCGACCCCTGCTTGCAAGCAGGAGGATGGAATGGATCGTGTGGGAGACAAGGCACTGTAAGTAGAAATCGGGGGACTTTATTACTGAAATATTGTGGCAGTTGGGGGTGGGTAGGGGTTACCTACCTTACCCCCAAAGTTGGTTTTGGGGGGTGGTTTGGGGGGTTTAACCTGTCAGCTGGAATTAAAGGGACAGAACCGATATTCAATGAGATGTTTACGGAAAATCAGAGATGGATGATTGGTCAACTGTTGGTGTCGCTACTGATTCCAAAATATTGCATAGGTGATTAAAGGGGAACTGTGGTCTCCAAACAATTTAAGTTTAAATGAAAGGCCAGTTTCCTTTAAAATGAGCCATTAACAACCTCTCTACGTGCTCCACAGCCCAAGATATACAGACATGACTGACCAGAAAGTTAATGGGTGGTAGGCTGACTTGTGACATTCTTAAGGCTTCTCCTGCACAGTGCCGCTGGTGAGCACAGCCTCAGACTCCCTCAGTGTGTGAGGGAGACAGGAAGTCCCTCCTCCTCTCTGCTGTGTGAAGTCCTGACAGAGAAGGTAAGGGAATCTACAGCCCTTCTCTTTCACTGTGTGAAAACAGCCTTTTCAGGCAGAGTTCTCACTCTGCCTGAAAAGGCTGATTCCACAGAGTTTTATGTAGGGGGGTCTGAGTAATCCATGGCACCCGCCAGTGGGCGGGGCTTAGGCACCCACGAGTGGACGGGGCCATGGCACCCGTGGGAGGGTGGGGCCACGGCACCCACGAGTGGGCGGGGCCACATAGGGCTTGCCACTGGAGGGACCATAGGGTCCATGAGTGAGAGGGATCAGGGTGGCTGCAAAGGGGAGGAGGAGACACAGGACAGATTGACTGACAGCTTCAGAGCAGGAAGCAGGAAGTGCAGGGGACCTGGTGATGCTGGTGCCATATCACTCACAAAAAAGTAAATATCTTTAAAATAAACCATGGTTAGAAATTGAAAAAATCTCAGGGGAGCAATTCCTATCAATTTACCCCAATTTACCTAAAGTCATTTTTGGACCACAGTTCCCCTTTAATAGGGCCGATATGTGTTCTTATAAATATCTGGCCCTACTAATAAAATAGTGTAATGCGCCATGGGCAACTCAATTGTTGTCCCTGTGCCTACAACTCTTTATGTGTCAGTGATCTCTACCCTTCAACCATTCCTTTTTATACAGGCCATTATTTGCCTTTGGACCTGAAAACAGGCAAGCTTGGGCAAATACATTGAAATGGTGAATATATGGAAGAGTCCATGTATCAATCTCGTACACCTAAAGGGTCCCAATCTAGCCCTATCTATTGTCTTACTAAGTTTATTTGACCCGGTGTGGTTAAAAAAAATAACCCAAAACACTAGCAGGGAGATCCAATAAAAGTTCTTATTGTTAAAAATGGTGCTAGTTTTGCACCAACAAATCAGATGTTAGGTTTCAAATGTTAAATAAGATCTGATTGGTCGGGGCAAAATTAGCACCATTTTTAACGATAAGAACTTTCATTGAATCTCCCTGAAAATATTTTCAAACAACTTTTCCCTACATTTATTTGAATGTACATCCTACTGTTTACCTTCGTCAAGATCTCTACCACAATAGAAGTTTGTTAGTTTACCACTAATATATATAGGGAATTCTCTTTATCCTGTATTATACCATGTGTAATAAATCATCATATCCAGAGGGTCCACTAGACTAATCCAGGTTGTGGGTTAAGCAAACTACAAACAGGTGCAGAGGGGCAAATGGTTCTGAACTACCAGGCTGGGCCCTATAGCCTGTGGGTATTTGAGATCAAATGATTAAGCTTAACATCTGTGTTGTTTCATCTACCTAGTAAATTAAGTCTGGGATCTGCCAAAGCCCAGTCGAAAGAAATTGCTGTAAAAATGATACCGAAACAAACAGCAGTGAATACAAGAGAATAACAAAACAGGCGAGCGGTTCTGTGTGGAAATTCCACGGAACCGAAAATCGTTTTGAACCCAATTTCAGACCCACTTTTTACATTTTTCAACCTTGTTTTCTAATTCCTTTGTCAACTGCAATTTTTGACTTTCAACCCCGATATTCAAATTTTTTTTACCAAGATTATGGAAATTCTAATAATGTGGTACTGATGTGTGGGTTACACAAAAATCACCTGCGTATCCAACACTCACGATACAATACAATATCGATAGAATATTGAGAAATTAGCTGGCGGTAAAATTTCACAGTGGGTAAATTCCTTAATGGGATTTACCCACATTTGCAAACGCGATATTGAATCGCAAAAGGAGCATTTACCCAGAGCGATACTAGGCTTGTAAAGTTACACTTCTTTGTCTGTCCTGACTGTCTGAGTTTGTGACAGACACATGATGTGTTTTTATCAGTCCTTTCCTCTTTGGGCACTTGAGGGAGAGAAAAAAATATCCACAGATCCCTGGTTTCTAAATGACCATGGTTTCAAAGTCACCAGAAAATCATCAGATCTGGCAGGAAAATCCTGGTCAAAATTTGAAAATTGTGGTAAAAACAAAAACTTCCACTTCCAGTTCCATTCGTCTCTAATAAACATTCAGGGAGATTCAATAAAAGTTATTTTCATTAAAAATGGAGCTAATTTTGCCCCAACCAATCAGATGTTATTTAACATTTGAAAGCTAACATCTGATTGGTTGGGTCAAAATTAGCACCATTTTTAACGATAAGAACCTTTATTGAATAACCCTGATGATTCTCTATGAGGAGGAATGCTAAATAACAGTTATAAAAGAGTAATTAAGAAATAAGAAAAACTTTGTGGCATGGCAGCTTTTTTTCAATGCTTAGAACAAAGATCCAGCAAACACTGTGCAGGTGGGACCTTTGGTGGAACAAGCATGAAAGCTCCTCGTGTGTCTCTAGAAACAAAGAAACAAAATGTTCCAGGCTATGTGTTGTGCTTATAGATGCGTAAGCTGGTTAATAAAGGAACAAATCAAGTAGAGTATTGATGCTTTTCTAGTTTCAGTGAAGGCATTTGAGAATACAATGGATAACAAGGCAAAAAACAAACTAACAAAAAACAGATCATTGACCGAATCTTGTCTGATCTCCTACTTGAATAAACAACCAGACAGATGATGTCCAACCTTGGCTATTTAGTCAAATCCCTTTAAAAGAAATGCATTCTTGGACATACAGTACGTAATGCAATACAGTAGAGAAGGGACATGGGAAATTTCATATAACAACAATTATGGACATGCAGTTATGAAGCCGATCCATAAAGGAACCAAGGGTTAAAAGGGATTCAGTAACAATGGCATCAGTTTTGCTAAGAACATTAGTTAATGTTAAGTAAGATACATGTAATAGAGTAATAACCTAATACAGCCCACAAACCACTGAATATGTGGTGGTGCTATGGGTATGATACACAATAATACTATAAACAAAATGTGAAAGGGAAAAGAGCTCCCTATCATAGATACCCACTAGACTCCACAGATAACCTGTAGAGGCACTCTACGAGCTTCCTTCGTCGGTCGTGGTAGTGCCGGGAGGGTGGATAGCAGCGAGTGGAGACTTACATATGTCCAGGAGAGTGTATGTGTCACCGGTGTAGCGGAAAACCTTAGAAGACCCTGGAGACTGGTGAGGACTGGTTTAACAACGGACGAAGGAAGCTCGATCCAACACGGCAGACACTTAAGTATTGTGCTAACAGTATCCATTGTTTTGATCCATGTATCATGCTTTGAGACATTTACCAAGGTGATATACTCAGGCAAGGCTTCTTCTGCTTTGTTGGCTTTCTTGCTTTTTTAGGTGAGGTTATCCCGACCCCGCGGATGTGCGGAGGTTGCGCGGAGGGCCTATCCACCGGCGAAGCCTATTACTAACATGCTTGCTTATATGGGCCTAGCTCTGGTTGCTTTATCTGCTATGTATAGATCATCCGCTTTTCATTAACAAATTGCAACTAACCCGTCTCTGCTTTGCCGCTATTACCCACCCGGACACTAGTTTTAGATAACCTTTTCCAGCACCTAGGGACGCCTAGGCTGCAGGCAGTTATACAGTATATATATTTTTGTATTTTGTATTTTATGAGGTATTGCTATAAATGATAAGTGTTTTACAGTATATTAACAATAAAGATATATTTTTAATTATGATGGTTGATGGGGTGACTCTTTCAGTACCTTCACTTATATTTTCAGTTCCCCAGGAGGTTTGGGGGATATAAATTTCCTAGTCTATGCCTTTAGAGTGCCTCTACAGGTTATCTGTGGAGTCTAGTGGGTATCTATGATAGGGAGCTCTTTTCCCTTTCACATTTTGTTTAGAATATTAGTTAATGATAATATTTATCATAAATACAAGTGCTGATTTAAATAATCCCCCACCTTTCAGCATTATCTGGTTCAGGACATATTTGCATGGAACGTTCCTGTTTATAAACAATCTCTGGAAAATCTAAATTCATGCTCAGAATGTAGTTTAGGGTTTCTAATAATAGTCTAATAACAGTCTAATAATAGTCTAATAACACTCTAATTATAGTCTAATAATAGTCTAATAACAGTCTAATTATAGTCTAATAATAGTCTAATAACAGTCTAATTATAGCCTAATAATAGTCTAATAACAGTCTAATTATAGTCTAATAATAGTCTAATAACAACCTAATTATAGTTTAATAATAGTCTAATATCAGTCTAATAATAGTCTAATAACAGTCTAATATCAGTCTAATCATAGTCTAATAATAGTCTAATAATCGTCTAATAATAGTCTAATAACAGTCTAATCATAGTTTAATAATAGTCTAATATCAGTCTAATCATAGTCTAATAATAGTCTAATAATTGTCTAATAATAGTCTAATAACAGTCTAATCATAGTTTAATAATAGTCTAATATCAGTCTAATCATAGTCTAATAATAGTCTAATAATTGTCTAATAATAGTCTAATAACAGTCTAATCATAGTTTAATAATAGTCTAATAACAGTCTAATCATAGTTTAATAATAGTCTAATATCAGTCTAATCATAGTCTAATAATAGTCTAATAATTGTCTAATAATAGTCTAATAACAGTCTAATCATAGTTTAATAATAGTCTAATAACAGTCTAATCATAGTTTAATAAAAGTCTAATCACAGTTTAATCATAGTCTAATAACAGTCAATAATAGTCTAATAACAGTCTAATAACAGTTTAATAACAGTTTAATAACAGTCTAATAACAGTCTAATCCTATATATTAAAACAAACCTGTCAATATGCACAGATGCTGGACCCATATGCACGCGCACTTGACATCATCCAACCGCCGGCCACAGGTGGGTCCGGGGGTGAGAGCGCAGTGCAATGAATGCATGAGAGGTTTGCGCACGGGGGAGGGATGTGTGTGTGTGCGGGGTGTATGCGACCCGCGGGGTTTGCTAGAAATAGTCTAAGAAAGCTAAGATGTTGCTGAAATGATCGTTACTGTATTAACTTTGGCTTTATAAATTTACATCTACACCCACAGGGATCCCTAGAATAATGTTTGTCTCTGTACATAAAGTTATGTTTCATTTTACAGACAACAATCTGTATTTTAGGGGAGAGAGGAAGGAAACCGAGAGTTCCAGAATGCTGAAAGAAATACCAATAATGTTCTCTACACTCATGGCGAAAACAAAGGCTCCTTAATATGAAATTTAATATAAAAATAAAATTAAGTTTGTGATGCCAACTTCAACATGACAGTGAAGAATAACGTGGAAGTTGTACATTTCTTTTGCCTCAACATTTAAACAAAAGCTCCAGCAAAAAAATAAATAAAATAGGTCCACCGTAGAGATGTAATGTGGGTTCAAATCCAATCTCATGGTTTCAAAGTCTCAACGAAACTTTCAGAACTCCCGAATTTCACAGAAACCTGGATTTTTTCGAATTTTCAATTTTTATCGAAAATCGAAAGTAGACGATTTTCTAAAATTGAAACTCGAATTTTGAAAATTCGAAAACGGAACGAAACTCAACAGTTTCGAACATCTCTACTCCACTTTGCAGGCGGGACTGTCGGTAGGACAAGGGTGAAAGCTCCTTGGTTGTGTCTAGAGATGAAGAAATAGTCCAGGTTGTGTTCATATTTTTCTCAAGTGAAGACATTTGAGAATTCCCCGGAAAACTAAAATATCAGATCACTGGCCAAATCGTGTCTAATCTTTTGCCTGATGCACAAGTGACCAGAAAGATGTTCACCTTGGATATTTACTGAATAAAAGGGATTCTTGGAAACATTGCAGGGAAAAGTAGAAAGGAAAGATATCAAGACACAAAATGAAAAGATTCCATAACAACAAATATGAAAATGCAGCTGAGAATCCTGGAAACACCAAGGACCTTATGAGGTATCAATACAGATGCTTATAGCTTAAAAACACTCAGTAACAATAGTATAAGTATTTATGAAGGACATTAGTTAAATGTTTGCATAAAACCACAATTGCTGACCGTAGCTTAACTAGGAATCACTGCAAAACTATGATGGGGCCCCTATCCCTGCTTCATTCACAGTGGTTTTCTGGGACGAGGCAATATCTGTCATATACCCCCCTGATCCCTTGGTAGTTACGCCCCTGATTGTTGATTAAAACACTTCCCCATCATATTATGTTATCTGGTTCAGGAGATATTGACAGGGAACGTTTCTCCTACATCAGATCAAGAAGAGAGATGAGAATGAGCTTCTATCACTCATCACTTTGTTCTCCCTTTAAAACGTTTTTTTTTACCCATGGCCTCTAGATCCAAGAAACAAAAATCCATTCTCTTCCCCACTCTAATCCCAATATTACATGGGAAAATCAGTAGCTTACTTCAATAGAGTCTTGTTGACTTTCCAAGATATTAAAGGTCATCTGGCAACACTACAGCCTGCCCCACACATAAAAGAGAAACACACACACACAAAAGAAACCCAAAGTGTATTACAGATCTTGCCTTTAATGTTATTTAATGACACTTTTAGAGCACTGAGGTTACTTACGGGAGTATTAGCTGCCTTTGCTTGTATATGTGTCAATGTGTGAGAGCTTTTTAAATCGCTTCCTTTCCTATATGCAGTATCTTTCTCTTATCTGTTTGTAGGTTTTTATGTCGGAAAGACACGTTCTTTATAAACAAAATAAAAACAGGCCTGCAAAGTGTTTTATTTCAAAATGGTGAAAATCTCATAGCAAAACATAGTAACGTAGTAATTAACGTTGAATAAAGACCTTTCTAGCCTCCTTCAATGGCGTCGCTATGTTAAAACATTCGGGAAACATGCCCCAGATCTTTGGCAAAGTGCCTTGAATGCTTTAACATAACTTGTATAATAGGAGATCCCAGAATCCCCGGAATCCCTGTAGTACTTTGCGGCTGCGCAATTACATCACCACAGTGACATCATTGCCCAGTCATGCTGTACTATTGGGAAAAAGCTGCCACTGCACTACCTCTGCACTTTACTTTCTCGCCAGTGGGAACAATCTGGTCCGCAGATGCACATGATTCCACAAGTACCTGTATATGCCCCAGTGAGTGCAGTTATAGTGAGTGAGTTGCACTGCGCACAGGTAGGTAATAGTCCCATTAGGCTATACATATATATTATATATATTTAGTTATACATACATACAATGTTTAGGGTTGGAGGGGGGGGCCCTACTGTGTGTGAATATTTAGATTTGGGAGTGGAGATATCCTATTTGCAGCTATCTCATGCTGTTAAAGATTTTATCCTAGAGCCGCTATCGGCTGGGTACATCGGTTTCGGCTGCACCACCATAACTGCCACTATTTGTGTCTTAAAGCTGTGTTCGCGTGACTTTAAGAAACAAATACCCGGAATCGGCTGTCTGTGCACAGCCCCAGAAGTGCGGTTTATAAATTGTAATCGCTGTATATTTATATATAGTAGTTCCTATCCCATTGGCACTTCCTCTTTCGGTTCTTTTCATTTCTTAAGAAGTGAATATTTGAATAAATATTTCCTCCAGGAGACAAGTCTTAGGGTGGGGCTAGATGAGAGTGGAACGTACCCCCCACCTATGTGTCAAACATAGCATTTAATTCAATGCAGTTTGGGTGCTATGTCATGTGCACAGAGGAAAACCTCCAAGAACTAGATCCTATTACTGGATTCTATTGGTTTACTTTTTTTTTTTTGCTAAATTCCTTCCTTTATTGGAGTTTTTTTTCCTCAAAATCACTGAGTGGACCAGTGATTCTCAAACTATTTCAAGCGCTGGCACACTTGCCAATGCAAATTTTTCTCAAGGCACTCCTGTGTTCTTAATGTTGGATTCCAAGGGTTTGTCCACACCCAAAACAAAAATTGGTTGTAAAACACCCCCCAAAACCTAGACCTTGTTAGGTTTAAATATACTTACCGGGCCTCGTTTCCTCGGCTGCCTTCTGCTGCTGTTCTATGCTTTTTCCGTGCACGGAAGCAGCAGAAGGGGCTGGACCGACATCTGCATCAGTGATTGGCTGACACATGATCGGGTAGATATACCTATGAACATATTTCTACTACCAAAATTTGGGGCACGCCGCACACCTCTGACTTTTCACACCAGTGTGCCCCGGCACACCCTTTCAGAAACCCTGGGTTAGACTGTGAGTAAGTTTTTGTCCTACTCAATAGATAGTGTAATGGTTAGATCATAATTTGAGGGGAAGCATTCTGTTTTGTAATCGCATTCACCTAAGAGGCAATTTAAGGGCCATAACTTTTCACGAATCCCAAGCGTATGTGGATTTTCAAACGTAAAAACAAAATTAAAATGGGATTCGTCTGGACAAATGCAGAAAATAATTTCATATGATGATAATTTGATATTTTTTCGTACTTTAGAATCTTTTAAAAATCTAAAGGTAACAAAAGAGAGTAACATGGTGGCACTGTGTATCCCATGATAAACAAACACACAAGTAGACCATGTAACCACTGTAACCTGATCAGAGACCAATGTACGTGGATTTACTACAAGAACCTGCAGTGATATCTGCCTGGTCAGCTCTACTAGATGATTATACAGCTTTGCTGGGCTTCCTGTACACAATAAACATTGTAAACCACAAGAGGAAACCTCTATTCTTCCAACAGACGTCATCATATTTAACACATTCTGGTGTTAACCAGCCTAACCAAACACAAGGAGATATTTATCCAGCTTTTTAACAAAAGACAATTTTAAGCTGACTTTAGATACTGTAGACTACCATAATTTTCTACTATGTCTGCCATCAGCAAACCTTTTAGATCCTTCTCCCTGAATTCAGACCCATTTAATGTCTATAATTAACAATATAAAGATAAAAAGAATTACACAAGCTATTTTCCAATTCATTCACTCAATTCAAGACAAGAGGCAGTCTAGGAAGATTAGCTTTAATAGTCTGAATAAAGCTACACTTGGCTCGCTAAGGTCTCATATAACTGTTATACTTCAGGTCTTGGTGAGTGAACGTTATAAGGAATATACATGGTGTGTGTAAAGACCTTTTTTCCCAACATAATGCGCATATTCAGATAGGGACCACAATTTTATTTCTGATCTGTTTACTGCTGATATGGTTAAAGGGTATCTCCAGTGCTACAAAAAATGTTGCCATTTAGTTTTATTGAAGAACGGGATGTAAAGAAGCTGTGTCCTATGCGCATGCACATAGAGTTCTAAGTCCATCGGGACCTGTCAGACTACATGGTGGTGAGATTCGCGTGGATTGGTTAGTACTTACCTTCTCTCCTAGCTCCTGCAGGTTTTATGAAGAACGTGTAAGTAAGACACACTCCTTAACCTCCCGTTCTCAATAAAACTAAACGCCAAAAATTTTTTTATCAGTGGAGATCCCCTTTAAAGGGCATGTCCACCCCCAAAACTATAATCCCCCCAACACTGGCCCACCATAGTGTAGTTTAATCCTTACCTCACATCCCAGCCCATAGGGTTCTCCTGTAAACCCCCCCCCCCCCAAAGTCCCAAAACTAACCACCAGGAGGATGCAGGGCTCTGCCTGCATCTTGCCTCCGTGTAATATTGCCATGCGCACTGCAGCCCTTCTCCCCCCTCCTCTCCCTCTCCCTCTCCCTCCCGTTCTACTATCCCTCCCCCTAGCGCAAAACCCCCTTATATGCTGCTCCCCCATGTCCCCCCCCCCACCGCATATTTTTTTTTTCCAAAAAGCTCCCCAAACTCTTACTTACCTCTCCTCTTTCCTTCCTCCGCTGCACTGAATGACCGGCAGCCGCGTCCGTGATTGGCTGCCGCTCACCAATCACAGACGCGACTGCCGGTCCCGCCCCTCTGCTTGCACTTCTCGTAAGCAGAGGGCCGGCAGTGCGGCGGAGGAACGAGGGGAGGTAAGTAAGAGTTTGGGGGGCTTTCTGAAAAAAATATTTATGTGGTTGGGGCTGGGGGACATGGGGGAGCAGCATATTAAAAATCAATTTTAGGGGTGGACATACCCTTTTAATAACATTTTACAAACTTATTTAGCGATTAACTTCTACTTTCTCCTATAATGGACCAACACCTGACCCTGACAATTACCATTTTGTTGATGGCATCACATGTGACTATTTTGGTTGACCAAACGGTATTGTATTTTTCTAAACTTTATTGGTCGCTGTTTTTTGTCTTAGATGACTAAACTTCTAACGAGAAACAAACGAGTATTCCAAAATTAAACAAACCATGAAAGAAAGCGCGCGCTGTGGGTATATCCACCACAGGGAACCAAGACAACGACGCTGTCATTTAGAAGAACAACAGTAAATGACATAATACAGGGATAAAGTTATTAACAGCTAATGTGAAAACAAAATTAAAATAGGATTTGTCAGGACAAACAATGAAAGTAATTTTTAAACCCTCCCCCCCTCCCACCATCTAGATCCCCTCAGCCATCTTTGCAACTTTGGATGTAATGTAGGTAATTACTTGCCCCCAACCCGCCGCAGTATTTCTTAGAAAACCCTTGATCCGTACTTACAGAGCCTTCCTCCCACACGTTTCCAGTGACGTCAGCCGAGTCTGTGATTGGTCTGCCCTCAGCCAATCACAGACGCGGCTGAGGTCCGACCCCTGCTTGCAAGCAGGAGTGGAATGGATCGTGTGGGAGACAAGCACTGGTAAGTAGAAATCGGGGGACTTTATTACTGAAATATTGTGGCAGTTGGGTGGGTAGGGGTTACCTACCTTACCCCCAAAGTTGGTTTGGGGGGTGTTTGGGGGGTTTAACCTGTCAGCTGGAATTAAAGGGACAGAACCTATATTCAATGAGATGTTTACGGAAATCAGAGAGGGATGATTGGTCAACTGTTGGTGTCCGCTACTATTCCAAAATATTGCATAGGTGATTAAAGGGGAACTGTGGTCTCCAAACATTAAGTTTAAATGAAAGGCCAGTTCCTTTAAAATGAGCCATTAACAACCTCTCTACGTGCTCACAGCCCAAGATATACAGACATGACTGACCAGAAAGTTAATGGGTGGTAGGCTGACTTGTGACATTCTAAGGCTTCTCCTGCACAGTGCCGCTGTGAGCACAGCCTCAGACCCCTCAGTGTGTGAGGAGACAGAAGTCCCTCCTCCTCTCTGCTGTGTGAGTCCTGACAGAGAAGGTAAGGGAATCTACAGCCCTTCTCTTTCCCTGTGTGAAAACAGCCTTTTCAGGCAGATTTTCTCACTCTGCCTGAAAACTGATTCCCAGAGTTTTATGTAGGGGGGTCTGAGTAATCCATGGCACCCCAGTGGGGGGGCTTAGGCACCCACGAGTGGACGGGGCCATGGCACAGTGGGAGGGTGGGGCCACGGCACCCACGAGTGGCGGCCACATAGGGCTTGCCACTGGAGGGACCTGGGTCCATGAGTGAGAGGGATCAGGGTGGCTGCAAAGGGGAGGAGAGACAACAGGCACAGATTGACTGACAGCTTCAGAGCAGGAAGCAGGAAGTGCAGGGGACCTGGTGATGCTGGTGCCATATCACTCACAAAAAGTAAATATCTTTAAATAAACCATGTTAGAAATTGAAAAAATCTCAGGGGAGCAATTCCTATCAATTACCCCAATTTACCTAAAGTCATTTTTGGACCACAGTCCCCTTAATAGGGCCGATAGTGTTTTATAAATATCTGGCCCTACTAATAAAATAGTGTATGCGCCATGGGCACTCAATTGGTTTCCCTGTGCCTACAACTCTTTAGTGTCAGTGATCTCTACCCTCAACATTCCTTTTATACAGGCCTTTATTTGCCTTTGGACCTGAAAACAGGCAAGCTTGGGCAAATACATTGAAATGGTGAATATATGGAAGAGTCCATGTATCAATCTCGTACACCTAAAGGGTCCCAATCTAGCCCTATCTATTGTCTTACTAAGTTTATTTGACCCGGTGTGGTTAAAAAAATAACCCAACACTAGCAGGGAGATCCAATAAAAGTTCTTATGTTAAAATGGTGCTAGTTTTGCACCAAAATCAGAGTTAGGTTTCAAATGTTAAATAAGATCTGATTGGCGGGGCAAAATTAGCACCATTTTTAACGATAAGAACTTTCATTGAATCTCCCTGAAAATATTTTCAAACAACTTTTCCCTACATTTATTTGAATGTAACATCCTACTGTTTACCTCGTCAAGATCTCTACCCCACATAGAAGTTTGTTAGTTTACCACTAATATATATAGGGAATTCTCTTTATCCTGTTTATACCATGTGTAATAAATCATCATATCCAGAGGGTCCACTAGACTAATCCAGGTTGTGGGTTAAGCAAACTACAACAGGTGCAGAGGGGCAAATGGTTCTGAACTACCAGGCTGGGCCATATAGCCTGTGGGTATTTGAATCAAATGATTAAGCTTAACATCTGTGTTGTTTCATCTACCTAGTAAATTAAGTCTGGGATCTGCCAAAGCCCGTCGAAGAAATGCTGTAAAATGATACCAGAAACAAACAGCATGAATACAAGAGAATAACAAAACAGGCGAGCGGTTCTGTGTGGAAATTCCACGGAACCGAAAATCGTTTTGAACCCAATTTCAGACCCCATTTTACATTTTTCAACCTTGTTTTCTAATCCTTTGTCAACTGCAATTTTTGACTTTCAACCCCGATATTCAAATTTTTTTACCAAGATTATGGAAATTCTAATAATGTGGTACTGATGATGTGGTTACACAAAAATCACCTGCGTATCCACACTCACGATACAATACATATCGATAGAATATTGAGAAATTAGCTGGCTGTAAATTTCACAGTGGGTAAATTCCTTAATGGGATTTACCCACATTTGCAAACGCGATATTGAATCGCAAAAGGAGCATTTACCCAGAGCGATACTAGGCTTGTAAAGTTACACTTCTTTGTCTGTCCTGACGTCTGAGTCTGTGACAACACGATGTGTTTTTATTCAGTCCTTTCCTCTTGGCACTTGAGGGAGAGAAAAAATATCCACAGATCCCTGGTTTCTAAATGACCATGGTTTCAAAGTCACCAGAAAATCATCAGATCTGGCAGGAAAATCCTGGTCAATTTGAAAATTGTGGTAAAAACAAAAACTTCCACTTCCAGTTCCATTCGTCTCTAATAAACATTCAGGGAGATTCAATAAAAGTTATTTTCATTAAAAATGGAGCTAATTTTGCCCCAACCAATCAGATGTTATTTTACATTTGAAAGCTAACTCTGATTGTTGGTCAAAATTAGCACCATTTTTAACGATAGAACCTTTATTGAATAACCCTGATGATTCTCTATGAGGAGGAATGCTAAATAACAGTTATAAAAGAGAATTAAGAAATAAGAAAAACTTTGTGGCATGGCAGCTTTTTTTCAATGCTTAGAAAAGATCCACAAACACTGTGCAGTGGGGACCTTTGGTGGAACAAGATGAAAGCGCCTCGTGTGTCTCTAGAAACAAAGAAACAAAATGTTCCGGCTATGTGTTGTGCTTATAGATGCGTAAGCTGGTTAATAAAGGACAATCAAGTAGAGTATTGAGGCTTTTCTAGTTTCAGTGAAGGCATTTGAGAATACAATGGATAACAGGCAAAAAACAACTAACAAAACAGATCATTGACCGAATCTTGCTGATCTCCTACTTGAATAAACAACCAGACAGATGATGTCCAACCTTGGCTATTTAGTCAATCCCTTTAAAGAAATGCATTCTTGGACATACAGTACGTAATGCAATACAGTAGAGAAGGGACATGGGAAATTTCATATAACAACAATTATGGACATGCGTTATGAAGCCGATCCATAGGAACCAAGGGTTTAAAAGATTCAGTCCAATGGCATCAGTTTTGCTAAGAACATTAGTTAATGTTAAGTAAGATACATGTAATAGAGTAATAACCTATACAGCCCACAAACCACTGAAATGTGGGTGTGCTATGGGTATGATACACAATAATCTATAAACAAATGTGAAAGGAAAAGAGCTCCCTATCATAGATACCCACTAGACTCCACAGATAACCTGTAGAGGCACTCTACGAGCTTCCTTCGTCGGTCGTGGTAGTGCCGGGAGGGTGGATAGCAGCGAGTGAGACTTACATATGTCCAGAGAGTGTATGTGTCACCGTTGTAGCGGAAAACCTTAGAAACCCTGGAGACTGTGAGGACTGGTTTAACAACGGACGAAGGAAGCTCGATCCAACACGGCAGACACTTAAGTATTGTGATAACAGTATCCATTGTTTTGTCCATGTATCACGCTTTGAGCCATTTACTAAGGTGATATACTCAGGGAAGGCTTCTTCTGCTTTTTGGCTTTCTTGCTTTTTTTAGGTGAGTTTACCCCGACCCCGCGGATGTGAGTCCGAGCCACCCGCGAAGCCTATTACTAACATGCTTGCTTATGGGCCTAGCTCTTGTTGCTTATCTGCTATGTATAGATCATCCCTTTTCATTAACAAATTGCAACTAACCCTTTCTGCTTTGCCGCTATTACCCACCGGAACCTAGTTTTAGATAACCTTTTCCAGCACCTAGGGACGCCTAGGCTGCAGGCAGTTTATACATATATATTTTTTTGTTTTTGTATTTTATGAGGTATTGCTATAAATGATAAGTGTTTTAACATTATATTAACAATAAGATATATTTTTAATTATGATGGTGATGGGGTGACTCTTTCAGTACCTTCACTTATATTTTCAGTTCCCCAGGAGGTTTGGGGATAAAATTTCCTAGTCTATGCCTTTAGAGTGCCTCTACAGGTTATCTGTGGAGTCTAGTGGTATCTATATAGGGAGCTCTTTTCCCTTTCACATTTTGTTTAGAATATTAGTTAATGATAATATTTATCATAAATACAAGTGCTGATTTAAATAATCCCCCACCTTTCAGCATTATCTGGTTCAGGACATATTTGCATGGAACGTTCCTGTTTATAAAACATCTCTGGAAAATCTAAATTCATGCTCAGAATGTAGTTTAGGGTTTCTAATAATATTCAATAATCTAATACTAGTCTAATACACTAATTATAGTCTAATAATATCTATACATCTAATTATAGTCTAAATAATAGTCTAATAACAGCTCATTATGCCTAATAATATCTAATACAGTCTAATTATAGTCTAATAAGGTCCTAATAACAGTCTAATTATAGCCTAATAATAGTCTAATAACAGTCTAATTATAGTCTAATAATAGCTAATAACATTCTAATTATCTCTAATAAGTCTAATAACAGTCTAATTATACCTAATAATAGTCAATACAGTCTAATTACGTCTAATATATCTAATACTTAGTATAGCCTAATAAAGTCTAATATCAGCTAATATATGTCTAATAATAGCTAATAAACAACCTAATTATGTTTAATAATAGTCTAATATCAGTCTAATAATAGTCTAATAACAGTCTAATATCAGTCTAATCATAGTCTAATAATGTCTAATAATCGTCTAATAATAGTCTAATAACAGTCTAATCATAGTTTAATAATAGTATAATATCATTCTAATCATAGTCTAATAATAGTCTAATAATTGTCTAATAATAGTCTAATAACATCAATCATAGTTTATAAGAGTTCTAATAACAGTCTAATCATAGTTTAATAATAGTCTAATATCAGTCTAATCATGTCTATAATATTCTAATAATTGTCTATAATGTCTAATAACATCTAATCATGTTTAATAATAGTCTAATAACAGTCATCATAGTTTAATATAATAGTCTAATATCAGTCTATCATAGTTCTAATAATAGTCTAATAATGTCTAATAATAGTCTAATACAGTCTAATCAAGTTAATAATAGTCTAATATCAGTCTAATCATAGTCTAATAATAGTCTAATAATGTCTAATAATAGTCTAATAACAGTCTAATCATGTTTTAATAAAAGTCTAATAACAGTTAATCAGTTTTAATAAAGTCTAACACAGTTTAATCATAGTCTAATAACAGTCAATAATAGTCTAATAACAGTCTAATAACAGTTTAATAACAGTTTAATACAGTCTAATAACAGTCTAATCCAATATAAAACAAACCTGTCAATATGCACAATGCTGGACCCATATGCACGCGCACTTGACATCATCCAACCGCCGGCCACCAGGTGGGTCCGGGGTGAGAGCGCAGTGCAATGAATGCATAGAGGTTTGCGCACGGGGGAGGGATGTGTGTGTGTGCGGGGTGTTGCGACCCGCGGGGTTTGCTAGAATATATCTAAGAAAGCTAAGATGTTGCTGAAATGATCGTTACTGTATTAACTTGGCTTTATAAATTTACATCTACACCCACAGGGATCCCTAGAATAATGTTTGTCTCTTTACATAAAGTTATGTTTCATTTTACAGACAACTCTTTATTTTAGGGGAGAGAGGAAGAAACCGAGGTTCCAGAATGCTGAAAGAAATACCAATAATGTTCTCTACACTCATGCGAAACAAAGGCTCCTTAATATGAAATTTATATAAAAATAAAATTAAGTTTGTGATGCCAACTTCAACATGACAGTTGAAGTACGTGGAAGTTGTACATTTCTTTTGCCTCAACATTTAAACAAAAGCTCCAGCAAAAAATAAAATAAAATAGGTCCACCGTAGAGATGTAATGTGGGTCAAATCCAATCTCTGGTTTCAAAGTCTCAACAACTTTCAGAACTCCCGAATTTCACAGAAACCTGGATTTTTTCGAATTTTCAATTTTTATCGAAAATCGAAAGTAGACGATTTTCTAAAATTGAAACCGAATTTTGAAAATTCGAAAACGAACGAAACTCAACAGTTTCGAACATCTCTACTCCCTTTGCAGGCGGACTGTCGGTAGACAAGGGTGAAGCTCCTTGTTTGTGTCTAGAGATGAAGAAATAGTCCAGGTTGTGTTCATATTTTTCTCAAGTGAAGACTTGAGAATCCCCGGAAAACTAAAATATCAATCACTGGCCAAATCGTGTCTAATCTTTTGCCTGATCACAAGTGACCAGAAAATGTTCACCTTGATATTTACTGAATAAAGGATTCTTGGAAACATTGCAGGGAAAATAAAGAAAGATTCAAGACACAAAATGAAAAGATTCCATAACAACAATATGAAATCAGCTGAGAATCCTGGAAACACCAAGGACTTATGAGGTATCAATACAGATGCTTATAGCTTAAAAACACTCAGTAACAATAGTATAAGTATTGGAAGGACATTAGTTAAATGTTTGCATAAAACCACAATTGCTGACCGTAGCTTAACTAGGAATCACTGCAAAACTATGATGGGCCCCCTATCCCTGCTTCATTCACAGTGTTTTCTGGGACGAGCATATCTGTCATATACCCCCCCGATCCCTTGTAGTTCCGCCCCTGATTGTTGATTAAAACACTTCCCCATCATATTATGTTATCTGGTTCAGAGATATTGACAGGGAACTTTCTTTCTCCTACTCAGATCAAGAAGAAGATGAGAATGAGCTTCTATCACTCATCACTTTGTTCTCCCTTTAAAACGTTTTTTTTTACCCATGGCCTCTAGATCCAGAAACAAAAATCCATTCTCTTCCCCACTCTAATCCCAATATTCACTGGGAAAATCAGTAGCTTACTTCAATAGATTCTTGTTGACTTTCCAAGATATTAAGGTCATCTGGCAACACTACGCCTGCCCACACATAAAAGAGAACACACACACACAAAAGAAACCCAAAGTGTATTACAGATCTTGCCTTTAATGTTATTTAATGACACTTTTAGAGCACTGAGGTTACTTACGAGTATTAGCTGCCTTGCTTGTATATGTGTCAATGTGTGAGAGCTTTTAAATCGCTTCCTTCCTATATGCAGTATCTTCTTTCTCTTATCTGTTTGTAGGTTTTTATGTTCGGAAAGACACGTTTTTATAAACAAAATAAAAACAGGCCTGCAAAGTGTTTTATTTCAAAATGGTGAAAATCTCATAGCAAAACATAGTAACGTAGTAATTAACGTTGAATAAAACTTCCTAGCCTCCTTCAATGGCGTCGCTATGTTAAAACATTCGGGAAACATGCCCCAGATCTTTGGCAAAGTGCCTTGATGCTTTACATAACTTGTATAATAGGAGATCCCAGAATCCCCGAATCCCTGTAGTACTTTGCGGCTGCGCAATTACATCACCACAGTGACATCATTGCCCAGTCATGCTGTACTATTGGGAAAAAGCTGCCACTGCACTACCTCTGCACTTTACTTTCTCGCCAGTGGGAACAATCTGGTCCGCAGATGCACATGATTCCACAAGTACCTGTATATTGCCCCAGTGAGTGCAGTTATAGTGAGTGGATTTGCACTGCGCACAGGTAGGTATAGTCCCATTAGGCTATACATATATATTATATATATTTAGTTATACATACTACTGTTTAGGTTGGAGGGGGGGGCCCTACTGTGTGTGATATTTAGATTGGGAGTGGAGATATCCTTTGCAGCTATCTCATGCTGTTAAAGATTTTATCCTAGAGCCGCTATCGGCTGGGTACATCGGTTTCGGCTGCACCACCATAACTGCCACTATTTGTGTCTTAAAGCTGTGTTCCGTGACTTTAAGAAACAAATACCCGGAATCGGCTGTCTGTGCACAGCCCAGAAAGTGCGGTTTATAAATTGAATCGCTGTATATATATATATAGTAGTTCCTATCCCATTGGGCACTTCCTCTTTCGGTTTCTTTTCATTTCTTAAGAAGTGAATATTTGAATTAATAAATTTCCTCCAGGAGACAAGTCTAGGGTGGGGCAGATGAGAGTGGAACGTACCCCCCCCCTAGTGTCAACATAGCATTTAATTCATGCAGTTTGGGTGCTGTCATGTGCACAGAGGAAAACCTCCAAGAACTAGATCCTATTACTGGATTCTATTGGTTTACTTTTTTTTTGTGCTAATTCCTTCCTTTTATGTGTTTTTTTTCCTCAAAATCACTGATGTACCAGTGATTCTCAAACTATTTCAAGCGCTGGCACACTTGCCAATGCAATTTTTCTCAAGGCACTCCTGTGTCTTAATGTTGGATTCCGGGTTTGTCCACACCCAAACAAAAATTGGTTGTAAAACCCCCCCAAACTAGACCTTGTTAGGTTTAAATATACTTACCGGGCCTCGTTTCCTCGGCTGCCTTCTGTGCTGTTCTATGCTTTTTCCGTGCACGGAAGCAGCAGAAGGGGCTGGACCGACATCTGCATCAGTGATTGGCTGACACATGATCGTGTAGATATACCTATAACATTTCTACTACCAATTGGGGCACGCCGCACACCTCTGACTTTTCACACCAGTGGTGCCCCGGCACACCCTTTCAGAAACCCTGGGTTACGGTGAGTAAGTTTTTGTCCTACTCAATAGATAGTGTAATGGTTAGATCATAATTTGAGGGGAAGCATTCTGTTTTGTAATCGCATTCACCTAAGAGGCAATTTAAGGGCCATAACTTTTCACCGAATCCCAGCGTATGTGGATTTTCAAACGTAAAACAAAATTAAAATGGGATTCGTCTGGACAAATGCAGAAATAATTTCATATGATGATAATTTGATATTTTTCGTACTTTAGATCTTTTAAAAATCTAAAGGTAACAAAAGAGAGTAACATGGTGGCACTGTGTATCCCATGATAAACAAACACACAATAGACCATGTAACCACTGTAACCTGATCAGAGACCATGTACGTGGATTTACTACAGAACCGGCAGTGAATATCTGCCTGGTCAGCTCTACTAGATGATTATACACTTTGCTGGGCTTCCTGTACACAATAACATTGTAAACCACAAAGGAAACCTCTATTCTTCCAACAGACGTCATCATATTTAACACATTCTGGTGTTAACCAGCCTAACCAAACACAAGGAGATATTTATCCAGCTTTTTAACAAAAGACATTTTAACTGACTTTAGATACTGTAGACTACCAAATCTACTATGTCTGCCATCAGCAAACCTTTAATCCTTCTCCCTGAATTCAGACCCATTTAATGTCTATAATTACAATATAAAGATAAAAGAATTACACAAGCTATTTCCATTTTCATTCACTCAATTCAAGACAAGAGGCAGTCTAGGAGATTAGCTTTAATAGTCTGAATAAAGCTACACTTGGCTCGCTAAGGTCTCATATAACTGTTATACTTTCAGGTCTTGGTGATGGAACGTTTAAGGAATAACAGGGGTGTGTGTAAGACCTTTTTTCCCAACATAATGCGCATATTCAGATAGGGACCACAATTTTATTTCGGATCTGTTTACTGCTCTGATATGGTTAAAGGGTATTCTCCTACCAGTGCTACAAAAAATGTTGCCATTTATTTTATTGAAGAACGGGATGTAAAGAAGCTGTGTCCTATGCGCATGCACATAGAGTTCTAAGTCCATCGGGACCTGTCAGACTACATGGTGGAAGAGCGAGTGATTGGGTTAGTACCTTACCTTCTCTCCTAGCTCCTTGAAGCGTAGTAAGACACACTCCTTACCTCCCGTTTTCAATAAAACTAAACGCCAAAAATTTTTTTTATCAGTGGGATCCCCTTTAAAGGGCATGTCCACCCCCAAAACTATAATCCCCCCCAACTACTGGCCCCACCATGTAGTGTAGTTTAATCCTTACCTCACATCCCAGCACCATAGGGTTCTCCTGTAAACCCCCCCCCCCCCCAAAGTCCCAAAACTAACCACCAGGAGGATAGCAGGGCTCTGCCTGCTATCTTGCCTCCGGTAGATATTTGCCATGCGCACTGCAGCCTCTCCCCCCCTCTCTCTCCCTCCCTCTCCCTCCCGTTCACTATCCCTCCCCCTAGCGCAAAACCCCCTTATATGCTGCTCCCCCATGTCCCCCCCAACCGCATATTTTTTTTTTTCCAAAAAGCTCCCCAAACTCTTACTTACCTTCTCGCTTTCCTCCGCTGCACTGAATGACCGGCAGCCCGTCGTGATTGGCTGCCGCTCAGCCAATCACAGACGCGACTGCCGGTCCCCCCCCTCTGCTTGCATTCTCGTAACAGAGGGCCGGCAGTCGGCGGAGGAACGAGGGGAGGTAAGTAAGAGTTTGGGGGGCTTTCTGAAAAAAATATTTATGTGGTTGGGGCTGGGGGACATGGGGGAGCAGCATATTAAAAATCAATTTTAGGGGTGGACTACCCTTAAATAACATTTTACAAACTTATTTTAGCGATTAACTTCACTTTCTCCTATAATGGACCAACACCTGACCCTGACAATTACCATTTTGTTGTGGCATCACATGTGACTATTTTGGTTGACCAAACGTATTGTATTTTTCTAAACTTTATTGGTCGCTGTTTTTTTGTCTTGATTACAAACTTCTAACGAGAAACAAACGAGTATTCCAAAATTAAACAAACCATGAAAGAAAGCGCGCGCTGTGGGTATATCCACCACAGGGAACCAAGACAAACGACGCTGTCATTTAGAAAACAACAGTATGACATAGTACAGGATAAAGTTATTAACAGCTAATGTGAAAAACAAATTAATAGGATTTGTCAGGACAAACAATGAAAGTCATTTTTATATGTTGATGATTTGAGTTTTTTTCTTAATTTAGGATCTTTTCAAAATCGGAACAAAACAAAAAGAGAACATGACGGCGCTGCGTATCCCATAGTAATAAAACACGCAAGTAGACCACATTTCTGGTCTACTTGCATGTTTTATTACTATGGGATACGCAGCGCCGTCATGGATAGCCCACATCTATGACAACTATGGGCACATGGTAACGCTCCTTCTGGCAAATACAACAGATGGAAGGGCCTAGAATTCTGAATTGGCTTCTGGCCTCTGATGGATCCTTTGCTGCTACAGACATTTATACAATCTTGCTATTCAAAAGCTTTTCTTAATGAAATTACAAATGTTTTCCTCCATTTTTCTCATATTATTAAATAATGACACCAAACATTAGTATTAAATAGAACTTACCAGATCATTTCTCTGTCTCGTGAAGGTTCTCATTCATTCAGGTCATGGTATATCTGTTGTATTCAATTAGATCAACTGGACTAGCGACATCATATACGCAGTGCAGTGCAGTATGCTCTGATTTGTATGTGGGGGAGACCAACAGCAACTGCATCAACGTATGGCCCAGCCAGAAGAGCAATTCCTCGGGTCAGGACTCAGCCGTGTACCGGCATCTTAAGGATAAAGGACATTCCTTTGAAGATTGTATGTTTTCATATTGGCAAGGAATATGACTGGTTCAAGAGAGGTGTTAAGGAGGCCATTTATGTGAAATAAAGAAACCAAGCCTAAATAGAGGTGGGGGGTTTCGACACCAACTGTCTGCCATGTACAATGCTGTTTTAACCACTTACTCTGGGCGTTCCTATAACACCTCTTAGCCACTATCCAATCACACCCTTAACACCACCTGGCTGTGATATGCTAATTGGATTTCCAGGGTACATAATTGCCACAGATTCTTGTACAATCATTCTGAATTGAGAAAGCCAGTCGGATGACTAGCAAAACGTCTTCAAGAACTAAACTTCAAGTCCAGTTGATCTAATTGAATAAAACAGATATTTCTCCGTCTCATTCACATTCCATCTAACGTTCTCATATTAATTTCATCATTGGTAAGGCCCATTAGTGACCTTGAATGACCCTTTAGAACTTCCCTTCTGTGTCTGTTGGATTTGTTTATCTCTTATTTCCAGTAATGAATAGTCATTCCAGTAAAGAGCAGAACCATGTAAGTCGAGTCTATCTGCAAACCAGATGTGTATGTGCACAGGAGCTTTATCTATAATATTTACCCCCCCCACCTTCTGAATTTGAAGTAATTTGCATCTAAACAAGTAACAATATTTACACATGATCTAGAGAACATTGTAATCATATTAGACAGATTTGATGGTCGATCTATAAACTATGAAATATCTGAATATTGTCTTATGGCAAATAGCGTTATTTTCGCTGTATTTGTAAAGCCGACCACTTTTGCCACATAAAGTATTGCTGCCGCTATGTGAAGCTGTAGCATCTTTTCTATTTGCTGCGATAGAGGACCGGTAAATATTGCACACATTGCTGTTTTATTTGCTTTAGGTCCTGTATCGAAGTGGAAAGAGAAAATGTCATCTATGTAAAACCGGAAATCGACGATAGCATTAGAGTAAAATGCTGGAAAATAGTTTAACACCCCCCTGGACCCTTATAAGTATTGAGACACACATATATGTAAGTGCATTTTCAACACTTTGAAATGGCCGAACTTAAAACAAGGAAACGCTTATCGACATTTATTAATTCCGATCGAGCGGTTACCGCGGCGATAATTAAAATGCCGGTAATGACTTTTCATCACCAATTATTGCTGCTTTGTAAATTGCTGTAAGTCTAAATTTGGTGAAAAGGGCGGTAATTATGATGGTGAAAAGTTAACAAACCTATATGAATATGCCCCTTAGACTTTCCCCGTCCTGGCTCATTTGTTTTACAATCGAATGTAGACCCGGGAAAAGCAACAGACTGTGTTACCGCCGGGTACAGACATTAGGGAGTAATTAAAAGACCACTCTTTTTTTTTTACTGTATATACTCGAGTATAAACCGACCCGAGTATAAACCGAGGCACCCAATTTCACCTAAAAAATCTAATAAAAGTTGTTGACTCGAGTATAAACCGAGGGTAGTAACTTGGCATTCAAGATGTTTGGAAACTACAACTCCCAGCATGCTTTATTAGCTGGGATGGCCACAATGCCCAACGCAATCGCATGAGATTTCTATGCGTTGGCCATGCGTTTTTTTCAATACGTAGAGGAAAACGCATGTGATTGCGATTAAAAGCGGAACGCAAATCGCAACGCACCTGAAAACGCGCGTTTTCCCCCAATTATTTAAAAAAACCGCAAAGCGCAGAAAAAACGCAGCAGTGTTGGCCCTTAGGGTTGTGCCTTTTTTTTGCGCTTGTGCATGCGTTGACACTTTTTTCATATCATGAAAAACGCGTGCAAACGCACCGAAAACGCAAGTTTTTAGGTGGAATTGCGATGTGCGATCTGCATTTTAAATCGCACTGCAATCTTATGAAAAAAATTGCAGCCGGCAAATGCAATGAAATCGCATGCGATTACGTTGCCAGTATGTGCCGTGCCCTTACTTTCACTTTACTCCCCTTTTAGAACAGGGAGAGACATGAGAGTATGATGGGGGAATTGAATTCCTCTTTGTCACCTGGCTGACATACTGAGCGGTGTCCGAGCTCAAACAAGCTGGACAGTGGCAGTATCTCAGGGATACACCAGAAAGCTTTGACATTCAGCCGTGTTTGCTTTATAGTTTCAGCGAAAGGTGTTAGTAAGAGAGTGAATTTCTTCTACAATAACTTTTTATAAAAGATTGAGCAAAGCACTTGCCACAGGTCCTTGGCTGCTTCCGTATTCTCTGCATATATTAAAATATAAAACTTTACATTTGGACAGTTTAAGGGACCGATTCGCTTATAAAAACAAACACGCTTGTCTTTTGTCATTATATTAAGGGTTGTTTACTATTAGAATTGTTTTCCTTTGTAAAAAGAATAACCAGGGAATCACTTGAAATGGACGTAACCTTATTATTAAATGGCTACAACACCAGATTCATTCTTAAGCAGGCAAATAAAAGAGGTGAGTGCATTAGAGCTTTTTTAGAAGGCGAGTTTCAACAATACACATTCTGAACAGTAGATGTCGCTGGTCTTCTTCCGTGCCTGTGGCAACGCATGCTGTGTGTAAAGCTGACAAAATGCAATTATGCATAAACAGTTTTTTGGACAATTTCAAGCCAATTTAAGGACTGAAACGATAACGACCGGTATTACCGATATCGTAAATACCGGTCGTTATAGGGAAATACCGGCGTTATCGGTAAAAACACCAGGTCGTAGTTTCGATGAACGATCAGTATTCTACGATAACGATACCGATCTTTCTAAATAGGGCCCTTGGTACAAGGAAGTGTTTCCTACCTGACTAAGCCAGCAAGGTTTGGGGGGGGGTAAAGTGGTAGCCACTGAGATACAAAAATGGCTAAAAGCATTACAATGGTCTGGATAGTCTAGGGCCAAATTACAACCATTCGGTTCGTATTGGTAGTTTATAAGGAAATCTAACAACAGGGACAGGACAGGACCAAAACAAACCGGGCTGTACATGTGTTTTATTATTGGTGAGCAACACAAAACAATAGTTCACTTAAACACAGACTCAACCCTCCCAAGCGGTTCCTTACCACTATAACTTGTGAGTTTCAGCGTGGAATGAGATGGGACCCTGGAAGTTGAACATTGTTTCCTTTACACCATCGCCGATGAAGGACTCTCTGCGTAAGATGATGAGTTGGTGTAGGCTTGGGCTGCCGAATAAAGGCACTGCAGGAAGTTAGGAGTAGGCTGGGGTTTAGACTGTTAACATCAATTGAGGTAGTGGGGTTGCGTTCCTAACATGATACAGGAAATTAAATTCTGAATTTGTAAGGCGGTGTGCGGACTGTATTAAAACATGTAAAAATTAAGTATACAAAATTCCCAAATATGTACCACAGCCAGTGTCAATAGACGACTCCCCACTCCAGGGTCTCGGTTTATACGGAGTGTGAAAAACGGAGTGGATGTCATTTGAATTGCCATAATAAATAAGATTGAAACATTATAAGTCCCCGTGGCCGTTAGAGAATTTTCCTTTCCCAATAAACGGTTAAGATCGACCGCATTTTGAAGGCTTTGGACCACGGACGGGAGTTTTTTCGACTCTTAAAAAACTATCCCTTCCGGCAATGCCAGTTAATAAACAGGAGGTTCGGACTTCCTTGCATGTTCACAAAGTAGGAACCAAATGGGCAGATCCACACAGACAAGTGGAACACAACAACTTCCTTGGAAGGACCAAGTCTTGAGTAAGTTCCCCTGTCTTTAGGGGAGGAGGTTGTTCCCGATCTTTCCAGGTCAGAATGCCCCATTCTCCTGACGTGGTTTCTGTACAGCTGATGCGGAAGCATTGAGGGATGGAGCTCATTTAGTTTGTGCAAGAAGCAGAGAAATTGAGTAGACACAGGCCACCCATGACCACAAAACATAGCCAGCCGTAACCATGGCCTGATTTCCTCAGGCAGAGCATATACAGAGAGTGGATAGCGAGACAGCTCAAAATTAATCCCGGCCACACAGTACAGAGAGAGAGAAAAGGAGAAGAGAAATAATACAACATGTCCTAGAAAAAAAGAAAAGAGCTTAGCAGGGGTTCCTGCGTGATTGGCAAGATTCTATAATCGACTATGGTGACAACATCCTAACAACTATAGGTAGGTACTGTGATATGATAGGAAAACTCTAATACCTGACTTTTAGAATGAGACACACACTTTCAGATTTTCTAGGTGTTTTTAATAAGATCATTGTGGAAGATGAGAGTAGTGGAGGTCTTTGTAAAAGAATTTGGAGAGTTGTTTGTCCACCGTGATGGAAAAATCAGGTGGCGTGTGCCGTGTAGAAGTAAAAAACACAAGACGTGTTCCCTGACGCAACGCTGAAACACACCCTAAACATGCGATTCCTAATAAATACGTGTCAAACACATTTGTGTCTTCGTGATTGTGCCACTTAGTAAATCACCAACTACTTTTAACCCACCATAAATGAAACTTCAATCTTTCTTAAAACTACCAAGCTATTTATGCATATAAGTCAGGTCATGGGACAGGGAATGAGGATGATTGCCTAGAGGGGTTGGGACTGGATGGAGTGTCTTTATTCAACCTCCTTAACATACTATTACTGATGTACTGTACTGTACTGTACATGACGGTACTGTACTATACTAGATTTACGTACGTTACGATACCACTGTACTATTACTATACTATACTGCGACATTTACTATACGATATACTGTACTGGACTATATGTTACATACTGTACTATACTTTATACTATGATGCTACTATACTATATACTGACTTATACTCTATACTGTCTATACTATACTGTTACTGTACTATAATATACAATATACTATACGTGTATATACTGGACTATAATGAGATAATACACTTATACTATAATATACTATACTATACATGTTACTATACTATACTGTACTATACTGTACTATAATTCTATTACTATACCTGTACGTATACTATACATACTGTACTTGACGGTAATGTTACTGTATTACTATATAGTATTACTGGACTGTACTATACTGTACTATACTGCTAATGTACTTTACATACTGTACTATACGTACTGTACTATACTATATACTGTAATGTACTATACACGTAAGATAATATTACTATACTGCTAATATACTTATACGTATATACTGTAATGTACTATTACTGTGACATACTGTACTGAACTATACTGTACTATTTACTATAACTGTAAGTATACTATATATGTACTATACTTATACGGTACTATTACTGTACTATACATATAATGTACTATTACTATACTGTACTGCTTACTATACGAACACTATACTATACATTTTACGGTACTAGACGTACTGTACTATACTATATTACTGTTGTACTATACTATTACGATACTTACTATAGACGTATAGTACTATTTAATTGTATATAATATATGACTGTACTTATATATTACTTACTACTATATTTATATGTAGCTACTATTACTATATACGATACATTACTATACTAATACATATACGATATACTATACAATACTATACGTACTATACGATACTATAACGTGTACTTCGACATATACGGACTATTACTATATACTATACCTGTACTATACTATGACTATACGTATACTACTTACTTACTGTACTGCTATACTATTACGTATACTGTATTACTGTATGTTACTTATATACGTACTGACTTACTGATTACTGTACCGTACTATATTAATGTACTATTGTACGACTATACTATTATACTGTACTGACTTAACGTATATACTATACTATACTGTACTATTAACTATACTACGTATGTACTATATGTACTATAATACGTACTATACTGACTATATATACGTTACTACTATAACGGTATATACTATACTGTGACTTACTGTACTTATTACTATAGACTGGACTACTATACTTACTGTTCGTAGATATACGTACTGTTACTTATCGTATCAGACCGTTAGATATACTGTACTGTACTATATACTACTTACTTACCACATGCTACTTACTGTACTGAAGTACTAACTATACTTACTAATACTATACTATTACACTTACTATACTGTACTATACTATACTTGTCTAGACTTAAAAAAATACGTATATACTGGAATACTAACTACTATAATGATCTCACAATACTTACTATACTATACGATACTACTAATATATAGACTGCTACTACTACTAAATACTTACGTACGTACTGATGGATATACAATACTTACTATACATAACTGACTACTATACTTATGTACGTACTTATACATGTGCATACAATTTAACTATATACTGTATACTGATACTATAACTATCAGGTACTTACTCACTACTTACGTACGACTATTATCACTATACTGTACTGCGTACTATAGGTTACTAATATACACTGGATTACTATACTCGGATTACACTACTGTGGACTATACTATACATAGTGTACTATAGTGACTATACTTACTATACTGTACAATTTACTGGACTGATATATACATACTGTACCAAGACTATATACTGTACAATACTATACATGTACTATACTATAACTGTTATTGTACTACGATTACGTCTATACTATACTTTACTAGTACGATACTGCTAGCTTGTACTTATGACAGTCACTGTACTAATATAACTGATATACTATACTGTACGATACTACTACACTAGACGTGATACTGACTATTCCTTAGCTATACTGTACAATACTATACTGTACTTACTATACTGTACTGTACTTATACAGTGTATACTGAGTACATCGTACTTCTGAGTACTACGTGATTGAATCAACTGAATGAGACGTGGCACAGAGCGCGGTAGAGACTGCAGTGGGGGGGGGTACGGACTATATACGGTAACTAAGACGTGACGTAGAGCGAAATGGAAATCATACGAACTGAATACAACGATGTACGGGACAAACGATACCGTACGAGTAGACCTATACTCTATACAATTGGAACTGGTACACTATATATACGTAATATACTATAGATACATAGCACTGTACTATACTATATACTGTATATACATATATGCTTACTATACTAATACTGTACTATACTATTACCTGTGACTATAATACCTTACTATTACTGTATAACCTATACACTATACTTGTATATAGACTATACGACTATACGGACTATACTATTACATATTATGTAACTATTTCTATACTAGTCTAGGTACTATTACTATACGTAACTGACTTACTGTACTGTACTATACTATATATGTACTATACTATACTTTACTGTACTGCTTGTGAAGGTTCTCATTCATCCAGGTCATGGTATATCTGTTGTATCATAATTAGATCAACTGGGACTTGAAGTAGTTCTTGAAGACGTTTCGCTAGTCATCCGACTGGTTCTCAATTCAGAATGACTTGTACAAGAGATTTGTGGCAATTATGTACCCTGGAAAATCCCAATTGCATATCACAGCCAGGTGTGTAAGGGTGTGATTGATAGTGGCTAAGAGGTGTTATAGGAACGCCCAGAGTAAGGTGTTAAAACAGCATTGTACAGGCAGACAGTTGTGTCGAACCCCCCCACCCTATTTAGGCTTGGTTTCTTTATTTTCACATAAATGGCCTCTTAACACCTCTCTTGAACCAGTCACTTCCTTCGCCAGCTATTAACATTACAATCTTCAAAGGAGGTCCTTTATCTTAAGATTTGTAGTACACACGGTGAGTCTGACCCGAGGAATTGGCTGTTCTGTGCTGGGCCATACGTTGATGCAGTTGCTGTTTGGTCTCCCCCACATACAAATCTGATTCTTCATATGGCACTGCACTTGCATATCGATGATGGCGCTTTTCTTGTGTTTGGTATTGGGTTCTTTCGGATTTTTGATACAATTGCTGCTCATATAGGGGTGTTCGTTTCTTTAAAGCAGACAGTGGATAGTGTTTGTGAAAATTCTTCTAATTCTGGGAGATCCCCTGCTACAATGGTGAATGACCCATGTTTTCTCTGCTGTGTTTCTTTTCCCCTTCACTGTATGTTATTCGTTCTTGTTCTTTCCTTCTATCTATTTGACAAAAGGCCCAGTCTGGATACTACACAAGTTTTAAGGGCTCCTCTGAGATGTTTCAGTTTCCTTTAGCCTTTGCCATCTGGCTAGTGGGGATGTTCCGGCTCTCGGTGTTGCAGGGTTCTGATGACCCCAGCTTCTGATCTTAAAGGGGGTGTGGGAGTCAAAACATCAAAGTATGATCGTGTGTGTTGGTTTCTGTAAAACCTCTACTCCAGTTTACCATTTTCTTAATTCTCCCTCTTACCAAGCAGTCTTATATAAGAGCCAGTTTGTGTTTTTTACCTTATTCCCTTGTGAATTTTATGTTTGGTCCACCGATATTAATGTGTTCGTGAAAGCTTGTGTACGTTCCTTCGGTGCGATTTTAACCAGGTGTCATCAACATATCTGAACAGTGGCGTGGGTGCTATGCCCTTACTCTAGGGTGCTATGCACTCTAATCTGGGTCTCCTATAACACTCTAGCCATATCTAATCACACCCCTTAAACACCTGGCTGTGATATGCTAATTGGATTTTCCAGGGACTAATTGCCAGATCTTGTACCAAGTACTCGAAATTGAGAAACCGTCGGTTTTTAGACTTAGCGAACGGTCTGTTCAAGAACTACAGTTTCAAGTCCAGTTAGACTAAGTGAACGATTTATATACTATAACCTGGACTCTAACCCTCTTATATGTACTAACGTATACACTGTACTGTATGATAACATAACGTGATAAGACAATATACTGTGACATACTAGAAATACGTATAGATCACGATGTACTCTGTTTTACTAGTACTAAGTACGGTCGAGTACTATATACTGTTCTACATAATAACACGTACTAGTGACTACGGACCTAGATCTACTGTACTATTACTGCTAGATACACATGGACTTACTATACTATCACTGACAACTGTATCCATACTGGTATACATATACTAATACTGTACGAGTTTACTTTACTATACTATACTTATTTGTACTATACTATTTAAAGGACATATAACATAGTAAAACGAATTATCCAGAATATGAATAATGTTATGGTTTCCACACAAAGATATATGTTTGGCGAGGTCGATAATAATCTTCCATAACAACAGTCACAAGTAAAGAGTGACACCAAGTAACTGGATAATGCGGCTTTCCCCTTTGGTTAAACAAAATAAGAGTTGTGTGAGCTTGAAGGGAAAGAAATACGTCGCTTCCTTAGTGAAAGATTACATTGGACTTGTCACTGGGGACATGAGTTAGGATTGCCTAGTGGTTAGGGATTATCATTACAAGAAGTTCTTAAAACCAGGACATCAGGTGAAAAACATCTATAGACCTAGTCCTTCGGCCTTTAAGATAATTTAATTTCTGCTTTTATCTACATTGGTTACCATATATCAGTGTCTTTCTAGTGATGCGTTCTAATTCGCGGCCAACGGTTCTGACAAGTTAAAAGCTTACTGCGGCATAATCCCATTATATAATGACACAGTGTGACATCCACTAGCCGAGCTCTTGATCCCAATGATGGTGAAATGAAGGAAGTAATACTAGTAATATAGGTACATTGACTATAGATCAGTTTCTCGTGGGCCACTACTAGATTATTGCCGATCGGTTGTTTTCCTGATAACGCGTACGTACAGGATGTGTCAGGACAGATTTATTTCATGTAGAAGAAACCGTTTATAATAACAAATAACACAATCTGTTCTTCCTCTATCAGATGTGAACCCCGTGTTGGGTAGACACGTGCCTGGCCACATCGGCAGTGTGGTGCTGTTAATGAATAGTGAAGAGCACTGGCAGAGTGTAGGCACTGAAATCCTATGGCTGCCTTTCATTGTTGTTACATCTACTGTTCTTGTTTCCTCCAGTTAGCAGTGTCACATGGCATGACATCACAACCAAGTGATGCAGTGTATTACCCTAGCTGTCTCTCTGAAACACGTGCAAGCTTTAAAAGCAGCTTGGAGAGGAGGCGGAACCTTGTCAGTTGGGCTTTGATTGACTCTTTTATAGATTATTATATGATGAATTTACAGAATTTTTCATATGAGTCTACTAAACATGCCCCTGGCCAAGTTACCAGACACTGTGGTTTAGGAATGGTTTTCTGGGCATAGCACAGTTCAAGCCCTTCCATGGTCTGTACAATAGAATACCCATATATCTGGGTTTAACATCCCTACACAAGGGAACCAGACAACTGATGTGCAATCCCCTTGGGAGCTGAAACTATTGAACACGTTCTCTCTCCATATGGACAGCCATATCTGACGAGTCAATGGCTGATATAACCCCAATTCTGCGACCTAAAGCAGGAAAGTCTTCTTACTCCCATGAGGATTCAGCAGCCAAGCCAACATGACTGAATTAGATCATGCTGTTACAACATCCCCAGCATTCCGACCTCCACCCCAAACCGTATGATGGATACAGCATTCCTATGAACCCGCCGTCATTCTGCGCAGATCTGTAACATAGATAGATAGACAATAAGAAGCTGATACGTGGACCCGGATCGACTTTTGTAGTTAGTAGATCAGGAACTATATGTTGTAGTCAGGAAAAGCAGTTTTCATTTTAGTTAAGGGTTAAGTACACTGTAAATATACTCAATGTATTGGATAGCTGTGCCAGCAATTCCCTTAGAACGGTAGGTATGGGAGGATGTAGAACAGAAAAAAAAAACACTTAACATTTAAAGCAGGGGGTCCTCAACCCCCGGACATTGCTCTTGTCCCATGGCTTTGGCTGCGAGTGTTGCGTGTCGTTTAAAACTGGTGTCAGCTGATAGGGGGCGTGAGTTGCGTGGTGGAGGCCTGCGGGGTTTACACAGGGGCACGCAAGGGTAACTCACCCATGCTGACGGGAAGAGAGGGTAGCGGGACAGAGCAGCATTATAGACAGGCAAACTTGTCATTTAAAGTCAGACTCTGGTTTTTTTCCATAAAGATAACTTAGTTCCATATTCTTATCTTGTACTTATATGAAATGCCCACAGTGTGCTATAACAACACAAAGAAATCTGGAGGGAAATGGTACTGCTGCCAATGCAGGCTATTGATAGGTATCTGACATACATTGTGATAGACAACGTATGTATACATATAAATAGCCATGCGAAGCAGTGAACATTTTATGTTTATATGTTGCATAATTGTCATTAATCACCAATGTATGTCAGGACATAAAATAGCCATGCAAGTGGCAAGATTGTTCCCTCAGAATTCTGTATATAGGTAGTGTGCATGAGGAATTCGTTCATGTTAAAAAAGAAAACCCATACAGTCTGAGAGATGGTAACTGGCCCCTTATTTAAAACATTTGAGGACCCCTGAATTAAAAGCCACAGTCTATCCAATAACATTGAGTTATAATTTAACAGTTACATACCCTTTAAGGGTGTTGTAGAAGTTCGTTCCCTAATTGCCTCCCCTGTAACCTCTTAAACACATGGGGAGACTGAATCTGCCCGAGAATTGCTTATTTTATGCACAGACTGGAGACCGCACCGTCCTTTGGTAAGGCTAATGACAACAGTTGGGAGGGGGGTTGTGACTGTTTCGCTGTTTTTTTATTCTTTCCCTTTAAGGCTGGCGGCCCACATGGTTGATGTTAGTTAGCACGTTTAACATTGTGCGGGTGTTCCAGCGATGGCGTGGTGTTGTCTATGTACCAATTGAAAGTCAATGACCAATGACCGTGCGTAATTAGGAATCACTGGGCCCGGCAAAACTATGATGGTGGCCCCTATCCATGCTTCATCCACCAGTGGTTTTCTGGTCGGAGGCATATTTCATAGGAAAATAAAAGAGATGGGGCCCCTTGGGGCCCTGGACCCCCTGCGGCTGCTCACCTGGTGGTTACGCTCTGTCAATGAGCCATCCCATTTCACACTGTGAAGGTAGGCCACACTAGCGCGTTTTGCGCATGCGTTTCTGCGCTCGCTTTTTCCTAAAATGGAAAATTGCGGGAACCCGAAAAATCCCGCGATTTCCAATGCGCTTCTGCGATTGCGCGTCCGTTCGCGTTTGGTAACGCATGCGTTCACCATTTGACCGTTGCGGTGCGTTAACGCATGCGTGTCCATTAACACAGAAAAGGCGGGCAAACGCATGCGCCCAAAACGTTGAACACCGACGCAAACGAGCAAGAATAGCGCCACAAATCGTGTGATAACGCTCGCGATTTTGTGCGCGATTCGCATTCCGCAGTTGCGGTGTGGCCCCACCCTAATGTAATCCAAGTTGACTGAAAATGATGTGAAAATATGTCTACTAAATTTATGCAGGGGAAAAAAAGCCTCAACTCCAGCAGATGAAAGGTGCTCAGTATTCCCACAGGAGCCTAGAACATCCGTGAGGGATAATAATTAATTATATAATCATACTGGTCAGCAGCGGAACAGAAGTTTGAGTACCAGGAAATGTTCCCCCACCGATCAGCTGATTACAGAACCAGCAACCCAATGATCCCCATCTCGGCATGTAACTGTTACCGGCGGATCTGAGTATTTCTGCTTAATCGGAAGATTTTGGTGACATTCAGCTTGTAAATCCGTCAGGATATGAATCATTCTGAAAAACAATGGGAAGGGTTGATGTGATACTAACCGCAGTGGTGCCATTCATCTTGCCGGATGGTCTTGGTGACATTACAGACAAATTCGGAGAGAGAGGATGAGGGTAATGATATGGACTGCTGTTGCATCGCTCATGATTCCTGCAATAGAGAAACACAGGCAACATCATTCTCAGTTATAATTTATCAATGACATGTTTGATAAACAAACCAACGCCATGACTGTGAATTCCCAACACCGCCCAATATCTTTCTGGTAGGAAACCCAGCACAAAGAAACCGCTTCTGCCAGGCTTCTCAGTGCTTCAACACCATCGGTAATAAGGAAAAGTCCAGGGACAACTAACTGGCAATGAAAACGAGGCTGGCACTCCTCAATGAATAATGTGATCCTACCTGGATCAACAGTAGGCAGGAAACTGAGGATATGCCTAAATGGGTTGGACGTTACGTAGTACCTCATACTGTCGTACGAATATGTACTTACTATCTAACACTTCAACATTACTACTACTTGCCTCTTACTCTCACTATTACTGTCTCACCTGTCACTACGTCATACGACTGTACTAGACTCATACTTAAACTACTATAGTAGTACTACACTACTTTTATGTAGTACTATATACTGTACAATGTACTACTAACTCTACTTATGACTGAATTACGGGTTACTATACTTAGGTACTTTTTCGTTACATACTTATACTATACGTAGCTACTATTACGTACTTACTGTACGAGTTAACTACATACTATCTACACTGTATACTGTACTTGTACTCCATATCATATGTACTATTACTGTACTGCTAACTGTACGTATATTACTTACTGTCTCTTGACTGTACTATCACTGACTATCTGTACTGTCTATACATGACATAGCTGTACATATTACTACTAACTATTACTGTACTGTAATAGTACTGGCACTATACTATACGTACGTACTTGAAATTACGCTACTGTACTATCTATACTGATACGATCACTTACTGCTACATACGTACTATGACTATAGTACTGTACTGTATGTTTTTCTCCTGATCACTGTACTGCTGTATACTGTACTTAATGTGTACTACTTACTCTTTACTGTACTGTACTTATGGACTGTGACTTATATACATGTCACTACTATACAAATACGACAAGTACTTCTAACAATACGTACTGTATATACGGTTACCCACATACTATTACTTATTAATGCTATTCATGACGTATTACTATTATACTTACTGTGGTACGATAACTGTATACACTATACTATTACTATATAATGCTATTATGTACTAAGTATTACTGCTACGATACTGTACTATACTATACTAGTACTGTACTATACGGACATTACTGTACTGTTACTGTACTGTTATATCCTATATACTGTACGGTACTAATATACTGTACTATACTGTCTGTACTATACTGTACGATATACTATTACTGTACTTCTATTACTGTACGTATATACTTCTACTATGATATAACTGTAATACTAACTGACCATACGTATGTACTATACTGTACATGTACTATACTGTATCGTACTATACTTGTTACTGTAATATACTGGTAACTGTACTATACTGGTATGTATTACTACTACTGTACTAGTACTTCTATACTTATACTTATACTGTACTGTACTATACTGTACTATCTATACCTATTTACTGTATATACTGGTACTATACTGTACTATACTGTACTATACTGTACTATACAGTTACTATTACTTGTATATACTGCTACTATACTATAACTATACGTACTATACTATACGTACTGTACTGTACTACGTATAACTGTATACTTACGTACTGTATTCATACTGTACTATACTATAGTAATATACTATGACTTGTACTTATACTATTACTGTATACTACTATAGTACTTGTACTATTACTGTACTGTATATACTGTACTGCTACTATACTGTACTGTACTATACTGACTTACTATACTGTTAATGTAATATACTGACATACTGTACGATGATACTATGTACTATACTATACTGTACTGTATGATATGTACGTGTACTATACTTACGTTACTGTTACATACTTACTAACTATACTGTAACATATACTTAGTACTTATACGGAAATACTGTACATATTACATAAATACTATATTACATACTTATATAATACTATACATGATACTATACTGTACTATACGGACTATATGTACGTTGTACTGTACTATACTTCTACGTACATACCTATACTGTACTATACTATACCGGTACTATGACTATACGGTTACTACACTATACGCTATATGTATATACTGTACACTATAGTGCTTATATAATGCTGATTGTACTAACTAACGTTTTATAATTTTCTATTACTGTACTTACTGTATACGTTACTATATCTATTACTGTACGGTGATACTATACGGTGACTATACTATACTGCGTTACTTACACTATACTGTTACGTATACCTATACTATCTATTTACTTACTATATATACTGTATATACTGTACTATTAACTTATTGTACATATACTTATAAGTACTATTACATGGTACTTAGGACATGACCTACTGTACTAATTACTAATACTGTACTATCCTTACTATACTATACTGTACTATACTATACTGACTATACTATACTGTACATATACGGTTACTATAATACTATACGCTATATACGATACTATGACGGTATCTATACTGTTACTATACGTACTATACTACTGTACTATACTGTACTATACTGTACGTATGACTTACTATCTACTGTACTATTTTATTGTACTAGTTTTTGTATATACTATTTCTGTACTATACTATACTGTAGTAATATGTTATACTATTAGGTTAGGTACTAATTGTGTGTCGTCCAATTATTGATCAACTGGACTTGAAATGTAATTTGGATACATGAACAGGTGGATTTTTTTCTTTACCATAGACCTTGGATTTGAATGTAGAATCTTCCAAGCATACTGTACTATACTATACGTACTATACTGTAACTGTTAATTATACTGTACTATACGTACGACTGTACTATACTATACTGCCTACTGACTACATGTATCGTACTATACTGTACGTATTACTTGGTTTACTATAGTACTATAATTACTGTACTATACTGTACTTGACTATACTATACATTTACTGTACTAATAATGCTTATTTATGTACTATTACTTTACGTACTATACTTACTGACTTACCTCTACTGTACTTATACGGTATTATACTGTACTATACTATACTGTTTACGTACGAACTATACTGTAATATACTTTACTGTACGTATACTGTACTATACGGATACTATATGTACTATACTATACGTACTATATAATGCTATTAGGTACTATACTTATACTGTACTGTCATACAATCTGTATACTATACGATATAATGCTCTAGTTATGACTATAACTATTCTTAACTATACCTCCAGCCCATGCAATTTCTTTAAGAAAAGTCATTTTATAGCTTTAGTTGTCTCTTAACTGGGAATTCAAAGGTTATGTCCACCCCCAAACAGCATAGCCGAGAAATCCCCCCAAAACCAATCTGACGTTGCTCTGACCCTTCGTGCATGGAAAGGACTGGAACTCTGCCAGAAGGCAATACTGGGGGATATGAGGGCGGGCTGGTAAGTATTCGAGCAAAAATGTGGGACATTCCCATTTAATGGTAAGTGGAGGGGGGGACACATCTTTGACCACGACCCCTCTCTCCATCTATTGATATCACCCCACCCGCACTTAGAAAGCTAACTAGGCGTTGCTAGAAAGGGCTGAGCAAGATCTGCGGCCAAGCGGAGACATTATTAAAAGCCCAACTTCCATCTCATTAGATCCAAAGTGCTGCCAGAATATTTTTACCCCAAATCCTCCTTTTCCTAAATAGTCATTTTTATTCTCTGCAGCCTCGTGACATCTCCCTTACACGAGCTTGTCTACCAATGAAGATGAATGAATACTAGACGCCCTGCTTTCACTCTATAAGTATAATAACATGGACGTCTATGACCTAGAACGCATTGTGGTTTTAAAACCCACTGAGCTTATTGGAGAAATTTTCCAAGAGTTAAACGGCAAATGTGGTCTCCAAACAAGTGTTAGGGTTACATGAAAGCCTGGCAGTATTCCTTTAAAAGATCAGACAAGCACATCTCTGGCTGGAGCCTGTGAGAACATTACCATTGGGGTGAATGTTCAAACTTCCTGCTTCCAAGCAAGGGAGAGTGGTTGGGAATATAGCAAAGCCACATGGTAATGTAAATAGCAACGCCACGTGGTTCTACAGCAAAGCCCAATGGTTAATATAGCAAAGCACGGGTTATATAGCAAAGCCACATGAGTTATATAGCAAAAAACACATGATTCTATGCAAAGCCACATGGTTACTAGCACAGCCACATGGTAATATAGCAAGCCACGTGGTATTATAGCAAAAGCCCACCTTGGTTCTATATAGCAAAACCACATATATCAAGCACGTGAGTATATCGCAAAGCCACGTGGTTATATAGCAAAAGCCAAGCATGGTTATTATAGCCAAAGCAAATGGTTATATAGCAAACGCCACATGGTTATATGAAGCAATGTAAAGCCAAACACGTGGTGCTACAGCAAACCACATGATTCTATAGCAAGACACGTTGGTTCTACAGCAACAGCACGTGGTTTATAGCAAGCCAGTGATTATATAGCAAAGCGCCACGTGGTTATATAGCAAAGCCAGGGTTCTATAGCGAAGCCCGTGGTTCTAACAGCACAAGTATGTGGTCGTATAGCGAAGCCACGTGGTTAAATTTTAGCAAAGCCACATGGTATATAGCACCCAGCCACATGGTATACAGCAAAGCCACGTGATTCTATAGCGAGCCATTTGGTTATTATAGCAAGCCAAAGTGGTTTTATAGCAAAGCCAAGGGTCATGGCAAAGCCACGTGGTCTATTGCAAAGCCACAAGGTATACAGATTTAATAGACTGATGTGAATTAATCGTTTGTTCATATATCCTCCCCCACTTTAGTCTTTGACTCAAGTAAAGGATTACATGAACTGCTATGGAAAGAAACACAGAGGATAAGACAATGGCAATCCCCGGGAATTCATTGTATTTTTTTACAATCACTCAAAGCAAAGAATTTAAGTTAAAAAACTTTCTGACTCATCTTATGACCAATCATTTAAATATATTAATCAAGTTAACCAAAAACAAACACATTATGTTGTTGATGCACGTTATTAGCCAGGGGTTGCCTGCGTCCGTCTATGTAATATAAATACCGCTGTAGTGGATTTCTATGGCGAGGAGCTGTACTAGCATTACATACCGATGATTTTGGACGTTAAGAAAGCATACCCCTGTAGGGATTTCTATGGGAGGAAACTGTAAGATTATAGCCTTATAACCTACCCTGGTAGTGGATTCTGATGGGAGGAACTGTATAAGATTATGACTTATAACCCTACCCCTGTAGGATTTCTATGGGAGGAACTGTACGATTATAGCCTTATAACCTACCACCGTAGTGGATTTATGGGAGGAAGAACGTTATAGCACTTTATAACCTACACTGATGTAGTCGGATTTCTAGGGAGGAAACTGTAAGATTTATAAGCCTTATACTACCCCTGTAGTGGATTTTCTGGGAGGAAACTGAGAAGCTTATAGCTCTAGAACCGTACCCGTGTAGTGGATTCTATGGCGGAACATGTAAGATTTATAGCCTTATAACCTACCCCTGAGTTATGGGATGTATTACGTAAACGACCTTAGTTTCTTGGAGGAACTGTAGATTATTACGCCTTATAACCTACCCCTGTAGGGGATTTCTAGGAGGAACTGAAGATTATAGCCTTATAACTACCCGTAGTGGATTCTATGGGAGGAAAACAACTTGTAAGATTTAAAGCACTTATAACACTACCCGTAGTGGATTTACTGGGAGGAACTGTAAGATTATAGCCTTATAACCTACCCATGTAGTGGTTTCTATGGGGACGTAGATAGCTTAAACACCCTGTTGTAGAGGAACTGTAAGCTATATAGCTACCTAACTACCCCTCCGGTCGTGAGATTTAATGGGAGGAAACTGTAAGGATGTATAGCCTTATAACCTACCCCAGTAGTGAGATTTCTATGTGAGGAAACGTAAGATTATAGCCTATAACTACCCATAGTGGATTTCTATGGGAGAACTGTAAGATTATCAGCCTTATAACCTACCCCGATGGATTAGGACGTAAGTATGTTAATTAGTACTATGGGAGGAAATGTAGATTATAGCTTAAACCTACCCCTTGTAGTGATTTCTATGGAGGAATGTAAGGATTATATAGTCAGTAATGTACCCCTAGCGTAATTATAAGGATATTAGAAGTCACCGAGGAGTTCATGGGACCATATAAAAGCACGAGGCCGGAGGCCGAGTGCCTTTTATACAGGGCACTGAACTCCGAGGGTGACCACTATATCCGAATAATTTTATGTAGGGGTGCATTATTTATTATAATCCACCCCTTCATTAGAAGAGAATAGAGGGGACAGAGAAACAGAGTCGAGGGTAAGAAACAGTCAGGTACTTGGCCCTAATCAGTGAGTACTCAGATGTCCCCCCTCTTTCCCAACAGCACCTCCGCTCCACCAGCCAGGGCTCTCTGCAAATTCCTATACCCATTGAGTTCAGGGCTATGCAAATTATGCGGCTCCGCCCAGTGTGGATGGCGCGGTGCATCCTCTCTTAGTTTTACATCCTGCACAAAGTGATGAAGCGGGAGATTTGTTCATCACTGCTGCACGGTAAAGTAAAAGGAAGAGGAGGCAGGAGCCGCGCCACTTCAACAGTGGTGCTGGAAGCACGGGGAACTGAGACGGAGGTTCAGCTGAGGTGATCGGGGAGATAAAAAGAGTTTTGTGGGGAAGCTTCCAGGTGTAAATCAGTTAAGGAACGAGTTATAATCAGCGCGTTCACTACGTAGTAGAGCGCCCGATATAAAGATTATTATTTACAGGAGTCCATTTGGACTCCTGTGAAGGGGGTTATAGCTTATAACCTACCCTGTAGGGGATTTCTATAGGAAGGAGAGAACGTACAGATTATAGCCTTTATAACCTTACCCCTGTATGGATTCTATGGGAGGAGCTGTACGATTATAGCATTATAACTACCCTGTAGTGGATTTCGATGGGAAGAAATGTAAGATTATAGCACTTATAATATACACCATGTAGGGGATTTATATGGGGGAAATGTAAGATTATACCTGTATAACCTACCCGTAGGGATTATCTATGGGAGGAACTGTAAGATTATAGGCCTTATAACACTACAGCTGGTGGTTTCTATGGGAGGAAACTGTAAGATATCGCCATATAACCTACCCTGTAGTGGTTGTATGGGAGGAACTATAAGATTATAGCCTATAACCTTACCCCTTGGTAGTGGATTTTCTATGGGAGGACTGAAGATTATAGCTTATACCTACCCTGTAGTGGATTTACTATGGAGGAAATGAAGATTATAGCCTTATAACCTACCCTGTAGGGTCTCTATGGGATTAGGAAACTGTAAGATATAGCCTTATTACCTACCCTTGTAGTGGCTTTTCTATGGGATGCGAAATGTAAGATTCCAGCCTTAAACCTACCCATGTAGTGGATTTCTATGGGAGGAGCTTGTTAAGATTATAGTATAAACCTACCCCTGTAGTGGATTTCTATGGAGGTAAATGTTAAGAATAGCCTTATAACCTACCTGTAGTGGTATTACTATGGGATGAAGTAAGATTATAGCCTTATACCAATTACCCTGTAGTGGATTCTTGGGGGGAGGAGCGTAAGATTAAGCCTATAACATACCCGTAGTGGTTTCTATGGGAGGAACTGTAAGATTATAGCACTTAACCTACACCCATGTGTGGATTCTATGGGAGGAAATGTAAGATATACCTATAACCTACACCCGTAGTGGATTTCTATGGGAGGAACTGCAATATTATTAGCCTTATAACCTACCCTGTAGTGGAATTTATAGTGGGAGGAACTGTAAGATTATAGCATTATAATACCCCTGTAGGGTTTTATGGGAGAGTTACTGTCTACGATTATAGCCTATAATCACTACCCCTTAGTGGATTTCTATGGGGAGGGATGGTAAGATATGCCTTATAACCCTACCCCTGTAGTGGATTTTATGGGAGGAAATGAAGATCTATAGCCTATACCTACCCTGTAGTGATTCTGATGGGAGAGCTGTAAGATATAGCCTATAACTCGACCCTCGATAGTGATTTTCTATGTAGGAGGAGAACTGTAAGATTATTAGCATTATAACTCTCCCTGTGAGGATTTCTATGGGAGGAGCTGTACGATATAAGCATTTAACCATACCCCTGTAGATGGATTTCTATGGGGGGGGGAGGAGCGTAAGATGATAGCCTTATAAACTACCCTGTAGTGGAGTTTCTAGGGAGGAATGTTAAGATTATCAGCCTTATACCTGACCCGTGTAGTGGATTTCTACGGGAGGAAACGGTTAGATTATAGCCCTATAACCTACCCCTGTAGTGGATTCTATGGGAGGAACGTGGAAGATTATAGCCTATACCTACCCCTGTAGTGGTTCTATGGGCGGAACTGTAGATTATAGCCTTATAACCTACCCCGAGGTGTAGGGATTTATGGGAGGAGCATGTACGATTATAGCCTTATAACCCTACACCCTGCAGTGGATTTCTATGGGAGGAGCCTGTAAGATAAGCCTTATAACCTTACCCCTGTAGTGGTTCTATGGGCAGGAAATGTAGATTATAGCCTATTAACCTACCCCTGTAGTGATTTCTATGGAGGAGGAACTGCAATAGATACCTTTATAACCACCCCTTGTAGTGGATTCTATGGAGGAACTGTTAACGATTCTATAGCCTTATAACCTACCCCGTAGTGGATTTATGGGAGGAGCGTCGATTTATTAGCCTTAACCTACCCGCGTAGGGATTTCTATGGGAGGAGCTGTGTAAGATTATTAGCCTATGAACCTACCCTGTATGGATTTCTAGGGCGGAAATGTAAGATTATAGCCTTATAACCTACCACCTGTAGGGATTTCATGCGGATGGAACTGCAATATTATAGCCGTAGCTAACCTAACCCCTGTAGTGATTCTAGGGAGGAACTGTAAGATTATAGCCTTTAACTACCCTGTTAGTGGATTTCTATGGAGGAAACTGTAAGATTATAGCCGTAATAACCTTACCCCGGTAGTGAGTTCTATGGGAGAACATGTAAGATATAGCCGTTATAACCTACCCCTGTAGGATTTTATGGGAGGAAACTGTAAGGATTATGAGCCGTATACCTAACCCTGTAGTGGATTTCTATATGGGACGGAACTGTAAGATTATAGCCTTATAACCACCCCGTTAGTGGATTTCTGCGGGAGGAACTGTAAGAGTATAGCACGTATAACTTACCCCTGTAGTGGATTCTAGGGAGGAACTTGGAAGATTATAGCCTTATACATACCCTACCCTGAGTGGATTTCTTGGGAGGAATGTAAGATTATAGCCTTAAACCTTAACCCCTGTAGTGGATTTATGAGGGCTGTAAGATATAGGGGCCTTATAACCTACCCTGTAGGGGTTGCTTATGGGAGGAGCTGTACGATTATAGCCTTATAACCAACCCTGTAGTGGATTTCTGATGGGAAGAACGTAAGATTATAGCCTTATATAACCTACCCTTTTAGTGGGTTTCTATGGAGGAAATGTAAAGATTATAGCCTTTAAACCTACCCCATGTTGTAGTGGATTTATATGGGAGGAACTGTAAGATTCTAGCCTTATAACCTACCACTGTTAGTGGATTTCTATGGGGAAGGAAAATGTTAAGATTATAGCCTTATAACATACCCCTGAGTGGTTTCTATGGGAGCGAAATGTAAGATATACCTTATAAACACTACCCATGTAGTGATTGACGGATGTATGGCGGGTAACTACCTGGATCTAGGAGAGATTATAGCCTTATTAACCTACCCCTGTAGTGGCTTGTCTATGCGGACGGAACGTTAAGATTTGCCTATAAACTACCGTAGTGGATTTCTATGGGAGGACATTCGTTAAAGATTATAGCCTTATAACCTACCCTGTAGTGGATTTCTTAGGGAGGAATGTAAGATTATAGCCTTAGTAAACCTACCTGTAGTGGATTTCTATGGAGAGGAAACTGTACAGATTATAGCTTATAACCTTACCTGGAGGGATTCTATGGGAGGAACAAATGTTAACGAATTATAGCCCCTTAGTAACCTAACCCCGTAGTGGATTCTATGGAGGAATAGTAAGATGTATTAGCCTTATAACCTACCCTGTACGTGGATTGTCTAGGGAGAATGTAAGATTCTTAGCCTTATAACCTACCCAGTAGTGGATGTAGGGAGGGAACTGTTAAGATTATAGCCTTATAAACATACCCTGTAGTGGATTTTATGGGAGGAAACAGTAAGATTATAGCCTATAACCTACCCCTGTAGTGGGTCTAGTGGAGCGCAAATGTAAGATTTTTTTTTTTAATAAGGGCCTTATTAACCTACCCCTGTAGGGAATCTATGGAGGAGGAACTGTAAGAGATAAGCACATAACCTACCCCGTGTAGTGGATTTCTATGGAGGAAGGTAAGACTTATAGCCTTATACCTACCCTGTAGTGGATTTCTATGGAGGAGAGAGACGTACTCCCGTATGGTTCTTGGAGCTGTAATATTATGCCTTATAACCTACCCACTGTAGGGATTCTATGGAAGGAAATGTAAGATATAGCTATTAACCTTCCCCCCCTAGAGACCCTTTGTTTTATGGGGGAGCTGTAAAGATTATAGCCTTATAAACCTAACCCGGTAGTGGATTTCTATGGGGAACTGTACAATATAGCCTCTATAACACTACCGTGTAGTGGATTCTATTGGAGGAACTGTAAGATTATAGCCTGAAAGATACCCCTGATAGTGGATATCTTATGGGAGGAACTAGTTAAGATTATAGCTTTAAATACCCCAGTGACTGAACTCTAGTATTAGCTAACACCAGTGGATTTCTATGGGAGGAACTGTAAGATTATAGCCGTATAACATACCCTGTAGTGGATCGATGGGAGGAACTGTAAGATTATAGGATCCTATGAACATACCCTGTAGTGGATGTCTGATGGGGAGGAACGTGAGATTATACCTTAACCTACCCCGTAGTGGATTCTATGGGGAGTAAGTTAAGCCTTTCGTAACATGTTTCATGGAGACCTTAAGATTAAGCTAAACTAACCCTTATCTTAAGTTCCCAGAGGAGGAGAAGGAAACCGAAGCCACAAAAGGGGTAGGTTATATAAAGTAAGCCCCAGAACTGTAAATTATAAGGATTATTAGAAGTCACCTTGGGAGTTCGTCCCTGTTTAAAAGGATACTGGCCTGCGGTCCTCGCGTTTTAATAGTTCACGCGAAACTCCTCAGGACCTTCTAATATTCCATTATACTTTATTAAGTGGGGGATCATATCCCTTATAATACATGAGTGTACCCAGAGTCCCTGTATGAAACTCAGCCATGTGTCCTGTCCTTTATATACACAGAACCTCAGTGGACCTTAAATATCCTTATAATTTACAGTGGGGTACATTATACCTTTAATAATGAGTCCGGTACCCAGAGTTCCCTGTATAACTAGCCTGGGTCCTTTACCTCTGATTAGACACGAGATCTCCCAGTGACTTCTAATATCTTATAATGTACAGTAGGGGTTAGCAGTATCACCTATAATACATGAGTGGACCCATGAGTTCCCTATATTAACTCAGTCTGTGGCATGCGTAATTTATATTGGGTCACAGAAAACCTCAGTGACTTCTAATAATCCTGTATAATTTACAGTAGGGGATACAATTATCCCTTTAATAATACATGAGTTGGGTACCCCAGAGTTCCATGTATGTAAAACTCAGTCTTGTGTCCTTGGACCTTTATATTAGACCACAGGAACTTCTCGGAGTGACTTCTAATATCCTTAATTAATTTACAGTAGGAGGCATACATTATCCCTTATAATAATGAGTGGGTCCCCAGAGTTCCTGTAAACTCAGTCTGTGCCTTGTACCTTTATATAGACACAGAACTCCTCTGGACTTTCTAATATCCTTATAATTTACAGCCGATGGGGGGGTGCAGTATCCACTATTAGCACTCATCGAGAGAGCCACAGTTACAGACGCGTTCTCAGTACGATGGCAGCATGCTTGTTGGTTTAATGGCCGGGACAGTAACAGAGCTTCATGGCGATGACAGAGAGAGGTTCTGGCTTCCTGAAATGATTTTATCCTGGCAGAACAAGGGGTTAGAAGGTTGTGGGAGGTGTCGGACCCAAGGATAAAGGATCTTGCACAATCGGCGGGGATATTTGATGACTTATAGATTTTGTGAATTGCGTGACGGAACACACAAAGAAGACTTAGATATTCTGATCCTGTTTGATTCCAAAGGCAGGTCGCACACAGGGATTTGCAGAAGAATTAAAAAATAAGAACAGCCATAGTTCCATTATTGAAATCCTACTGCCCCAATACAGGAGCAAGTGGCCCATACACCCATTAATAAAGGGTATGTCCACCCATTCTGGTCCTGGGATATAATATAGGTTTGGTCCCCAGCCCCAACCGTCAGAAAGATGTTAGAAATCCCCCCCGAAATGATTTACTTATTCTTACCTCTCTCCTACGCGCACTCTCCTGGCCCTATGCTTGCAAGCAGGGGGCTGGGGGGCGGGACGGCAGCCGCGTCTCTGATGGCTTGAGAGGACAGGCATCAGGGACACGGCTGCCGGATGCTCCAAATGCTAGGGGAGAGTGGTAAGGTAAGTACAAGATCTGTGCACTTCTTTTAAAAACTATTATGGAGGTTGGGGCGGGGGACCTACACCATTACATTATTAGCCAGGGGTTTGTAGAGCTAGTGGGGGAGGTGGGACAGCCAAAACGGAGGGGAGAGGAGGAGGGGGGGGGGCTCTCTGCGCATGGCACTCAGACACTTGTACAGGTTGAGGCTGAGACAGGTGCAGGCGGGAGGGTTTCAACAGAGATCCTACACTGCGTTTCCTGGACTTTGGAGGGGGCACAGGCAGGAGAGAAACCGCTTGGAGAGAAACTTTAAGGGTTTTTAAGGATTTTATTAAACTACAGAGTGGGGCCAGATGGGGCCCAGTTTGGGTGGGACATGCCCTTTAAAATCAATGAGCAAAATGTGGTTGTATTTTAATAAACCAATCACATGTCAGAACGGTGACAGCCAAGAGATTCATTGTTAAGTATTAGCTAAACTAGTGATTAGAACAGGTAACATCATCAATTAATATAAAAGTGCCACAAACTATCAGTAAATTTATCTTTGATAAGCATTGCATTAGTAGTCTAATCAGTGTTTAGCTGTGTCATCAGTTATAATCAGTGTTTAGCTGTGGTCATCGTTATAATCAGTGTTTAGCTTTGTCATCAGTTATAATCAGTGTTTAGCGTGGTTCATCAGTTATAATCCAGTGTTTAGCTATGTCTAGTTATAATCAGTGTTAGATGTGTCATCAGTTATAATCAGGTTTAGCTATATCCAGTAATTATAATCAGTGTTAGCATGTCTCAGTGATAATCAGTGTTTAGCTATGTCATAGTTAATCGGTTTAGCTATGTAATCAGTTCTAATAGGGTTAGCTATGTCATCAGTTCTAGTCAGGGTTTAGTATAGTTCATAGTTTAATCAGGGTTTAGTCTTTCAGTTCATTGTCATGTCTCGTTTAATCAGGGTTTAGCATGATCAGTTCCTAATCAGGTTTAGTAGTCATCCGTTGCTAATCAGTGTTAGTCTGACGTCTATGTCGTTGCTAATCAGTCATCAGTTAGCTATGTGATCAGTTATAATTAGTGTTTAGCTATGTCCATCAGTTATAATCCGGTTAGATGCACAGTTTAATCAGTGTTTCAGATGTATCTTGTTAATGTCCTATAATCAGTGTTTAGCTAGTCATCGTTATAACTCCGTGTTTAGCTAGGCATCGTTTTAGTAATCAGTGGTAGCTATGCTATGTAGTTTATAAATCTAGTGTTAGCTGTCATCGTTCTCCTCCGTGTTCGCTATGTTACTAATTCTCCCGTGTTTTAGCCTGCCCCTTTGAGCATCACCGATTCAAAAGAGGTTAGCTATTGTCATCCGTTCTCATCAGTGCGCAGTTCTTATCGCTCTTAGCCGGTGACAGCACCTCGCAAGGTCGAGTTTTTGGGGGGGCATTCGCCTTAAGCAGATCTGTTATGGAAGCGGGGGGGTGGACACCTTTCGGAAGGCAGTGTTGGGGTTAATGTAAGAGATAGAAAGTATGAGTGTAGGTGCTGGCGGCGGTTAATTTGTAGGGATGGCGTGTTGAGCTGTTACTGTATTGAATGATGGAGACGCTGGTTTATAGGCTAGAACAAAGAGCGGGTGACAGTGATCAATAGCGCATGATTTACTTGTAACCCTGTTTAAGGTCCCCGTGGGGGTAATAAAAGCAGAGAGACAGACCCACTTCTACTTATCTACGTTGAACCTTTCAAAACAATCTTTCTTTCTCAGGGACAGAACCAGAGAACTGTCTAGAAACCATCTGTTAATTAGCCCCAGAATGACCCTGGTACAGTGTTTATCACAAGAGATAAGGATCAGGGAAAGTCCTGTTTCCACAAATAGGGACAACTGTGCGGGAATTACCATTCACGTTCTTTTCATTTAAGGTGGCCATTATAAGCAGAGAAGATTCTGTTGACCACAGGTTCTTTCTTTATAAAATAGGAAGTTAGATACCCCAAACACTTCTTACTGCGGGGTCTTTGCTGAGTACGATTTCCTAACACATTGGGCTTTAAATGTCGGATGATAAACACTTTATTCTGACACATTACCAAGTTAATTTAACTTCAGCCCCTTAAATTCCACCTACTGGGGCGCACTCAAACTATGGCAGCGGAGGCCGAGGTCTTATTTAAATTGGAGGAGGCTCTTCTGTGAAGAAGTATATCCTACTAATTATGTCACGTAATTGATAGGACCAGCATGTCCCCTTCCATCGCTGTGTCAGTTGAGCAGTAGAAGGGGCGGGAGACACTGCCCTTAAAGGCAGTTCACTAGAAACGTATACAGGTAAATCCAAACCCTAATTATTGAAATGGAAGGTGAAGTTAGAAAATCTGACAAGTCCGTTCACTCTGCTCCTGGTTCTCAGTACGTCTTTGTTGAAGTGATCACAGCAGAACATTAACCTTACATCTGAGTGCAGGCCATTCAGCGTACGGTCGATGCTGCAGGTTCCTTGAGACCGAGCATGCGATACGTAATGGTATGGAACTATTGATTTACGGCCCTTACTTCAAAAGCCATTTGCTTGCTGTAGGCGCTGTGAGTTGTCGAAAGAAATAGCGGATGTACATAAGCTCAGGTAAGGCATATTTTCCAGCCTCCAAAGGACCAGTGAAAACTAGGTTGCATACATGGTTCAAAAGTCTACCCCAAACCCAGTACGGCTTTAAATAGAAATCTGATAGTTTGTACGTTTTTGTCAAAATGGATTTAGTCTAAATCTATAGTCTCTGTCACGATGGTGTACGTTTCTCTTCCTGAAGTGCATCCCAGTAATAGTTCAACTGATATTCGTTATGGGGATTACTTAGATCAGACTTAGAACGATCAGCAGACGCTGAAACTGTTCACTGAATGGACTTCAATACCTAATAGGTCGGCGATCTCCTTCTGACGATGCCTTCATAAGAGACATTACAATCACCAGGCCTTCAGTATCAGGTACTATGCTGTGATCACCATGAGACAGTACCTAGACAGCACTCTGAGCTTGAATTACCAGCGTTTATAGTGTATTATTCGAATTAGCACATGAACTATGATATACAAATGCCATAAGAGGCCATTCTCTAAATAGGATGTATCTATGGCACGGTGCCGAGGCGTTTGACAAAATCAGGCTTACATATAACGTTAACAGGTGGAACTAACTTTTACCGTAATCCGTCAATGTGATACGCCGGATAGTGTTGGCGGCTTTTAAACGCCCGTTCTAACAGGGCTAAAGTCGCACAGTGCATGCCCTGCTAACCATAAACATTAGCTTGTTTACAGCGCGTTTATCTGAGTCGCAGTAAAACACTCTCCAGATTTATAAAACTAAAGATCTCACTGCTAGTGGTCTACTATTGTTACTTGAATAGTTTCTTTCTCGGAGTTATTCCCGTCTTCAATTAAAGTCAAGTAAGCTAAGTTCTTCTGATATCGTCTGCCCCGGGTCTTACCTGACCATCGACAATGCTCTTAGCCCAGCGGACAGTGCCAGGATCGGCCAGGAGATAGACGTCACGGGTGAATGATTCGTAATTCTTCTGCTCTGATTTAGTTGGAAGAACAGGAGTTCTCCAGACACGCTCTACTCCGTTCTCATGATAAAACGATGGAAATATTTACATGGCAGCAGGTGCCCTCATATTAATCGCTGTGGACACACAAACACTGTCACTACCTACACCTCTGGAGATTGTTTGAAACCAGGGCGCCTTGTTGTTTATTGTTATTCTTCTAATTCAAGCAAGAGCTGCTCACAAATGCCATAATACTAAACATGAGATGTCCAACCTGCCACTGCAGGAGTTTGACTAATCAGGTCATATCGGGTTAACGCGGACTTAAACTCCTCATGAACGCACTACGCAAGTGAGTTAGTACGGCCGGATTCAATTGGGCTTTTTGAACGCCATCTAACAGAGGCTTTAAAAGTGGACACTAGTTGCTATGCATGCAATCGGCATTAACATAGCGGGCTGTTTCACAGGGTTGCCGATAGCGGATTTTGGTGCATCGCCTGAAAAAGTCGGATGGTAAAACCACAGAGGTAAAACAGGCCAGATTTATAAAACACTAACACTCATCCCTTTGCTGCAGCGGGTCTAAGTCATTATAGAACTTGAATAGATTTCATAGATCTCGCGGAGGTCTACTGTCCCGTTCTTCAATAAAACGCAGGAGCCAGAGAGAGAAGAGTCGAAGTTAATTGATTTTTTCGTCCTGACCCGCGTCCTGACAGCTACCGACTGGCTAGTATTCCCATGCGCAGTGCAAGGATGCGAGGCGCCGGAGCGATAGAAGGGTATGTTCTGTAACTTCGATTCTGGCTCCTGCAACGTTGTTATTGCAGAACAGGAGCGCTAAGAAACAGATCCTTATCCGGTCTTCAATAAAAATGAATGAAAAAATTATTACCAGTGGAGATTCCTTAAGGGGAATTGAATGAACATGTTGAGGTTTGTATAAACTGAGATATCAGCTCTACAGCGCTGTCTTAGGGGACAGGTAGTGACCATATTCATTACTTTACCCTCCAAGAACACAGCAAAGTAGGTCAGTGATGTTTCGATACAGGCAGTTAGAATCTATAATAAGGAGTGCAAGCAAGCATTTAAACTAAGTCTAAAAACGTAATAGGAATATGAAATTAGGATAGATGGGAACAAAGAAAGTCCACAACCCAACATGTTTATCAGTAATTAATAGTAAAAAAGATGAGGGAAGAAGAATGTGGGACCATTAAATAATGGGGCTGAGATGGTTATAGAGATGCCAAAACAGGCTAATCTGCTAAACCATTTTTCACCTCGGTATTACTAAAGAATCCTAGTCTGAAACAGGACTGTAAAATATGAAAACACAGTATATAGAAAAATTGGCTGGGTACATCCATATTAAAGGGCAACTAGAGGATCAAAACATAATAATACATACAAAAAATAGAATTCTAGTGCCATACAGACATTTAATTGCATTATTGGCTCCATCCATAAGGTTTTACTACTACAAACAGTCTGCTAAACCCTGGATAAATACAAACCAATTAGTCAATAGTTGGCCAATTTTAAGCCAAGTCATCCGTAAGGTTGCTTTATTAATGGGTCCAAAACCTACTCGTACTTGCATTTTTGGCTACATGAGTGACAGCTTCTCCTGTGTGGCCTAGGATGCTTGAAAGTACTTTGCTCAAACCAGCACATGATCCAACTATGGGTGTGGACAGGTCCCTGGCTGACTTCTGGTCTGATTAGCTATAGCGAACATTATCGCAATGCACGCTATAGTTAATCAGAACCAGGATAGCAGCGGGAACTTGGTCAGTGTGAAAGCGAGGTTTGCGTAGAAAATTAAAAGGTAGGTTTTGTTCTACCTTCATTCCGGATCCACGGCATGCTTAAATGAGAAGGTAAGGTAATAGCTCTAACTCCCAATCTTACATCAATGCATAAAGGAATAGTTACTTTTTAGTTAATTAAGGGTAGACACTAGATGGACGTATGTCTTTATACAACCTCCAATACTATGTTACTATGTAACTGTTATACAGACATTATGGGTTAGGGTATAAAGGTTGACTAGATGGACGTATGTCTTTATAAACCTCCAAATACTATGTTACTATGTAACTGTTATACAGACATTATGGGTAGGGTATAAAGGTTGGACTAGATGGACATATGTCTTTATTACAACCTCCAATACTATGTTACTATGTAACTGTATACAGACATTATGGGTAGGGTATAAGGTTGGACTAGATGGGACGTATGTCTTTATACAACCTCCAAATACTATGTTACTATGTAACTGTTTAGACGACATAGTATGGGTTAGGGTATGAAGGTTGGACTAGATGGACGTATGTCTTATACAACCTCAATACTATGTACTATGTAACTGTTAGACAGACAATATGGGTAGGTATAAAGGTTGGACTAGATGGACGTATGTCTTTATACAACCTCCAATACTATGTTACTATGTAACTGTTATACAGACATTATGGGTAGGGTATAAAGGTTGGACTAGATGGACGTATGTCTTTATACAACCTCCATACTATGTTACTATGTAACTGTTATACAGACATATGGGTAGGGTATAGTTGGACTAGATGGACGTATGTCTTTATACAACCTCCAATACTATGTTACTATGTAACTGTATAAAGACATTATGGGGTAGGGTATAAAGGTGGACTAGATGGACTGTATGTCTTTATACAACTCCAATACTATGTTACTGTAATGTTATACAGACATTATGGGTAGGGTATAAAGGTTGGACTAGATGGGATATGCTTTATACAACCTCCATACTATGTTACTATGTAACTGTTATACAGACATTAGGGTAGGGTATAAAGGTTGGACTAGATGGACGTATGTCTTTATACAACTCAATACTATGTTACTATGTAATGTTATACAGACATTATGGGTAGGGTATAAAGGTTGGACTAGATGGACGTATGTCTTTATACAACCTCCAATACTATGTTACTATGTAACTGTTATACAGACATTATGGGAGGTATAAAGGTTGGACTAGATGGACGTATGTCTTTATACAACCTCCAATACTATGTACTATGTAACTGTTATACAGACATTATGGGTAGGGTATAAAGGTTGGTAGGATGACGTATGTCTTTATAAACCTCCAATACTATGTTACTTGTAACTGGTATACAGACATTAGGGTAGGGTATAAAGGTGGACTAGATGGACGTATGTCTTATACAACCTCCAATACTATGTTACTAGTGTAACTGTTATACAGACATTATGGGTAGGGTATAAAGTTGGACTAGATGGACGTATGTCTTTATACAACCTCCAATACTATGTTACTATGTAACTGTTATACAGACATTATGGTAGGGTATAAAGTTGGACTAGATGACGTATGTCTTTATACAACCTCCATACTATGTTACTATGTAATGTTATACAGACATTATGGGTAGGGTATAAAGGTTGGACTAGATGGACGTATGTCTTTATACAACCTCAATACTATGTACTATGTAACTGTTATACAGACATTAGGGTAGGGTATAAAGGTTGGACTAGATAGATATTGTCTTTATCCAACCTCCAATAATATTACTATTTAGTAACTGTTATACAGACATTATGGGTAGGGTATAAAGGTTGGACTAGATGGACGTATGTCTTTATAAACCTCCATACTATGTACTATGTTAGACAGACATTATGGGTAGGGTATAAAGGTTGGACTAGATGGACGTATGCTTTATACAACCTCCAATACTATGTTACGCTATACAGACATTATGGGTAGGGTATAAAGGTTGGACTAGATGGACGTATGTCTTTATACAACCTCCAATACTATGTTACTATGTAACTGTTATAAAGACATTATGGGTAGGGTATAAAGGTTGGACTAGATGGACGTATGTCTTTATACAACCTCCAATACTATGTTACTATGTAACTGTTATACAGACATTATGGGTGGGGTATAAAGGTGGACTAGATGGACGTATGTCTTTATACAAACCTCCAATACTATGTTTACTATGTAACTGTATACAGACATTAGGGTAGGGTATAAAGGTTGGACTAGATGGACATGTCTTTATATAACCTCCATACTATGTTACTGTGTAGACAGACATATGGGTAGGGTATAAAGGTGGACTAGATGGACGTATGTCTTTATACAACCTCCAATATACTATGTTACTATGTAACTGTTATACAGACATTATGGGTAGGGTATAAAGGTTGATAGATGGACGTATGTCTTTATACAACTCCAATACTATGTTACTATGAACTGTATACAGACATAGGGAGGGTATATAAGGTTGGATCTGATGGACGTATGTCTTTATACAACCTCAATACTATGTACTATGTAACTTTATACAGACATTAGGGTAGGGTATAAAGGTTGGACTAGATGGACGTATGTCTTTATACAACCTCCAATATATGTTACTATGTTAACTGTTATACAGACATTATGGGTAGGGTATAAGGTTTGGACTAGATGGACGTATGTCTTTATACAACCTCCAATACTATGTTACTATGTAACTGTTTATACAGACTATGGTAGGGTATAAAGGTTGGACTAGATGGACGTATGCTTTATACAACATTACAATAATATGTTACTATGTAACTGTTATACAGACATTAAGGGTAGGGTATAAAGGTTGGACTAGATGGATGATGTCTTTATACAACCTCCAATATATGTTACTATGTAAACTGTTAACAGACATTATGGGTAGGGGTATAAAGAGTGGGACTAGATGAAGATGTCTTTATAAACCTCCAATATATGTTACTATGTAACTGTATACAGACATTATGGGTAGGGTATAAGGTTGGGAATAGATGGACAGTAGTTTTATACAACCCCAATATATGTTTACTATGTAACTGTTATACAGACATTATGGGTAGGGTATAAAGGTTGGACTAGATGGACGTATGTCTTCTTATACAACCTCCAACCTATGATTACTATGTAACTGTAACGAGACATTATGGGTAGGGTATAAAGGTTGGACTAGAGGACAAGTATGGTCTTAACAACCTCCATACTATGTTACTATGAAAGTTATACAGACATATGGGTAGGGTATAAAGGTTGGAAGATGGACGTATGTCTTTATACAACCTCCAATACTATGTACTATGTAACGTTATACCAGACATATGGGCGGGGTATAAGTTGGACTAGATGGACGTATGTATTTTTAATAAACTCCAATATATGTTACTATGTAACTGTATCAGACATATGGGTAGGGCTATAAAGGTTGGACTAGATGGAGTATTTGTCTGTATACAACCTCCAATACTTGTTAATATGTAACTCGTTATACAGACATTATAGGTAGGGTATAAAGGTTGGACTAGATGGACGTATGTCTTTATACAACCTCCAATACTATGTTACTATGTAACTGTTATACAGACATTATGGGTAGGGTATAAAGGTTGGACTAGATGGACGTATGTCTTTATACAACCTCCAATACTATGTTACTGTTATAGTGTATATTAGATACAGAATGATCATATAATTATAAGCCAATCTTCCCCTAAATCTTGATCTCCACCAGATTACAAACCCCTTAGCTTGCACTTCTGCTCTGTCTATAATCGATCTTTCCATTATTGATTCCACTAATATCCTTGCAAAGATTAATTACTGGCCTTAATCATTAGCCATTGTAAATCGAGCCTCACGGTCCTTAACAACATTAGATTATTGATGAAAATCATCACCCAGCCACATCACTAGAACTTTTTAAAAGCAGATTATCAACACAACACAGCTGAACACTTTCAATAATGTTCCAGTATTTGCACAACCTGCGAATGTTTTTTTACAGTTGGACATAGAGTTTTTCAGAAACACATAACTTTGATTCACTCTATTACAAGATAGAGATGCTTTTGAATTGGAAAAAGTCTCATTCCCACATTCACAAAAGCTACACAAAAGCCTTGTGTGGCCCTGACTATAAATTGCACGCACTTTCCAACAACATTTAATTCTCCAACAATAGGATTTCCAGTGTAACAGAGTTATTTTTATGTACCGTATATACTCGAGTATAAACCGACCCGAGTATAAACCGAGGCACCCAATTTCACCTAAAAAATCTAATAAAAGTAGTTGACTCGAGTATAAACCGAGGGTAGTAACTTGGCATTCAAGATGTTTGGAAACTACAACTCCCAGCTAATAAAGCATGCTGGGAGTTGTAGTTTCCATACATCTTGAATGGCACCCTCACCCTCCCACCCAGTTCAGTTTGTACCTGTGGACTCTCCTTCATCCAGGAGCTGTGGGCTCTCCTCCATCCAAGGTTTTCCTGTTGCTGGCATTGAAGGTAAGTGTCTTCTCCATTCCGGCAGCAGCGTCCTCTCCATTCCGGCATCCGCACACTCATTCCCTGTACTGGCGCGCCGGCTGAGGCCACAATGCCCAACGCAATCGCATGAGATTTCTATGCGTTGGCCATGCGTTTTTTTCAATACGTAGAGGAAAACGCATGTGATTGCGATTAAAAGCGGAACGCAAATCGCAACGCACCTGAAAACGCGCGTTTTCCCCCAATTATTTAAAAAAACCGCAAAGCGCAGAAAAAACGCAGCAGTGTTGGCCCTTAGGGTTGTGCCTTTTTTTTGCGCTTGTGCATGCGTTGACACTTTTTTCATATCATGAAAAACGCGTGCAAACGCACCGAAAACGCAAGTTTTTAGGTGGAATTGCGATGTGCGATCTGCATTTTAAATCGCACTGCAATCTTATGAAAAAAATTGCAGCCGGCAAATGCAATGAAATCGCATGCGATTACGTTGCCAGTATGTGCCGTGCCCTTACTTTCACTTTACTCCCCTTTTAGAACAGGGAGAGACATGAGAGTATGATGGGGGAATTGAATTCCTCTTTGTCACCTGGCTGACATACTGAGCGGTGTCCGAGCTCAAACAAGCTGGACAGTGGCAGTATCTCAGGGATACACCAGAAAGCTTTGACATTCAGCCGTGTTTGCTTTATAGTTTCAGCGAAAGGTGTTAGTAAGAGAGTGAATTTCTTCTACAATAACTTTTTATAAAAGATTGAGCAAAGCACTTGCCACAGGTCCTTGGCTGCTTCCGTATTCTCTGCATATATTAAAATATAAAACTTTACATTTGGACAGTTTAAGGGACCGATTCGCTTATAAAAACAAACACGCTTGTCTTTTGTCATTATATTAAGGGTTGTTTACTATTAGAATTGTTTTCCTTTGTAAAAAGAATAACCAGGGAATCACTTGAAATGGACGTAACCTTATTATTAAATGGCTACAACACCAGATTCATTCTTAAGCAGGCAAATAAAAGAGGTGAGTGCATTAGAGCTTTTTTAGAAGGCGAGTTTCAACAATACACATTCTGAACAGTAGATGTCGCTGGTCTTCTTCCGTGCCTGTGGCAACGCATGCTGTGTGTAAAGCTGACAAAATGCAATTATGCATAAACAGTTTTTTGGACAATTTCAAGCCAATTTAAGGACTGAAACGATAACGACCGGTATTACCGATATCGTAAATACCGGTCGTTATAGGGAAATACCGGCGTTATCGGTAAAAACACCAGGTCGTAGTTTCGATGAACGATCAGTATTCTACGATAACGATACCGATCTTTCTAAATAGGGCCCTTGGTACAAGGAAGTGTTTCCTACCTGACTAAGCCAGCAAGGTTTGGGGGGGGGTAAAGTGGTAGCCACTGAGATACAAAAATGGCTAAAAGCATTACAATGGTCTGGATAGTCTAGGGCCAAATTACAACCATTCGGTTCGTATTGGTAGTTTATAAGGAAATCTAACAACAGGGACAGGACAGGACCAAAACAAACCGGGCTGTACATGTGTTTTATTATTGGTGAGCAACACAAAACAATAGTTCACTTAAACACAGACTCAACCCTCCCAAGCGGTTCCTTACCACTATAACTTGTGAGTTTCAGCGTGGAATGAGATGGGACCCTGGAAGTTGAACATTGTTTCCTTTACACCATCGCCGATGAAGGACTCTCTGCGTAAGATGATGAGTTGGTGTAGGCTTGGGCTGCCGAATAAAGGCACTGCAGGAAGTTAGGAGTAGGCTGGGGTTTAGACTGTTAACATCAATTGAGGTAGTGGGGTTGCGTTCCTAACATGATACAGGAAATTAAATTCTGAATTTGTAAGGCGGTGTGCGGACTGTATTAAAACATGTAAAAATTAAGTATACAAAATTCCCAAATATGTACCACAGCCAGTGTCAATAGACGACTCCCCACTCCAGGGTCTCGGTTTATACGGAGTGTGAAAAACGGAGTGGATGTCATTTGAATTGCCATAATAAATAAGATTGAAACATTATAAGTCCCCGTGGCCGTTAGAGAATTTTCCTTTCCCAATAAACGGTTAAGATCGACCGCATTTTGAAGGCTTTGGACCACGGACGGGAGTTTTTTCGACTCTTAAAAAACTATCCCTTCCGGCAATGCCAGTTAATAAACAGGAGGTTCGGACTTCCTTGCATGTTCACAAAGTAGGAACCAAATGGGCAGATCCACACAGACAAGTGGAACACAACAACTTCCTTGGAAGGACCAAGTCTTGAGTAAGTTCCCCTGTCTTTAGGGGAGGAGGTTGTTCCCGATCTTTCCAGGTCAGAATGCCCCATTCTCCTGACGTGGTTTCTGTACAGCTGATGCGGAAGCATTGAGGGATGGAGCTCATTTAGTTTGTGCAAGAAGCAGAGAAATTGAGTAGACACAGGCCACCCATGACCACAAAACATAGCCAGCCGTAACCATGGCCTGATTTCCTCAGGCAGAGCATATACAGAGAGTGGATAGCGAGACAGCTCAAAATTAATCCCGGCCACACAGTACAGAGAGAGAGAAAAGGAGAAGAGAAATAATACAACATGTCCTAGAAAAAAAGAAAAGAGCTTAGCAGGGGTTCCTGCGTGATTGGCAAGATTCTATAATCGACTATGGTGACAACATCCTAACAACTATAGGTAGGTACTGTGATATGATAGGAAAACTCTAATACCTGACTTTTAGAATGAGACACACACTTTCAGATTTTCTAGGTGTTTTTAATAAGATCATTGTGGAAGATGAGAGTAGTGGAGGTCTTTGTAAAAGAATTTGGAGAGTTGTTTGTCCACCGTGATGGAAAAATCAGGTGGCGTGTGCCGTGTAGAAGTAAAAAACACAAGACGTGTTCCCTGACGCAACGCTGAAACACACCCTAAACATGCGATTCCTAATAAATACGTGTCAAACACATTTGTGTCTTCGTGATTGTGCCACTTAGTAAATCACCAACTACTTTTAACCCACCATAAATGAAACTTCAATCTTTCTTAAAACTACCAAGCTATTTATGCATATAAGTCAGGTCATGGGACAGGGAATGAGGATGATTGCCTAGAGGGGTTGGGACTGGATGGAGTGTCTTTATTCAACCTCCTTAACATACTATTACTGATGTACTGTACTGTACTGTACATGACGGTACTGTACTATACTAGATTTACGTACGTTACGATACCACTGTACTATTACTATACTATACTGCGACATTTACTATACGATATACTGTACTGGACTATATGTTACATACTGTACTATACTTTATACTATGATGCTACTATACTATATACTGACTTATACTCTATACTGTCTATACTATACTGTTACTGTACTATAATATACAATATACTATACGTGTATATACTGGACTATAATGAGATAATACACTTATACTATAATATACTATACTATACATGTTACTATACTATACTGTACTATACTGTACTATAATTCTATTACTATACCTGTACGTATACTATACATACTGTACTTGACGGTAATGTTACTGTATTACTATATAGTATTACTGGACTGTACTATACTGTACTATACTGCTAATGTACTTTACATACTGTACTATACGTACTGTACTATACTATATACTGTAATGTACTATACACGTAAGATAATATTACTATACTGCTAATATACTTATACGTATATACTGTAATGTACTATTACTGTGACATACTGTACTGAACTATACTGTACTATTTACTATAACTGTAAGTATACTATATATGTACTATACTTATACGGTACTATTACTGTACTATACATATAATGTACTATTACTATACTGTACTGCTTACTATACGAACACTATACTATACTATGTAGTACTAGACTACTGTACTATCTATATACATGTACTATACCTATGTACGTACTATACTATAGACGTAGTACTAATTGTACTATAATATTGACTGTACTGTTCATACTAGTTACCTATGGACATATTACTATGTAGTACTATATACTGATATACGATAATTACTATACTAATACTATAGGATATACTATACAATACTTACGCTATACTTACTATACGTGTACATACGACATTACGGACTATTACTTATACTATACCTGTACTATACTATGTACTATACTGTATACATACTTACATACTGTACTGTTATACTATTACTACTACTGTTTACTGTACGTTACTAATATACTTACTGACTTATGTTAACTACTTACTATATAATGTGACTTTGTACGGGACTATACTATTATACTGTACTGTACTAAACGTATATATCTATACTATACTTACATTAATATATACGTATGTCTATATGTACTGTAATACTGTATATACTGATAATATACGTTACTAGATATAACGATATACTATTACTTGATTACTGTACTTATTACTATAACATGGACTCTATACTGATACGTGTAAATACTACTTACTTATTAAGACCGTAAATATACTATACTGTACTTATACGTATTACTTACACTATCTACTATTACTATACTGTACTAACTATACTTACTAAGTACTATACTATTACACTTATTACTGTACTATACTATACTGCTAGATATAACATTATACTTACTACTATGTACATACATACCGTACTTATATACTGCTTTCTATTACCTGACATACTATATATACTGTACTATCTACTAAATATAGACTGCTACGTACTACATACTTACGTACTGTCTGATGGTATTACTTAATACTACTATACAAACTGACTAACTACTGTATGTACTATGTAACAAATGTGATCTATAACTTGATACTGTATACTTGATACGTACTAGACATACGGTACATACTCACCTGTACTTATACGACTTATACTACTTACTGTACTGTCTGTACTATATAGGTTACTTATATACATGGAACATACTATACGTACATTACCAACTGTGGACTAACTATACATAGTGTACTATAATGCCACTATACGACTATACTGTACATCTCTATATGATATATCAATACTGTAAACTTATACTATACTAATACTATACACTGTACTATACTATCACTGTAGTACCGTACGATTACTTCTATACTTACTATACTGTGACATACTGATACTGTACTTATAACTGGTAACTGTTACTATATACTACTGCTTACTATACTGTAATACTACTACTAGACGTCATACTATACTATTCCTGTAGCTATACTGTACAATACTATACTGTACATGACTATACTGTACTGTACTATTACTAGATGTATACTGGACGTACTCGTACTTCTGATACAGTCGGATTCGAATTCAACTGATGACGGACTAGAGGGAAGGGGGTTAAGACGGACTGCGATGGTGGGTGACTATCTACGTACGAACTACGGTGACGTAGTAGGCGAATAGGATAATCGATACGTAGTACTATACAGACGATGTACGGGACGATAAAACCTGTACGATAATCCTATACCCTATACAATCACTGGTTACATATACTATTAGAATTACTATAATACTGTTACCTGTACTATACTATATACTGTACTAACTTATATGTCTATACTATACTGTACTATACTATGACTGACTATATATACACTACTATTACTGTACTAACCTATACACTATACTGTCTACTAGATATAGACGACGATACGGTACTATACTATTACAATTTCTGTAATATATTCTAACTAGTCTTACTGCTATTACTATACGTAACTGATCTACTGTACTTACTATACTATATAACGTACTATACTATACGTACTGTACTGACTTGTGAAGGTTCTCATTCATCCAGGTCATTGGTATATCTGTTGTATTCATAAATTAGATCAACTGGGACTTGAACAGTAGTTTTGAAGACGTTTCGCAGTCATCCGTGACTGGTTTCTCAATTCAGAATACTTGCTCAAGATGTATTTTTGTTGGCAATTTGTACCTGGAAATCCCAATTGCATATACAGCCAGGTGTAAGGGATGTGATTAGATAGTGGCTAAGAGGTGTTATAGGAACGCCCAGAGTAAAGGGTTAAAAAACAGCATGTACAGGCAGACAGTTGTTGTCGACCCCCCACCTAGCTATTTAGGGCTTGGATTCTTATATTTCACATAAATGCGCCTACTTAATCACCTCTTCTTGAACCAGTTTCACGTTCCTTCGCCAGCTTATTAACATTACAATCTTCAAAGGTAGTCATTTATCCTTAAGATTGTAGATCACACATGGCATGAGTCCTTTTTGACCCGAGGAATATGGGCTACTTCTGTGCTGGGCCACGTTGAGCAGTGACTGTTTGGTCTCCCTCTCACATACAAAATCTGATTGTTCATTATGGCACTGCACTGCAACTCAAATGATGGCGCTTTTCTTGTGTTTTGGTTTATTGGGTTCTTTCGGATTTGTACCAATTGCTGCTATTTAGGGGTGTTCGTTCTTTAAAGCAGAAAGGGATAGATGTTTTGTGAAAATTCTTCTTAATTCTGGAGATCCCCTGCTACATTGGGAATGACCCATGTTTCTCTGTCCTGTGTTCTTTTCCCCTTCAACTGTTGTTATTCGTGTCTTGTTCTTTCCTTCTACTATTTGACAAAGGCCCAGTTGGATATACACAAGTTTTAAGGGCTCCTCTGAGATGTTTCAGTTTCTTTAGCCTTTCCATCTGGTAGTGGGGAGTTCTCGGCTCTTCGTGTTGCAGGGTTCTGATGACCCCAAGCTTCTGATCTAAAGGGGGGTGGGAGTCACAAACATCAAAGATGATCTTGTGTGTTGGTTTTCTGTAAACCTCTACTCCAGTTTACCATTGTCTTAATCTTGTTACCAAGCAGTTTAAGAAGCAAGTTTGTGTTTTTACCTCATTCCCTTGTGAATTTATGTGTATGGTCCACCCGATCATTAATGTGTTCGTGAAAGTTGTTACGTATCCTTCTGGTGCGGATTTTAACCCAGGTGTCATCAACATATCTGAACGTGGCGGGTGCTATGCCCTTACTCTGGGTGCTATTTGCCTCTACATCTGGGTCTCCTATAACACCTCTTAGCCAATATCTAATCACACCCCTGAAACACCTGGATGTGATATGCTAATTCGGATTTTCCAGGGACTAATGCCAGATTCTTGTACCAAGTCTTCGAATTGAGAAAGCCGTCGGTTTTATGACTAGCGAAACGTCTTCAAGAACTACAGGTTTCAAGTCCAGCTTGACTAAGATACACAGAAATATTATACTATACAATGTCATACCACTTTATACGTACTTAGTACTGTATAGACTTACTGATATGATGACATACGGTAATGACAAGATAACTTGCATCGTAGAAATACGATAAGATACGCGTACTCTTATACTATGTACTAGTACGATCTACTATATACTGTATTACGATAATAAACACTGTACTAGTACTTACGACCTAGATACCTGATACTATTACTGCTAGATACACTGGACTATACTATACTATCACTGACTAGACGATTATAATACTGTATACAATACTATACTGATTACGATTTACTTTATACTATACTTATATTGTACTATACTATTAAAGGACATATACATGTGGAAAACGAATTATCCAGAAATATGAATAATGTTATGGTTTCCACACAAAGATATATGTTTGCGAGGTCGATAAAATCTTCCATCAACAACACAGGTCACAAAGTAAAGAGTTGACACCAAGTAACTGGTAATGGGTTTCCCTTTGGTTAAACAAAATAAGATGTGTTGAGCTTGAAGGGAAAGAAAATACGTGCTCCTTAGTGAAAGATTACATTGGACTGTCACTGGTGGACATGAGTTAGGATTGCCTAAGTAGGTTAGGATTATATTGCTACAAGAGTTCTTAAAACCAGACATCAGGGAAAAAAGTGCTATAGACCTTAGTCCTGGCCCTTAAGAATTACATTCTGCTTTTATCTACATTGTACCATATATCAGTGTCTTTCAGTGTATGCGATTCTAATTCGAGGCCAACGGATTCTGACAAGTGTAAAAGCTTACTGCGGCAAATCCCATTATAAATGCACAGTGGTGCATCCATAGCCAGCTCTGTGATCCCAATGATGTGGAAATACGAGGAAGTAATACTGTAATATAGTCATTGACTTATAATCAGTTTCCGGGGCCACACATAGATTATTGCCGTATCGGTTGTTTCCTGATAACGCGTACGTTACAGGATGTGTCAGGACAGATTATTTCATGTTGATAGAAACCGTTTATAATAACAAATAACACAAATCTGTCTTCCTCATCAGATGTGTAACCCCGTGTTGTTGGTAGAACGTGCCTGGCCACTATCGGCAGTGTGGGTGCTGTTAAGGAATGAAGAGCACTAGGGCAGAGTGTAGGACTGAAATCCACTATGTCTGCCTTCATTGTTGTTACATACTGTTCTGTTTCCTCCAGTTAGACAGTGTCACATGGAGACATCACAACCAAGGACTGCATTATTCCTAGTGTCTCTTGAAACACGTGCAAGCTTATAAAAGCAGCTTGGAGAGGAGGCGGAACTACTTGTGGTTGGCTTTATTGACTTTTATAATTATTATATGATGTGAATTACAGAATTTCATATGAGGTCTTATAAACATGCCCCTGGACAGTATACCAGACCACTGGGTTAGGAATGGTTTTCTCTGGGCACTAGCACCAGTTCAGCCCTTCCATGGTCTGTCCAATAGAATCCCATATTCTGGGTTAACATCCCTACACAAGGGAAACCAGACAATGATGTGCAATCCCTGGGGCTGAATATTGAAACACGTCTCTCTCCATATGGCACAGCCATATTGACGAGTCAATGGTGAATAACCCCATTCTGTGACCTAAAGGGAAAGTCTTCTTACTCCCATGAGGATTAGCAGGCCAAGCCAACATGACTGAATTAATCATGCTGTTACAACATCCCCAGCATTCCGACCATCCCCCCAAACACGTATGATGGATACAGACATTCCTATGAACCCGCCGTCCATTCTGCGCAGATCTGTACATAGATAGATAGACAATAAGAAGCTGTACGTGGACCCGGATGACTTTTAGTTAAGATCAGGGAACTATTTGTTAGGTCAGGAAAAGCAGTTTTCATTTTAGTGAAGGGTAAGTACACTGTAAATATACTCAATGTTATTGGAAAGCTGTGCCAGCAATTCCCCTTAGAACGGTAGGTATGGGAGGATGTAGAACAGAAAAAAAAAACACTTAACATTTAAAGCAGGGGGTCCTCAACACCCCCGGAATCTGCTCTGTCCCATGCTTTGGCTGCGAGTGTTGCGATTGTCCCGTTTAAACTGTGTCAGCTGATAGGGGGCGTGAGTGCGTGGTGGAGGCCTGCGGGGTTACACAGGGGCTACGCAAGGGTAACTCACCCATGCTGACGGGAGAGAGGGGTGCGGGACAGAGAGCCATAAAGACAGGCAACTCTGCTCATTTAAAGTCAGACTCTGGTTTTTTTTCCATAAAAGATACTTAGTGTCCATTGATTCTTACTTGTACTTATATTGAAATGCCCAAGTGTGCCTATAAAACACAAAGAAAATCTGGAAGGGAATGGTACTGCTGCCACATGCAGGCTATTTATAGGTTTGACATACATTCGTGATTAGAAACGTATGTCATACATATAAATAGCCATGCGAAGAGTTGAACATTTTATGTTTATATGTTGCATAAATTGTCATTAATCACGAATGTATGTCAGACATAAAATAGCCAGCAATGTGGCAGTTGTTCCCCTCAGAATCTGTATATATGTAGTGTGCCATGAGGAATTCGTTCATGTTAAAAAAGAAAACCCATTACAGTCTGAGAGATGGTTAACTGGCCCCTATATGTTAAAACATTTGAGCGACCCGAATAAAGCCACAGTCTACCAATAACATTGAGTTATATTAAAGTTACATACCCTTTAAGGGGTTGTAGAAGCCGTTCGTTCCCTAAATTGCCTCCCCTGTAACCTCTTACAAACACAGGGGACTGATCTGCCGAGAATCTTCTTATTTTATTGAACAGACTGGGAGACCGCACCGTCCTTGGTAAGGCTCTAAGACAACAGGTTGGGAGGGGGTTGTGACTGTTCCGCTGTTTTTTTATTTTTTCCCCTTTAAGGCTGGCGGCCACATGGGTTTGATGTTAGTTAGACACGTGTTTAACATTGTGCGGGTGTCCGCGATGGAGTGGTGTTGTCTATGTACCAATTGAAAGTCAATGACCAATGACCGTGCGTAATTATGAATCACTGGGCCCCGGCAAAACTATGATGGGGCCCCTATCCATGCGTTCATCCACCGTGGTTTTCTGGTAGGCGGCAATCTTCATAGGAAAATAAGAGATGGGGCCCCTTGGTAAGGCCCGGACCCCTGCGGTGTCTACCCTGCGTGGTTACGCTCTCTGTAATGAGCCATCCCATTTCACTGTGAAGGTAGGCCACACTAGGCGTTTTGCGCATGCGTTTCGCGCTCCGTTTTTCCCTAAAATGGAAAATTGCGGGAACCCGAAAATCCCGCGGATTTCCCAATGCGCATCTGCGATTGACGCGCCGTGCGTTTTGGTAACGCATGCGTTCACCATTTTGCGTTGGTTGCGTTAACGCATGCGTGTCCATAACACAGAAAAGGCGGGAAACGCATGACGCCCAAAACGTTGAACAAACCGAGCGCAAACGAGCAAGAATAGACGCCACAAATAGCGTGTGAAACGCTCGCGATTTTGTGCGCGATTCTCCGCAGTTGCGGTGTGGCCCCACCCTAATGCATAAAGTGACTGAAATGATGTGAAAATATGTCTACTAAATTTACTGCAGGGGAAAAAAAAGCCCAACTCCAGCAGATGAAAGGTGCTCAGTATTCCCACCAGGAGCCAGAACATCCGTCGGGATAATAATTAATTATAGTAATCGTATTACTGGGCAGCGGAACCAGCAAGTTTATACCAGTGACATGTTCCCCCACCGTATCAGCTGATTACAGAACCAGCACCAATGATCCCCATCGGCTATGTAACTGTTACGGCGGATTGAGTATTTCTGCTTAATCGGAAGATTTTGGTGACATTCAGCTTTGTAAATCCGTCAGGATATGAATATTCTGAAAAACAATGGGAAGGTTGATGTGATACTAACCGCCGTGGTGCCATTCATCTTGCCGGATGGTCTTGGTGGACATTGACAGACAATTCGGAGGAAGAGAGGATGATGGGTAATGATATCGGACTGCTGTTGCATGCCACATGATTCCTGCATAGAGAAACACAGGCAACATCATTCTCAGTTCTATTTATACAATGACATGTTGATAAACAAACCAACAGCCATGACTGTGATTCCCAACACCCCCAAATATCTTTCGGTAGGACACCCAGCACAAAGAAACCGCTTCTGCCAGGCTTCTCAGTGCTTCAACACCATCGGTTAATAAAAGGAAAAGTCCAGGGACAACTAACCTGCAATGAAAACGCGAGTGCTGGCACTCCTCAAGGAATAATTGATTCCTACCTGGATCAACGTAGGCAGGAACTGAGGATATTGCCTAAATGGTTGGACGTGGTTACAACCTAAATACTGACTAACGTACGTACTTATGTACTGTATTCACACACTACAACAGTACATATACATTGTCACCTACTTACGTCTCCTATACTGTTACACTATACTGTATACTGTACATAGACTGTACTGACTACACTACATACACACTACTATGTAGTACTACACACTTTATTACTTACTATTAGTACTGTACTATGTACTGTTACTACTTCTACTTATCACTGTCTTACGGTTACTACACTATAGTACTTATAGTTACTACTAGTACTATACGATACTACTTATTACTGTATATACTGTACGACGTTAACTCACTACTGTCCTAACTTCATACTGTACTTGTACTACTATCAGACTTACTAAATGTACTGACTAATGTAATATTACTTACTGTCTTCTACTGTACTATAACTAACTATCTGTACTGACTTACATGACGATACTGTACATATTACGTACTAACTATACTGTACTGTTAATAGTACGGCCTATACTATACGTGTACTTTATATACCATGTACTATTATGATACTGTACCTGTACTGTCTTAATACGTACTATGACTACGATACTGTTACTGTACGTTTTTTTCTACTGTACACTTGTACTGTCTTACTGTACAATGGTACTACTACTGCCTGTTACTGTACTGTACTTACTGACTGTGACATTTACTTACGTATGCTTATGACTATACTATAATTAGACACTGTATTACTATACAATACTGTACTGTTACTATACGGTACCACTATACTATTACTACTATTAATGCTATTATGGTACGATTACGTTCTATATCTACTAGTACGATATGTATACACTTATACTATTTACTATATAATGCCTATTATGTACTATATATTACTGCTACGATACTGTACTATACTATACTAGTACTGTATATACCGGTACATACTGTACTGTTACTGTACTGTATATACGCCTATATACTGTACACGTACTTTATAATGTCTATACTTCTGTACTATACTGTACGCTACTAGTACTGTACTGTACTATTACTGTACGTACTATGACTTTACTATGATATATGTATATACTAACTGATACGATGTACTACACTGTATGTACTATACTGTATCGTACTATACTGTTACTGTATATACTGGTACTGTACTATACTGTAATGTTTACTTACGTAACTGTACTTGACTCTAGTACTTTACTATATATGTACTGTACTATACTGCTACTTACTATACCTATTTACTGGTACTATATGGTACTATACTTCTATACTTACTATTACTTGTACTATACTATACTATTTACTGTATATACTTGTACTATACTATACTATACTACATACTATGACTGTACTGTACTGTACTACTAATACTGTACTTACTACTACTTACTTAATTACTGTATATTACTATAAGTATATCACGATACTGTACTTATACTATTACTGTACTACTACTATATGTAACTTTACTATTACTGTACTGTAACTATACTGTACTGCTACTATACTGTACTGTACTATACTGGACTGTCCTATACGTTAATGTATATACTGATACTGTACGAATGGATACTATGTACTATACTATACTGTACTTATAGTATGTACGTACATACTGTTACGTATACTGTTACATACTATACTATCTTACTGTAACATATATTATACTTATACTGACTATACTGTACTATTACATAACATTACTGTACATACTGTATATATACTAGTACTAAGTACTATACTGTACTATACGGACTACTAATGTACGTATGTACTGTACTATACTTACGTACTACCTATACTGTACTATACTATACCGGTACTATACTATACGGTTACTACACTAACGGTATTTGCTAATATATTACTACTATGAGTGCATTATATGCGTCTGTACTAACTAACTGTTTCTTCATGTAATTACTATTACTGTACTTACTGTTATTACTATACTATATTCTATTTACTGTACGGTGATTACATATACGGTAGACTATTTACTGCGGTTACATAGACTATACTGTACGTATACCTATACTATACTAACTATACTATCTTACTGTATATACTGTACTATTACATTGTACTACTACTTATACATGTACTTATTACTTTACGGTACTTTAGGACTTACTACTGTACTATTACGTATACTGAATAATTATACTATCTATACTGTACTATACTATACTGTACTATACTAACTGTATATACGGTTACTATATAGTACTATACTGCTACTATACATACTAACAGGTATCTTATACTGTTTACTATATTTACTATACTAACTTGTACTATATGTACTATACTGTCTTATACTGTGACATCTACTGTACGTTTTATTTATATGTTGTATAATACTATTTCCTGTACTATACTATACTGTGAGCTAATATTTGTATACTATATATGAGGTACTATCTTGGTTGTCGATCCAATTATGATCAATGGACTGAAAGTAAGGTTGGATACATGAAAGGATTTTTTTACATAGCCTTGTGATGAATGGAGAACGACTTCACAAGCACTTCTGTACTATTACTGTAATGTACATACTGTATGTTATTATGTACTGTACTATACGTACGACTGTACTATACTATACTGTACTACTCACTGTAGTAACTATACTGTACTATTACTTTGGTTACTATATGTACTATAATATACTGTACTATACTGTACTCTACTATACTATACATTACTGTACTAATTAATGCTATGTATATGTACTTTACTATATACGTTACTATACTTATCTGATTATCTTACTGTACGTATACGGTATATACTGTACTATACTATACTGTTTACTGTTACTAGACATACTGTAATATACTTTAACTGTACGATACTGTACTATCTGGTAATACTATATTGTACTATACTATACGTACTATATAATGCCTATTAGTACTATACTATCTGTACTGTCTACAATCTGTTACTATACATATAAGCTCTGTTATGACTATAATCTATTCTTAGTACTATACCTCCTAGTCCCATGCAATTTTCATTTGTAAAGAAAAGTCATTTTTATAGTTTAGTTGTCTTAACTGGGAATTCAAAGGTTATGTCACCCCCAAACAGGCATAGCCGAAACATCCCCCCAAAACCAATCTGACGTCTGATCTCTGACCTCTTCTGCATGGAAAAGGCCTGGAACTCTGCAGAAGGCAATACTGGGGAATGATGGTGGTAAGTATATCGAGAAAAATGTGGGACATTCCCTTTAATGAAGATGGAGGGGGGGCCACTTACATCTTGACACACCGACCCCTCTACTCCATCTATTGCTAGTCACCCCACCCGCACTTAGAAAGCATAACTAGGCGTTGCTAGAAAGGGCTGAGCAGATCTGGCCAAGCGGAGACATTATTAAAAGCCCCACTTCCTCTTCATTAGATCCAAAGTGCTGCCAGAATAGTTTACCCCAATCCTCCTTTCCTAAATAGTCATTTTTATTCTCTGAGCCCTCTGGACATCTCCCTTACACGAGCTTGTGTACCAATGAAGATGAAAATGAATGAACCAGACGCCCTGCTTCACTCTATAAGTAGAAATAACATGGACGTCCTATGACCTAGAACTGCCATGTGTGGTTAAAACCCACTGAGTTATTGGAGAATTTCCAAGAGTTAAAAACGGCAAATGTGGTCTCCAAACAGTTTAGGGTTACATGAAAGCCGGCAGTATTCCTTTAAAATGATCGACAAGTCAATCTCTGGCTGGAGCTGTGAGAATACATTGGGGTGAATGTTCAAACTTCCTGCTTCCAAGCAAGGGAGAGTGGGTTGGGAATAAGCAAAGCCACATGGTAATGTAAAACGCAACAGCCACGGGTTCTACAGCAAAGCCAATGGTTAATATAGCAAAGCACGGGTGATATAGCAAGCCACATGGTAGTTATATAGCAAAAAACACATGATCATATAGCAAAGCCACAGGTTATATCAGCAAAGCCACATGGTAATAAGCAAAGCCACGTGGTATTATAGCAAAAGCCCACCCTTGGTCTATATAGCAACAACCACAGATTATAAAAAGCCCTGAGTATATCAGCAAAGCCACGTGGTTATATAGCAAAAGCCAAGCATGGTTATATAGCCAAGCCAATGGTTATATAGCAAGCCACAATGGTTATATAAAGCAATGTATAAGCAATAGCACGTGGTGTACAGCAAAACCACATGATTCTATAAGCAAGGACACGTTGGTTCTACAGCAACGCCACGTGGTTCTATAGCAAGCCAGTGTATTATATAGCCAAAGCCACTGTGGTTATATAGCAAAGGCCAGTGGTTACTATAGCGGAAGCCCGTGGTTCTACAAAGCACAAGTCATGTGGTCGTATAGCGAAGCCACGTGGTTAAATAGCAAAGCCCACATGGTATATAGCACCCAAGCCACATGGTTATACAGCAAAGCCACGGTGATTTATAGCGAGCCATTTGGTTATATAGCAAGCCAAGTGTTTTATAGCCAAAGCCACAAGGTCAGTATGGCAAAGCCACGTGGTTCTATTGCAAAGCCACAGGTTATACAGATTTAATAGACTGAGTGTGAATTATCGTTTGTTCCTATATCCTCCCCCACTTTTAGTTCTTTGACTCAAGAAGGATTACATGAACTGCTATGGAAAGAAACACAAGAGGATAAGACAATGGCAATCCCGGGGATTCAAATTGTAATTTTTACAATACACTCAAAGCAAAGAATTTAATGTAAAAAATTTCTGACGTTCATCTTCTGACCAATCATTTAAATATGTAAATCAAGCATTAACCAAAAACAAACACATATGTTGTTGAATGCGTTATTAGCCAGGGTTGCCTCGTCCGTTATGTAATTATAAACTACCGCTGTAGTGGATTTCTAATGGGGGAGTCTACGATAAGCTTTATACCCTATGATTTCTATGGCGACGCTGTATAATAACCTATAACCCCCTGTAGGGATTTCTATGGGAGGAAACTGTAAGATTATAGCCTTATAACCTACCCTGGTAGTGGATTTCTATGGGAGGAATGTAAAAATTATAGCTTATAACCCTACCCCTGTATGGATTTCTATGGGAGGAACTGTAACGATTATAGCCTTAAACCTTACCACCTGTAGTGGATTTAGGGAGGAAGCAACGTTAAGCACCTTATAACCACACGTGTAGTCGGATTTCTAGGAAGGAACTGTAGATTTAAGCCTTTCACCCCTGTAGTGGATTTCTCATGGGAGGAAACTGCGAATTATAGCCTCTAGAACCGTACCCGTTGTAGTGGATTCTAGGGGGAACTGTAAGATTTATAGGCCTTATAACCTACCCCTGTAGTCTTGAGGCGTATTAGCTAACCCTGTAGTGGTCTCTGGAGAACTGTAGATTATACGCCTTTATAACTACCCCTGTAGTGGGATTTCTATGGAGGAACTAAGATTATAGCCTTATAAACTACCCTGTAGTGGATTCTATGGGAGGAAAAAACAACTGTAAGATTTAAAGCACTTATAACACTACCCTGTAGTGGATTTACTAGGGAGGAACTGTAAGATTATAGCCTTATAACCTACCCACGTAGGGATTTCTATGGGGACCGAAGATTACGCCTTAAACTACCTAGTGTCAGAGGAATGTAACCTATATACCTACCTGATTACCTACCCGCTCCCGGTCGTGAGATTCTATGGGAGGGAACTGTAAGGAGTATAGCTTATAACCTACCCGTGAGTGGATTTCTATGTGAGGAAACGTAAGATTATAGCTATAACTACCCCTAGTGGATTTCTATGGGAGAACTGTAAGATTATCGCCTTATAACCACCCCGGTGTTTAACTGTAAGATGTTACATAATGTAGTGACTATGGGAGGAAATGTAAGATTATAGCGTTATAACCTACACCTTGTAGTGATTTCTATGGAGGAATGTAAGGTTTATATAGTCGAGTAATGTACCCCCTAGCTGTAATTATAAGGATATTAGAAGTCACCGAGGAGTTATGGTGACATTAAAAGCACGGGCCGTAGGCCGAGTGCCTTTTATACAGGGCACCTGAACTCCGAAGGGTGACCACTAATATCCGAATAATTTAGTAGGGGTGCATTATTTATTATAATCCACCCCTTCATTAGAAAGAATAGAGGGGCAGAGGAACAGAGTCACGAGGGTAAGAAACCAGTAGGTACTTGCCCTACTCAAGTGAGTACTCAGATGTCCTCCCCCTCTTTCCCAACAGCACCTACCAGCTCCACACAGCCAGGGCTTCTCTGCAAAGCTTCTATCCATGAGTTCAGGGCTATGCAAATTAATGCGCTTCGCCCAGTGTGGATGGCGCTGCTCCTCTCTTAGTTTACATCCTGCACAAGGATGAACGCGGGAGATGTTATCACTGTGCACGAGAAGTAAAAGGGAAGAGGAGGCAGAGCCGCGCCATTCAACAGTGGTGCGGAAGCCACGGGAACTGAGACGGAGGTTCAGCTGAGGTGATGCGGGAGATAAAAAGAGTTTTTGGGGGAAGCTTCCGAGGTGTAAACAGTCCGACTGGTGTTATAATAAGCGCGCTATACGTAGTAGTAGCGCCCGATTAAAGATTATTATTTACGGAGTCCATTTGACTCCTGTGAAGGGGTGATTATAGCTTATAACCTACCCGTGTAGTGGGATTTCTATAGAAGGAGGAACTGTACGATTATAGCTTATAACCTACCCCTGTAGGGATTTCTATGGAGGAGCTGCTACATGATAGCATTATAACATACCCTGTAGTGGATTTCGATGGGAAGAAATGTAAGATTATACACTTATAACACTACCCATGTAGGGATTTTATGGGAGGAAATGTAAGATTAACCTGTATAACCTACGTAGTGGATTATCTGGGAGGAACGTAAGAGTATAGCCTTATAACATACGCCTAGTGGTTTTATGGGAGGAACGGTAAGATTATAGCCTATAACCTACCCTGTAGTGGATTTATGGGAGGAACTATAAGATTATAGCCTATAACCTTACCCCTGTAGTGGATTTTCTATGGGAGGAACTGAAAGATTATAGCATTATACCTACCCCTGTGTGGATTTGTATGGGAGGAAATGGTAAGATTATAGCCTTATAACCTACCCCATGTAGATGGATCTCTTGAGAGGAAGGAAACTGTAAGATTATTAGCCTTTATACCTACCCCTAATGTAGTGGTTTTCTATGGGATGCGAAATGTAAGATTCCAGCCTTAAACTTACCCCTGTAGTGGATTCTATGGAGAGCTTGTAAGATTATAGCTATAAACTACCCCTGAGTGGATTTCTATGAGGATAAATGTAAGATGATAGCCTTATAACCTACCTCTGTAGTGGATATTCTATGGGAAGGAGAAGATTATAGCCTTATAAATTACCCCTGTAGTGGATTCTATGGGGAGGAGCTGTAAGATTAAGCCTATAACCTACCCCGTAGTGGTGTTCTATGGGAGGAACTGTAAGATTATAGCCTTAACCTAACCCCCTTGTGGATTTCTATGGGAGGAAATGTAAGATATAGCCTTATAACCTAACCCGTAGTGGATTTCTATGGGAGGAACTGCAAATATTATAGCTTATAAACCACCCACGTAGTGGATTTCTAGGGGAGGAACGTAAGTTATAGCTTATAACTACCCTGTAGGGATTTACTATGGGAGGATGGACTGTCATACGATTATAGCCTATAATCACTACCCCTGTAGTGGATTTTATGAGGAGGAGCGTAAGATATGCCTATAACCCTGACCCCGTAGTGGATTATATGGGAGGAAATGTAAGATCTATAGCCTATTACCTACCCTCGTAGTGGATTTGATGGGAGGAGCTGTAAGATATAGCCGTATAACAGACCCCGATAGTGATTTCTATGTAGGAGGAGGAACTGTAGAATTATAGAATTATAACTACATCCCTGTAGTGATTCTATGGGAGGAGCTGTACGATATAGCATTATAACATACCCCCTGTAGATGGTTTCTATGCGGGGGGGAGGAGAAGCTGTAAGATGATAGCCTTATAAACCTACCCCGTAGTGGATTTCTATGGGAGGAAATGTTAAGATTATCAGCCTATACCACCCGTAGTGGATTTCTACGGGAGGAAACTGGTAAGATTATAGCCTTATAACCTGACACCCTGCTAGTGGATTCTAGGGAGGAACGGGAAGATTATAGGCCTATAACCTACCCCTGTAGTGGGGATTCTATGGAGGGACTGTAGATATAGCCTTATAATCCTACCCTGGGGTAGTGGATTATATGGGAGGAGCATGTACGATTATAGCCTTATAACCCTACACCCTGAGTGGATTTCTATGGGAGGAGCCTGAAGATTAAGCCTTAATAACCTTACCCCTGTAGTGGTTCTATGGGCAGGAAATGTAAGCATTATAGCCTGATTAACCTACCCCTGTAGTGATTTCTATGGAGGAAGGAACTGCAATATATAGCTTATAACCACCCCTGGAGTGGATTGCTTATGGAGGAACTGTTAGATTCATATAGCCTTATAACCTACCCTGTAGTGGATTCTATGGGAGGAGCTGTCCGATTTATTAGCCTTAACCTACCCGCGTAGGGATTTCTCATGGGAGGGAGCTTATTGTAAGATTATAGCCTATGAACCTACCCTGTAGTGGATTCTAGGGAAATGTTAAGATTATAGCCTTATAACCTACCCCTGTAGGGATTGTCTATGCGGAGGAACATGCCAATATTATAGCCGTATAAACCTACCCCTGTAGTGATTTAGGGTGAGGAAAACTGTAAGATTATATCCTTATAAACCTACCCCTGTTTAGTTGGATTCTAGGAGGAAATGTAAGATATAGCCGTATAACCTAACCCCGTGTAGTGGTTCTATGGGAGAACTGTAAGTGAAGCACGTTATACCTACCCCTGTAGGTGATTTCTAGGGGAGGAAACTGTAAGGAATTATGAGTCCGTATCAACCTAACCCTGTAGTGGATTTCTATATGGGAGGAATGTAAGATTCGATAGCCGTGTATAACCACCCCGTTAGTGATTTCTAGCTGGGAGGAACTGAAGAGTATAGCAGTATAACCTTACCCTGTAGTGGAATTTCTATGGGAGGGAACTTGGAAGATTATAGCCTTATAAACCTACCCCTGAGTGGTTCTTGGGAGGAACTGTAAGATTATGGCCTTAACCTTACCCCTGTAGTGGATTTATGAGGGCTGTAAGAGTAACGGGCCTTATAAAGCCACCACTGTAGGGGTTGCTATGGGGGGAGCTGTACGATTATAGCCTTATAACCAACCCCTGTAGTGGATTTCGATGGGAAGAACGTAAGATTATAGCCTTATATAACCTACCCTTTTAGTGGCTTTCTATGGAGGAAATGTAAAGATTTAGCCTATAAACCTACCCCAGTTGTAGTGGATTTCTATGGGAGGAACTGTAAGATTCTAGCCTTATAACCTGACCCTGTTAGTGGATTTCTATGGGGAAGGAAATGTTAAGATTATAGCACTTATAAACTACCCCTGTAGTGATTTCTATGGGAGCGAAATGTAAGATTATAGCACTTATAAACACTACCCTGATAGTTGATTCGGGGATAAGTATGGGGGTAAACCCTGGTCTGAAGAGATTATGCCTTATAACCTACCCCTGTAGTGGCTTGTCTATGGGACGGAATGTAAGATTATAGCCTGTATAAACTACCCGGTAGTGGATTTCTATGGGAGGGACCATTCGTTAAAGATCTATAGCCTTATAACATACCCCTGTAGTGGATTTCTTATGGGAGGAAATGTAGATTATAGCCTTAGAAACTACCCCAGTAGTGGATTTATGGAGAGGAAATGTAAGATTAAGCCTTTATAACCTACCTGGTAGGTGAATTCTATGGGAGGAACATGTAAGAATTATAGCCCTTATAACCTACCCCTGTAGTGGATTCTATGGGAGAATGAGTAAGAGTATGTAGCCTTATAACCTACCCTGTCGTGGATTGTCTAGGGGGAAACTGTAAGATTTAGCCTTATAACCTACCCATGTAGGGGATTTATATGGGAGGGGAACTGTAAGATTATAGCCTTATAACTACCCTGTAGGGATTATTATGGGAGGAACAGTAAGATTATAGCCTATAACTTACCCCTGTAGTGGAGTCTAGGGAGGAGAAACTGTAAGATTTTTTTTTTTTTTTAATAGCCTTATTAACCTACCCCTTAGTGGAATCTATGGGGGAGGAGATGAAGAATAAGCACTTATAACCTACCCCGGTAGGGATTTCTATGGAGGAGGTAAGACTTATAGCCTTATAACCTACCCTGTAGTGGATTTTCGTATGGGGAATGTAAGATAGAGTAATACCCTGTTGGTTTTATTCGAGTGAATTATTATAGCCTTAATAACCTACCCCTGTAGATGGATTCTATGGAAGGAATGTACGATTATAGCCTGATTAACCTTCCCCCACCCCGTCAGACCCTTTTGGTTCTATAGGCGGAGCTGTAAGATTAAGACTTATAAACCTAACCCGTAGTGGATTCTATGAGGGAACTGTACAATATAGCCTCTATAAACGATTACCGTTGTAGTGGATTCTATGGAGGAACTGTAAGATTATAGCCTGAAAGATACCCCTGATTAGTGGTATCTTATGGGAGGAACTTGTAAGATTATAGCTTTATACACCTGTATGACTTGAGAACTCATATGTAAAACCGAGTGGATTTCTATGGGAGGAACTGTAAGATTATAGCCGTTATAACTCCCTGTAGTGGATCGTCATGGGAGGAATGTAAGATTATAGCCTTATAACCATACCCTGTAGTGGATTTCTAGGAGGAACTGTACGATATAGCCGTATAACCTACCCCTGTAGTGGATTCTATGGGAGGATGTGTTATAGCTTAGTACACGAGGTTCTGGAGACACTTATAAGCCTAGACACCCTTATCTTAAGTTCCCGAGGAGGAGAAGGAAACCCAGAAGCCACAAAAGGGGAGGTATACATAAAGTAATGCCCCAGAACTGTAAATTATAAGTATTAGAAGTCACCTTGGCGAGTTCCGTCCCTGCCGTTTAAAAGGATACTTGGCCTGCGGCCTCGCGTTTTTATGTCACGCGAACTCCTCAGGTGACTTCTAATATTCCTTATACTTATAAGTGGGGGATACATTATCCCTTATCAATACATCGAGTGTACCCAGAGTCCCCTGTATGAAACTCAGCCATGTGTCCTTGTACCTTATATACCACGAGAACTCTCAGTGACTTAAATATCCTTATAATTACAGTGAGGGGTCAGTATACCTATAATAATGAGTACGGTACCCAGAGTCCCTGTATAACTAAGCCTGTGGTCCTTATACCTGTTATTAGACACGAACTCCTCAGTGACTTTCTAATATCTTATAATGTACAGTAGGGGGCATATACCTATAATAGCATGAGTGGTACCCATGAGTTCCCTATATTACTCAGTCTGTGGCATCGTTAATTTATATTGGGTCACAGAAATAACCTCAGTGACTTCTAATATCTTATAATTTACAGTAGGGGATACAATATCCCTTTAATAATACATGAGTGGGTACCCCAGAGTTCCTGTATTTAACTCAGTCTGTGTCCTTGGTACTTTATATTAGACCAAGAACTTCTCGAGTGACTTTAATTATCCTTAATAATTACAGTAGGGGGATACATTATCCTCTTATAATACAAGGAGGGTCCCAAGTTACCTGTAAACTCAGTCTGTGCCTTGTACCTTTATATAGACACAGAACTCCTCTGGACTTCTAATATCCTTATAATGTTACACCGATGGGGGGTGCATTACCACTATTAACTATCGAGAGAGCGCACAGTACAGACGAGTTCTCATACGACTGGCAGCATGCTTGTTGGGGTTTAAATGGCCGTTGGAAGTAACAGAGCTTCATGGCGATGACAGAGAGAGTTCTGGTTCCTGAAATGATTTTATCCTGGCAAAACAAGTGGTTAAGTTGTGGGAGGGCTGATACCATAGGATAAAGGATCTGCAAAGGGGGGATATTTGATGCTTATTAGATTTGTGGATGCTTGACGGAAACACAAAGAAGACTAATAGTTCTGATCTGTTTGATCCAAAGGCAGGTCAGCGAAACAGGGATTTGCAGAAAAATTAAAAATAAGAACAGCCAGTAGTTCCATTATGAAATCCTACTGCCCACATTACAGAGCAAGTGGCCCATTACACCATTAATTAAAGGGTATGTTCCACCCATTCTGGTCCTGAGGTATAAATAGGTTTGGCCCCCAGCCCCAACCGCAGAAAGATGTTAAGAAAGTCCCCCCCCCGATGCATTTACTATTTGCTTACTCTCTCCTACGCCGCACTTCCTGGCCCATGCTTGCAAGCAGGCGGGGGGGCGGGACGAGCAGCCGCGTCTCTGATTGGCTGAGAGGCAGGCATATCAGGGACAACGGCTGCCGGATGCTCCAAATGCTAGGGGAGAGTGTAAGGTAAGTATAAGATCTGTTGCACTTTCTTTTAAAAACTATTATGGAGGTTGGGGCTGGGGGACCTACACCTACATTATTAGCCAGGGGTTAGTTAGAGCTAGTGGGGAGGTGGGACAGCAAAAGGAGGGAGAGGGAGGAGGGGGGGGGGCTCTCCTGCGCATGGCATCAGACACTTGTCAAGGTTGAGGCTGAGAAGGTGCAGGGGGAGGGTTTCAACAGAGGATCCTACACTGCAGTTTCCTGGACTTTGGAGGGGGCACAGCAGGAGACGAAACCGTTGGAGAAGAAACTTTAAGGTTTAAGGATTTTATTAAACTACAGAGTGGGGCCAGATGGGGCCAGTTTTGGGGGGACATGCCCTTTAAAATCATAGAAAAATGTGGTTGTATTTTAATAAACCAATCACATGTCAGAAACGGGACAGCCAAGGATGATGTCATTTTAAGTATTAGTAAATAGGATTAGAACAGGATAACATCATATTAATATAAAGTGCCACAATATCAGTAAATTTTATCTTATAAGCATTGCCTTAGTAGTCTAATCAGTGTTTAGCTGTGTCATCAGTTATAATCAGTGTTTAGCTGTGTCATCAGTTATAATCAGTGTTTAGCTCTATCATCAGTTATAATCAGTGTTTAGCTGTTCATCAGTTATAATGCAGTGTTTAGCTTATGTCATCAGTTATAATCAGTGTTAGTGTGTCATCAGTTATAATCAGTGTTTAGCTATGTCACTGTTATAATCAGTGTTTAGCTATGTCGCATAGTTATAATCAGTGTTTAGCTATGTCATCAGTTTATAATCAGGTTTAGCTATGTACATCAGTTCTAATCAGGGTTAGCTATGTCATCAGTTCTAATCAGGGTTTAGATAGTCATCAGTTATAATCAGGGTTTAGCGTTGTTCTAGCTATGTCATCATTTAATCAGGGTTTAGCTATGTCATCAGTTTAACAGTGTTTAGCTATGTCATCAGTTCTAATCAGTGTTTAGCTATGGTCTATTCGTTCTAATCAGTCTAGTTTAGCTATGTGATCAGTTATAATTAGTGTTTAGCTATGTCCATCAGTTATAATGCTAGGTTTAGGGTTTAAGCATGTCATCAGTTATGTAATTCAGTTGTTTAGACTATGTCACAATATAATCAGTGTTTAGCTATGTCATCTTATAATCCGTGTTTAGCTAGGTCATCAGGTTTATATAATCAGTGTGTAGCTATGCTAGTATAGTTTATAATCAGTGTTTAGCATGAATCATCAGTTCTCAATCCGTGTTAGCTATGTTAGTAAAGTTCAGATCCGTGTTTTACTGCTTTGATGTCATCATGCATTATAATCAGAGGTTTAGCTCATTGGTAAATCCAGTTCTAATCTAGTAGCACGCTAGATTCTTAACTCAGCATCTAGCCAAAAGGTGGAAGCAAACCTCGCAAGGTCGAGTTTTTGGGGGGGATATAGCCTTTAAGCAGATCTGTTATGAAGCGGGGTGGACACCTTTCGGAAGGCAGGTTGGGTGTTAAGGTAAGAGATATGAAAGTATTGATGTAGGTGCTGGCGGGGTTAATTTGTAGAGGATGGCGGGAGCTGTTACTGTATTGAATGATGGAGACGCTGGTTTTATAGGCTAGAACAAAGAGGGGAAGTGATCAATAGCTGATTTACCTTGTAACCTGTTTAACAGGTCCCCGTGGGTAAAAGCAGAAGACAGACCACTTCCTTATTTATTGTACCTTTCAAACAATCTTTCTTTCTCCAGAGGAAGAAATGAACTGTCTAGAAAACTGTTAATAGCCCCAGACATGACCCTGTACAGTGTTTATCACAAAGATACAAGGATCAGAGAAAGTCCTGTTCCCACCAATAGGGACAACTGTGCGGGTAATTACCATTCATCGTTCTTTTCATTAAGGTGCCATTATAAGCAGAGAAGATTCTGTTGACACAGGTTCTTTCTTTATATAAATAGGAAGTTATATAAACATCTTCTTACTGCATTGGGGTCTTGCTGGACGAGTTTCTAACACATTGGGCTTTAAATGTCCGGTATAAACACTTTATTTCTGCACATTCCAAGTCTAATTAACTCATCAGGCCCCTTAACATTCCACTACTGGGGCTGCCACTAACTATGGACAGGTGAGGCTCGGAGATTACTATATTTACTATATAACTATGAGTGAGGCTACTGCTCATTTCTGTGGCAAAAGAAAGATAAATTCCTACCTCCACTTTTTATGTAGCAACAAGTAATTGTAGCTGGACTCAAGCACCAGCTGTCATTGTCCGCCCTACTGTCCCACTCCTTGCTTTGCTGTACACGTTGTGAGATGTGCAGAAAGGAGAGAAGCCGGGAGACACTGCTCCAGTTAAAGGGCAAGTCCAGCCCTAAAAATGAAAAACTATTACATACGGTAAATCTCCCCCCAAACCCAAAACGGTAATAGTTTGAAATGTGAAGTTTGAAGGTGTAAGTCTAACTAAAATCCTGCACATGCTCCTGTTTCCCGTTTTCTGCTTCCTGGTCTTCAGTTAGTAACTGTCAGTTATTATGGATTGGACAGTTGACATCACAGCAAATGACTGAATGTTTAATTCCTGTCGTGCCTCTTCTGCGACATGCCCAGGCTCATACAGGCTCAGTACAGGTTTCTAATGCTCAGTTTCCATGAGGACATCCAGAAGCATACAGCAATACAGTAATGAATTATAGGACAAACTATGATATATCAAATATAAGAGGCCATTCCTTCTAAAAATGTTCTTATGGGGGTGGAGTTGTCTTTGAAGAACTACTGTTACATAAAAACTACAGGTAGGAATATTTTCCTCCTACCTCCCATTAGGAACCCAGAATCAGTGTTCGCGCTATTTTCAAAATGTCTACAAGAACACAGTGGCCCTTTAAATAAACACATTATTGTTTACCGTTTATTTCCAAACAAACTGTAATTTAGCCTAAATTATTAGTTCTTTGTTACGTTGTGTGTTTTTCTGAATGACATCCCTAGTAAAGTTCAATAAGCTAATTCTGTGTGAATGGCCGGGATCTTACCCTGTAATCAAGACTTTCAGCACCACGGACAGTGCCAGACGCAGTGAAAACTGTTCACTGAATGGGACTTAATTCTTCTAGTTTATTAAGTGGTGGAAACTGATCTCCCCATTCTGACAGCTTCTTCATCATTGAGACCTTTACAATCAGCCCAGGTGCCTTCATATTAATCGCTGTGTGATCACACCAAACACTGTCACCTACCTACAAACCTCTGGAGACTTGTTTTGAACCAGGGCCGCCTTGTCTGTTTATTGTTATTCTTCTAATTCAAGCAATGAGCTGCATCACAAATGCCATAAATACTAACATGAGATGTGCCAACCTGCACTGCAGGAGTTTGACTAATCAGTCATATCGGTTAACGGGACTTAAACTCCTTCATAACCGCACTCGCAAGTGATGTTATACGCCGGTATTCTATTGTGGCTTTTTGAACGCCATCTAACAGAGGCTTTAAAAGTGGCACTAGTTGCTATGCCTGCAATCGGCATATAACATAGCCGGGCTGTTTTCACAGGGTTGCCGATAGCGGTTTTGGTGCATCGCCCTGAAAAGTCGGATGGTAAAACCACAGTCCTCCCCAGATTTATAAAAACTACACACTCACCCTTTGCTGCAGCGGTCTAAGTCTTATAGACTTGAATAGATTTCTATAGATCTCGGGAGGTCTTACTTCCCGTTCTTCAATAAAACTGCAGGAGCCAGGAGAGAAGATTCGGAAGTTAATTGATCTTTCGCTCCTGCCCGCGTCCTGACAGCTACCGACTGGCTGTATTCCCATGCGCAGTGCAAGGATGCGGCGCACGGAGCGATAGAACGGGTATGTTCTGTAACTTCGTTCTGGCTCCTGAACGTTTTATTGAAGAACAGGAGGTAAGACAACGTCCTTACCGTTCTTCAATAAAAATGAATGGAAAAAATTTATTTTACCAGTGGAGATTCCTTAAGGGGAATTGAATGAACATTGTTGATGTGTATAAACTGAGATTCAGCTTCTACCAGCGCTGTCTTAGGGGACAGTGACCCATATTCATTACTTTCCCCTCCAAAGAAACACAGCAAAGTCAGTGTACAGTGTATGTTTGATACAGAGCCAGGTCTAGAATCTATAATAAGGAGTGCAAGCAAGCATTAAACTAGCTAAAAAGTAAAGAATATGAAAATATGGATAGATGAACAAAGAAGTCCAAACCCAAATGTTTTTCAAGTATATTAATAGTAAAAAGATGAGGACAGAGAATGTGGGACCATTAAATAATGGGGCTGAGATGGTTATAGAGATGCCAAAAAGGCTAATCTGCTAAACCATTTTTTCCCCTCGGTATTACTAAAGAATCCTAGTCCTGATAACAAGGACTGTAATAATATGAAAACACAGTATATAGAAAAATTGGGCTGGGTACATCCATATTAAAGGGCAACTAGAGATCAAAACATAATAATACATACAAAAAATAGAATTCTAGTGCACATACAAATTCTAATTGCATATTGGCTCCTCCATAAGGTTCTACTACCAAACAGTCTGCTAAACCCTGGATAAATAAACCAATTAGTTCAATAAGTTGGCCAATATTTTAAGCCAGTCATCACGTCAAGGTTGCTTTATTTAACTGGGTCCAAACCTACTGGTACTTGCATTTTTGGCTACATGAGCTGACAGCTTCTCCTGTGTGGCCTGGATGCTTGAAAGTACTTTGCTCAAACCAGCACATGATCCAACTATGGGTTGGACAGGTCCCTGGCTGCTTCTGGTTCTGATTAGCTATAGCGAACATTATCGCACATGCACGCTATAGTTAATCAGAACCAGGAAGCAGCGGGACTTGTCAGTGTGAAGCAGAGGTTTGCTGTAAAAGGTAGTTTGTTCTACCTTCATTCCTGGATCCACAGGCATTGTTAAAATGAGAAGGTAAGGAATAGCTCCTTAACTCCCAATCTTACATCAATGCATTAAAGGAATAGTTAACTTTTTTAGTTAATTAAGGTTAGACTAGATGGACGTATGTCTTATAACACTGCAATACTATGTTACTATGTAACTGTTATACAGACATTTGGGTAGGGTATAAGGTTGGACTAGATGGACGTATGTCTTTATACACACCTCCAATACTATGTTACTATGTAACTGTTATACAGACATATGGGTAGGGTATAAAGGTTGGACTAGATGGACCATATGTCTTTATTACAACCTCCAATACTATGTTACTATGTAACTGTATACAGACATATGGGTAGGGTATGAAGGTTGGACTAGATGGACGTATGTCTTTATACAACCTCAAATACTATGTTACTATGTAACTGTTAGACAGACAATATGGGTAGGGTATGAAGGTTGGACTAGATGGACGTATGTCTTTATACAACCTCAAATACTATGCTACTATGTAACTGTTAGACAGACAATATGGGTATGGTATAAAGGTTGGACTAGATGGACGTAAGTCTTTATACAACCTCCAATACTATGTTACTATGTAACTGTTATACAGACATTATGGGTAGGGTATAAAGGTTGGACTAGATGGACGTATGTCTTTATACAACCTCCATCTATGTTACTATGTAACTGTTATACGGACAATATGGGTAGGGTATTATGGTTGGACTAGATGGAAGTATGTCTTTATACAACCTCCAATACTATGTTACTATGTAACTGTATACAAGACATTATGGGTAGGGTATAAAGGTCGGACTAGATGGACTATGTCTTTATACAACCTCCAATAATATGTTACTGGGTAACTGTTATACAGACATTATGGGTAGGGTATAAAGGTTGGACTAGAGGACGTATGCCTTTATACAACCTCCAATACTATGTTACTATGTAACTGGATCAGACATTATGGTGGTAGGGTATAAAGGTTGGACTAGATGGATGTATGTCTTTATAAATCCCAATACTATGTTACTATGTAACTGTTATACAGACATTATGGGTAGGGTATAAAGGTTGGACTAGATGGACGTATGTCTTTATACAACCTCCAATACTATGTTACTGTGTAACTGTATACAGACATTATGGGCAGGGTATAAAGGTTGACTAAATGGATGTATGTCTTTATACAACCTCCAATACTATGGTACTATGTAACTGTTATACAGACATTATGGGTAGGGTATAAAGGTTGGAGATAGACGTATGTTTTATAAACCTCCAATACTATGTTACTGTGTAACTGTGTATACAGACATTAGGGTAGGGTTAAAGGTCGGACTAGATGGACGTATGTCTTTATACAACCTCCAATACTATGTATCTTGTGTAACTGTTATACAGACATTATGGGTAGGGTATAAAGTTCGGACTAGATGGACGTATGTCTTTATACAACCTCCGATACTATGTTACTATGTAACTGTTATACAGACATTATGGATAGGGTATAAAGTTGGACTAGATAGACGTATGTCTTTATACAACCTCCATATTATGTTACTATGTAAGTTATACAGACATTATGGGTAGGGTGTAAAGGTTGGACTAGATGGACGTATGTCTTTATACAACCTCGATACTAGTTACTATGTAACTGTTATACAGACATTATGGATAGGGTATAAAAGTTGGACTAGATAGACGTATGTCTTTATCCAACCTCCAATACTATATTACTATGTAACTGTTATACAGACAATATGGGTAGGGTATAAAGGTTGGACTAGATGGACGTATGTCTTTATATAACCTCCACTACTATGTTACTGTTAGACAGACATTATGGGTAGGGTATAAAGTTTGGACTGATGGAGCGATGGCTTTATACAACCTCCAATACTATGTTACTGCTATACAGACATTATGGGTAGGGTATAAAGGTTGGACTAGATGGACGTATGTCTTTATACAACCTCCAATACTATGTTACTATGTACTGTTATACAAGACATTATGGGTAGGGTATAAAGGCTGGACTAGATGGACGTATGTCTTTATACAACCTCCAATCTATGTTACTATGTAACTGTTGACAGACATTATGGGTGGGGTATAAAGGCTGGACTAGAATGAACGTATGTCTTTATACAAACCTCCAATACTATGTTACTATGTAACTGTTATACAGAAATTATGGGTAGGGTATAAAGGTTGGACTAGATGGACATATGTCTTTATATAACCTCCACTACTATGTTACTGTAGACAGACATTGGGTAGGGTATAAAGGTTGGACTAGAGGACGTATATCTTATACAACCTCCAATACTATGTTACTATGTAACTGTTATACAGACATTATGGGTAGGGTATAAAGGTTGACATAGATGGACGTATGTCTTTATACAACTCCAATACTATGTTACTAGTAACTGTTACAGACATTATGGGGAGGGTATAAAGGTTGGTCTTGATGGACGTATGTCTTATACAACCTCCAATACTATGTTACTATGTAACTCTTATACAGACATTAGGGTAGGGTATAAAGGTTGGACTAGATGGACGTATGTCTTTATACACCTCCAATATATGCTTACTATGTAACTGTATACAGACATTATGGGTAGGGTATAAGGTTGGACTAGACGACGTATGTCTTTATACAACCTCCAATACTATGTTACTATGTAACTGTTATACAGACGTTATGGGTAGGGTATAAAGGTTGGACTAGACGGATGTATGCTTTATACAAACTCAATATATGTTACTATGTAACTGTTATACAGACATTAAGGGTAGGGTATAAAGGTTGGACTAGATGGATATGTCTTTATACAACCTCCAATACTATGTTACTATGTAAACTGTTATACAGACATTATGGGTAGGGTATAAAAGTGGGACTAGATGGACAGTATGTCTTTATACAACCTCCAATACTATGTTACTATGTAACTGTTATACAGACATTATGGGTAGGGTATAAGGTTTGACTGGTAGATGGAAGTAGTTTTATACAACCTCCAATATATGTTACTATGTTACTGTTATACAGACATTATGGTAGGGTATAAAGGTTGGACTAGATGGACGTATGTTTCTTATACAACCTCCAATACTATGTTACTATGTAACTGTTAGACAGACATATGGGTAGGGATAAAGGTTGGACTAGATGGACGTAGTCTTATACAACCTCCATACTATGTTACTATGTAACCGTTATACAGACATATGGGTAGGGTATAAAGGTTGGATAGATGGACGTATGTCTTTATACAACCTCCAATACTATGTTACTATGTAACGTTATACAGACATATGGGCAGGGTATATAAGGTTGGACTAGATGGACGTTATGTTTTATAAACCTCCAATAATATGTTACTATGTAACTGTTTATACAGACATTATGGGTAGGGTATAAAGGTTTGACTAGATGGACGTATGTCTTATACAACCTCCAATACTATGTTATATGTAACTGTTATACAGACATTATGGGTAGGGTATAAAGGTCGGACTGAGGACGTATGTTTATACAACCTCAATATAATGTTACTATGGAACTGTATACAGACATTATGGGTAGGGTATAAAGGTTGGACTAGATGGACGTATGTCTTTATACAACCTCCAATAATATGTTACTGTTATAGTGTATATTAGATACAGAATGATCATATAATTATAAGCCAATCTTCCCCTAAATCTTGATTCCACCAGATTACAAACCCCTTAGCTGCACTTCTGCTCTGTCTATAATCGATCTTTCCATTATTGATTCCACTAATATCCTTGCAAAGATTAATTACTGGCCTTAATCATTAGCATTGTAAATCGAGCCTCACGGTCCTTAACAAAATTAGATTATTGATGAAAATCATCACCCAGCCACATCACTAGAACTTTTTAAAAGCAGATTATCAACACAACACAGCTGAACACTTTCAATAATGTTCCAGTATTGCACAAACCTGCGAATGTTTTTTTACAGTTGGACATAGAGTTTTTCAGAAACACATAACTTTGATTCACTCTATTACAAGATAGAGATGCTTTTGAATTGGAAAAAGTCTCATTCCCCATTCACAAAAGCTACACAAAAGCCTTGTGTGGCCCCTGACTATAAATTGACGCACTTTCCAACAACATTTAATTCTCCACAATAGGATTTCCAGTGTAACAGAGTTATTTTATGTACCGTATATACTCCGAGTATAAACCGACCCGAGTATAAACCGAGGCACCCAATTTCACTAAAAAAATCTAATAAAAGTAGTTGACCGAGTATAAACCGAGGTAGTAACTTGGCATTCAAGATGTTTGGAAACTACAACTCCCAGCTAATAAAGCATGCTGGGAGTTGTGTAGTTTCCATACATCTTGAATGGCACCCTCACCCTCCCACCCAGTTCAGTTGTAACTGTGGACTCTCCTTCATCCAGGAGCTGTGGGCTCTCTCCATCAGGTTTTCCTCGTTGCTGGCATTGAAGGTAAGTGTTTCTCCATCCGGCAGCAGCGTCCTCTCCATTCCGCATCCGCACGCTCATTCCCTGTACTGGCGCGCCGGCTCCACCAGTCAGCTTTCCAACCCGTCCACCAGACATTTTACCAGCCCGTCCAACAGTCATCTTTCCTACCAGTCCACTAGACAGCTTACCAGCCAGTCCAACAGTCAGCTTTCCAACCCATCCACCAGACAGTTTACCAGCCAGTCCAACAGTCAGCTTTCCAATCCGTCCACCAGACAGTTTACCAGCCCATCCAACAGTCATCTTTCCTACCAGTCCACCAGACAGCTTACCAGCCAGTCCAACAGTCAGCTTTCCTACCAGTCCACCAGACAGCTTACCAGCCAGTCCAACAGTCAGCTTTCCAACCAGTCCACCAGAATTAATAAACAGGTAATACATAATATAGTAAACAGAGTGATGAGTTTCTACAGCAATACCGTGATACAATAGGAGAGAGGACCCTGCCCAAAGAGCTTACAGTCTGCAGGATATGGGGGGAGACATAGGTTGCAGGAATCAGTAGCTGTAAATAGATTGGCAGTGAAAGGCTGGTGGGTCATATTGGGCACTCAGTTGGGTACATACACTATGGTAAGAACACAACAAGATACGTCTCTAAGCAGCTATTTCAGGGTCATTGTGTTTTGTTTTTAGTAATCAAGTTTTTTCCAGAACCTTCAGCCAGGGCCCCAGCCAATAGCGGATGTGTCAGAATGACGGGAAGGTATAAAGGGGAAGTCAGGTGCCGATAGGTGAGATGCATGAAGCTGCAATGTGAGAGGTCCAGGAGGACTGATTTCGATAACACCTGTTCTAATTTAGGAGATGGCATCTGCCACGTAAACCATCACAATACATAATTAATGGAGGGGAGAGACACAATAAAGCATGGTTAATGCTCTTGTCTTTCCTTCAACCTTGCTAATCATAGAGAGACACATGGAGATACTTATCCAATGGAATTTAAGTCAATACTATAAAAGAATATTCAAATGACGCTCCCTGTCACTTAAAAGCAGAGACGTCAAACCAGACATTTGAAAACTACAAATCCCAGCATTCCCTTCAACAGTAGAGCTAGGGAATGCTGGAAGTTGTAGTTTTCAAAACACCTCGAGGGCTGTAAGTTTGTCGTGCCTGCTTTAAATGGACAATTTAGTCAACTAACTATTCTCTGGCCTAGTAGATGCGCTCTGCAAGAAACACATCTTCCTATTGGTCACATTGCAAATGGGGGGGAGGGACCAAGCTTCAAATTAAGGGTAGGTCATTTTAAGGGGAACTGTGGTCTCAATAAAAGTGGTCTTTATTAAAAGAGCACAGTCCTACCTTTAATGGCTTTAGAATCATGCGTCAAGCTCCAAGGCATCTAAAGTTACAGCAGTATAAAGTATACAACACGCATTACTAGTCTACCCACAAGTCTCTGGTTGTAGTATTCTCACTGCTGGGAAAAAGCATCACCAGCTGCATCATAAGTCCTGCAATCAAACTTCTTTTCAGTTTAAGCCCCATATTTTGGGGGGTGAGGCTTTTTACACAGCTCATCCTGTGCCTGTCACAGCTCAGGCAGAGAAGACAGACAAGGATGTGGAACTTCAACAAGCCTATAACGTAAGATCTAAATAAGCTACCTACATCTAGGCTTGTTTGAAAGGTAGGGAGATATATGTCCAATGTGTCAGAGGACACTTGTATTAAAACCACAGTTACCCTTTAACGCTGTCTATTCAGTAAGAATCCAGAGGTTCGGTCCTAGGTTTAGATTTTTACCCTGGGGTACTTATTATGGCAGGAAGAAGAGGAGTAGGAGGGGTGAGTATAATTCTCCTTTAAAAATATTATAAATAGTTGCGGGTTTGAGAAGATAAATCTAAAGGTGGCCAACAGATCCCGGTATGGGGATTGGTCAGACATGCAGCCCTACACGGGGCATTGTTATCGGTCTCTCACTTAAAGTAAAAGGAGCCGATACCAATAGACGGAAATTTCCCGTCTTCCCCGAACGACCGTAATGCCGACTATGGTGTTTGTTGGCATTACGGATGCATAAGGGCTCTGTGAGATCACCGTGGCTATGGTGTCACCATTCCTCGAAAAGGACAGCAGACATCGTAACTTAACAGTGCTCCTGCCTGTAGTTTAATAAACAGTATAAAACATACAAACAGAAATCTAAATAGTCCATCTGTGGACTTAACTGGCTAGAAACCCCCCACCCACCTAGCCAGACTCCAGGGCCCTGCTAATTGGCTTTGTTTAAACCTCACTACAGAACTATTGTGATTTCCTCTGTAGCCTTAGCGAAGCCAAAACTGCTACCACTACCACTTTAACACTAATGTCACAGCTCTAATCAGCACAGGTCGAATCTCTCTCAGCCCCATTAGGTTCGTAGACACGTGTGATCGTGGGTCCCGACCTGCGACAAAAACGATTTGTAAACAAACGTTTCGGCCGAAATCAGACCGTGTGTGTGCCATTTATCGCCCGAAACAGATTGCCCGAAACAGATCGTTGCCCGACCACCTGGCGGATCTCCGAACGGCCGTCCGTTTTGGCCGATAAAGGGCCTACACATGTCCTGATTATCATCCGTAACGTTCGTTCCTACACATTGTGTCCTTAGATCCACAGGAGGGGTAAACAGTAAGGCTGGGTACACACTGTTATATATCCGGACCCCTGACTGTGTATCGTCAGTCGGCCAGAAATGTCTGATTGTATGGGGCGGTTGGCACTGTCGCTAAATCACTGCTGATCTTGCGGTTTCCTATGGGACCGCACATTTGGTCACACGCACTGTCGGACTGGACACTATTGCTGAGACCGACATTCATTTGTTATTCATTTGCGAACGCTCGGTCTCAATAACTCAGATGGTGTCTACCCAGCGTAAGTTAAATGATTTACTGTCTCTAAGTTTAATACCTATTACCTTTCCAGATAAGTCCATTGTGGGAGGAATAACAAGACCACTGGGCAGTACGTATTATATTATTATAATATAGATTGGGTTTACGGCATTTTCATGTGTGAAAAACAGGAATAACATAAATAAACTCAAAAAACTAATAAAAACCCATAAATGACGGAATTTGAGCTCCTATCCCAATATATTTACAATACATCAAGCACAGGGAAAAAACCTCCACAATATGTAATTACACATCGCATAATACCAACACTGCTGCAGTGGGTCTGGGTAATTATATGGGCATGAATAATATAATTTCTCTAAAGTGTGCCATTACCCAGAATCCCCATCTGCCGAGCACTTACTGTCTGCCATGTAATTACGTGATTAGACATGGTATTGCATCCGACTGTGAGGATTTTTTTATATCTGCTTTGTATATTTCAGGGGTTTTAATCATTGTTAACAGTCGGGCTGGATTACAGCTTGTTTACAGAACTCGGCTACTGCGTTGATTAACCATTGTTGGAAAATATTCAAATAAACTGGGGGAAAACAGAACGATTTCTGGATTAGACATCCATTTAAATTAAATTCAGGGAAAATTTGCATAAATAAGTAATCTATTCTTAATAACCCAACTGTCTCTCCGGAGACGGGATATTTGTCTCATTGGAAGTAACTAAAACTTCAATATTCTTTTTAATTATGAACAGTTTTTAAAAATTGAGATGAGCAGGCTTAGGCATTCAGGGGGTGTGGTTGTGTAGTTTAGAGGCATGACTAGCTAGCCAAGCTCTGTAGGCTCCGCCCCTTACTGGTCCCACTGAAAGTTGAGAAGTGTGCAAATTTATACTTGTTTGAAGAACGCACACTAACAACCTTCTTTCTTGCTATTATTATTTCAGTGACATGCGTGCACGCATGTCACTGAATAAATAATAGCAAGAAAGAAGGTTGTTAGGTGCGTTCTTCAAACAAGTATAAAATTTTAAGATAACAACTGCTGGTGGTTAGCAGTAAAGAGGAGCAGAACCTATAATAAGAAAGGAGTGCGGGGAAATTACAAAGAGAAGTGTGCAAACCAATCTGAAGGGTGCATGCATTGTGCATGGGGCATTCTGGGTCATAAATTTGGTGGGGTTTTTTTTGCCATCCTCTGGATCAACAGGAAGGAAATGAGGGTATTGCTAGATGGGTTGGACTGAATAGACATATATCTGTATTCAATACTACAATATACTATATAGATGGGGCTTTAATAAACTCCCCTATACCAGACTGCATTTGACCCCAAACCACATTTTGGAGGATGAGAGGTATGCTTATGACAGAGGTGGCCAACATGAGGCGTCAGGGAATGCTGGGAGTTGGAGTTTTCGAACACCTGTTAGGACAGTTTAGGCATCGCTGATCAAAATTAGTTAATGTTGATAATACTAAGCAGAGAAAACCCCAGAGAATGTCTATCGTGCTCCCAATATCTAATGTAAGTTCTGCCATTACCTAAATCTATAATTATTTTCAGTATTTATTTAATTAAACAGTGCAAATGAGAGGGTTTTGTTTTAAGCCTCCCTCCAGCAGGTGGTTGTCTTACAGTGACATCTAGTGGCATCCTTGGGGATAGCAATGTTTCTTACTTTTGCTCATCCCTGAAATTTAACTGCCAGTGCCTGTATTGCATTGCTTTCACTGCAGTGGGTTAATTTGATTGGCTGCTGCCCAAAGTGATTTTTGCATATAATAATTAAGTAGCGTGACAATGTGTTTGTGAAGTAACTAGTCACATTGCTAATTATGTGTTGTGATTATTACTTGGTATATTCCCTTCCTTAAAAATTTAATTGACAATGGAACTGAAATTTTTGAAGTCAATAGAAGGGGAAATTTTCTAATACACATTTTTAAAGTGAATACCGTAGTCATACAGATCTCAAAGGATTCTGAGATATAGTATGGGGAATGTGTACCTATAAATGTTACTCGTTACTTTCACATTTCAACTTTGCACACAACATCTGGATTTATGCGGAAATTCATGGAGAAGTGAATTTTGGACACAAAACGTTTGACAGGACTTGAGTTTTGCAATGTTAGCTGACTGTTGGAGGGCTGGAAACTGTCTGGTGGCCTGGTTGGAAAGCTGACTGTTGGATGGGCTGGTAAATTGTCTGGTGGACTGGTTGGAAAGCTGACTGTTGGACGGGCTGGTAAACTGTCTGGTGGACTGGTTGGAAAGCTGACTGTTGGACTGGCTGGTAAACTGTCTGGTGGACGGGTTGGAAGCTGACTGTTGGACTAGCTGGTAAGCTGTCTGGGTGAACTGGTAGGAGAGCTGACTGTTGGACGGGCTGGTAAATTGTCGGTGTACGGTTTGGAAAGCTGACTGTTGGACTGGTGGTAAACTGTCTGGTGGATGGGTTGGAAAGCTGACTGTTGGACTGGTTGGAAAGCTGACTGTTGGACTGGCTGGTAAACTGTCTGGTGGTGGGTTGGAAAGCTGACTGTTGGACGGTTGGAAAGCTGACTGTTGGACTGGCTGGTAAGCTGTCTGGTGGACTGGTAGGAAAGCTGACTGTTGGAAGGTTAGTAATCTGCCTGGTGAACTGGTTGGAAAGTTGACTGTTGGACTGGCTGGTAAGCTGTCTGGATATTTTGCACACAAACATCTGGATTTATGCTGGAAAGTCATGGAGAAGTGACTTTTGGACACAAAACGTTTGAAAAAAACTGTCTGGTGGATGGGTTGGAAAGTGACTGTTGGACGTTAGGAAAGCTGACTGTTGGACTGGCTGGTAAACTGTCTGTTGGATGGGTTGGAAAGCTGACTGTTGGACTAGCTTGTAAGTGTCTGGTGGACTGGTAGGAAAGCTGACAGTTGGATGGGCTGGTAAACTGTCTGGTGGAAAGATTGGAAAGCTGACTGTTGGACTGGCTGGTAAACTGTCTGGTGGACGGTGGGAAAGTGACTGTTGGACGGCTAGTAAGCTGTCTAGTGGACTGGTAGGAAAGATGACTTTTGGACGGGCTGGTAAACTGTCTGGTGGACGGGTTGGAAAGCTGACTGTTGGACTGGCCGGTAAGCTGTCAGGTGGACTGGCTGGAAAGCAGACTGCTGGACCGGCTGATAAGCTGTCTGGTGGACTGGTTGGAAAGCTGACTGTTGGACTGGCTGGTAAGCTGTCGGTGGACTGGTTGGAAAGCTGACTGTAGGACGGGCTGGTAAGCTGTCTGGTGGACTAGTTGGAAAGCAGACTGTTGGACTGGCCGGTAAGCTGTCAGGTGGACTGGCTGGAAAGCAGACTGTTGGACTGGCTGATAAGCTGTCTGGTGGACTGGTTGGAAAGCTGACTGTTAGACTGGCTGGTAAGCTGTCTGGTGGACTGGTAGAAAGCTGAATGGTGGACTGGCTAGTAATCTGTCTGGTGAACTGGTTGGAAAGCTGACTGGTGGAGGGGCTGGTAAACTGAACCATCATTATTTTCGCACAATCGATTTCCAGGAACAATATTTTTGACTGAGCCAAATTGTCTGCTGTCATTTTTAAACTATTTATTTCCCCCTGGCATTGCCGTCTGCTGGTCTCTGTGATCGGCAAAGTGATTGTTTGCAATCCGAAAAGTGGATGCAGCGGCAAGTTTAACCGAGTCACCATGGCCGACCTGTGGTCTGATAGACTACACGATTGGTTGCATCTATATCCATGCAATGATGTGAATAGAAAGAGGTTATGTGTCTTTAGATCTTTTGCCTATTCTGTCTATTTGTACCTACACCATCAACTGGACAAATCAAAGGTGCCTAGTAGGTCTCTCTGTCTAGAAATAGAAACTGTTAAGGGGAAATGTTTGAATTCTAATGTAAAACCAACCCTATCATTAAAGGAGAACTAAACCCAATATTTTACACTCTAGAATCTGAAAATATCCCTCTAAAAACACCAATAAAGTGTATAAAACCCCATACAATAAATGGCATTAGTAAATGTAACCCCTTGTAAAACTGGATAAAAAAAAATGGCATGTATGTGCAGGACTGCCACACCCCTGTCCTCGGTCAAATGCTCCCTTGCCTAATCGTCCTGTAAAAGATTGGCCTGAGGCTACTAGTGGTTGTGTACTCCAAACAATATAAAAAAGTAGGTACCTACTAGATATCCAACCTTGTTGGCCACCTTACTGCCACACACTATAGTCCAATAATATACAGAGTTAAGGCTGTCCAGTCATTTCAGATTGTATTCGACATAGGGGGAATCCCTTCTTTATTGGTGCTAAAATACAAATAAAACACAACGTTTCGGTGCTGTGGCCTTTATATGATACAAGCGCCTTGTAACGTGCGTGTTTTTTTGATTTTGCACCAATAAAGAAGGGATTCCCCCTATGTCGCAATACAATCTGAAACGGACTGGACAGCCTTATCTTCTCTATTATTGTCCTAATGGTTGTGACAACTATCAAGTTCTCAGTATCTTAGGAACATAATGATCAGTGACTACACTGATTAGAATTCTGGGAAATAAAACCAAACCCCATTTTAGAAAGGTAAATCTCTCACAACCATATCAAAATGAGTGAAACACAGATTACTACTATATCAGGACATCTACCTTTTGATCAATGATGTTCTGCGGCTTTAGTTGTCCTTTAACACTCAAAGTACTGGGTTTTCTTGGTCTGTACATTATTGTAGGGATGATGTCCCCAATAAATAAGGGGGGGGCAGTGCCTGGATGTTTAGATTTGCTCAAACACTTTTCTTATCATTCATTTTTACCATGCAATATACCCACCCCATGTAACATTTATTTTTACACATTGTTTTATGATCAAATATTTTCAATGTCTATGGTTGTTCTTGTTTTACAAACAGTAGGCCATTCCTCTGGATGGATATGTTTATGACTAGAGATGGGCTAGGCAGTGTTACAGGAAGGCAAACTATAAGAACAGGTAGGCTGATGGCATTCTGTCCTGACATGATGGAAAAAACAAAGGGGGGAAACTAACCAGCAATTTACCGCTTCTCAGTCTTCCCCAAGTTTATTTGGCACTCCTAATAGATTCACAAATGGTCATCCTGCAAAAAGAGAGATGAGAGAATCCACGAGTGATCCCATTGGTCTAAATTGCCAGTTAGTGTTTCATAAGGTTTGGGAAAGGTTCTAGTTCAAAGTGGGGGGGAAAAAAATGTTATTTTCTAATTCAATCTCATTGAAGGTTTTGCTCTGGTGAGTTTCAAATCATCATTTAGTAGTTCAAATGGTTATAAGTAAGTAAAATGAATCATGACAATTGTCTCACCCCATATGAACTCCTTATAATATTCTAGTATCTGTCAGATCCTTTGCATTCTTATACATTAACTAAATAGGACCCCCATGGTCACAGTTTAGTTCATAGACTTATGGCTACATGGCAGCTCTGCAAGGGAAGATTACCTTGGAAAAGAATGAAAAACATGGTCAATACACCATTTTTTGCATGTGATGGCAAGTACACATTGGCTTTATGTCCCATTGAATTGGAATGTGGACACTACACTACCCCGACATTATACCGATAGAAATTTGATCTGAGATGAATGTCAAATGAACGTAACGAAAGGGCATCAGGGTTACTTCCTGATATTCCCACCCAGATCAGGTTTTTGTCTATTGCAAAATGGTCGGGTCAGGTGGTTGTTGAATATCGCTGAATGTCGTGAGGTAAGTTTGTAGTGTATCCAGCATTAGACCACATTGAAGATGGACAATAAATGTTGATCTGTTTGAATAGCAGAGAATCAATCTGAGTTGCTTTGTTTCATGTGATGACCTAACCGACAGGAAGTATAGGGTTCAGTTAGTTAAGATTCCATTCATTAATATTTATAGTCAACTTTTTCAGTGGAGTAACAGACCCGGGGGTTACAGGTATGGAGAATGGATCGAGAAATAGCATTCTTTATTTATACTGGCGCTGAACCATTTGCCTTGGAGATAAAAAGAAATCACCCCAGACTTCTGGTAAGGTAGGGCTGTATTTAGGGAATATTAGTATTGAGGGTGAACATATTGTATCCCTTTACTTTGTACTGTTTTGAATTTATTGTGGAGAAACTGCTGCTCAATTCTAGTGGTCAGGATTCCTATGGCTTATAGTGGGCTTTATTAATGTGTCCTTTACCAACACCAATGGGGGAAGTGGGCATGGTATAGGTACAAGGTGTATGTTAGTCCAGAGAGGGGCAGAGCTCATTTTTGCTCCAATACAGCCCACCCACCATATGATCTCTATTGCATTGCTTCTTTATAACAAATAAATGTAAATGTTGTTTTGACGAGTTATTTTTGTGTTAACTTGTATATATGTATAAACATTACAACAGTACAAAAACATTCCATTTAAGAAGTTGTCCTCTAAACTGCTATTTCCTTCTAGCTTATGAGAAGGTTCACTTCCTATTGGGGGAACGTGTTAGATCGCCAGTCCAAGTGACATACGTCCAAATGCAATAAGAATAATGTTCCCAACACTACAGCAAAATGAGACAGATGACTGTTCTGCTGTTAAGTGGAGACTTTAGTTATCCTTTAAAAGACAATTTAAGGGTTGATCCAGTAGTGGAAGTTGTGGTTTAAAACTAAAGTTGTCAAAAAAAATTTTTTTATTCCTCCACACCCGAGGGGGGGATAGAATTTTTTTTTTTTTGCAACTTTAGTTTTAAAACCACAACTTGCCACTAACCTAAATGATTTGTGTTTTTACGGTGTACATATCCTTTGTATATCTTGTTAGTAATGCAGGTAAAAGTGCAAAATGTAAAGGTGGACCCTTTAAACTCTATATTTAAAAAAAAAAAAAAAAATTCCTGTAAGGAAGCAGTAGTGACTTGCTTCAGCACTTTTCCTTAAAATGAATGGAACCTTTGGCTAAAGGTGTGATCTGGTCAGCACCATCATAAAATATTATTTACCAGATAGTCAGGCGCTTTCATGTATTATATAGAAACAAACAAAGGATCAATACACAGATCATCTAGTGTTGGGTTTTTGATGGGGGGGGATTCCTGAATCCTATACCACGAACAATCACAGTTCATGAACAAATTACACCCAAATATTCTATTATATATGAACCATATAGTAGGATTAATTTTGCATTTGTCAAGTCCCCTCCCCCCTTAGGGCTAGGCCACACTGCTGCGTTTTTTTTGCGTTTGCGCTTGCGTTTTAAAAATAATTGAACAACGCAAAAAAACCGTGCGTTTTTCGGTGCGATTGCGTTTTGCTTCTGCAATTTAATCGCAATCGCATGCGATTCCTATACTTATTGAAGAAACGCAAGCGAACCAACAAAATCGCACATGAAACGCGATGCGATTGCATTTGTGTTTGCTTTCAGTGTGGCCTAGCCCTTAAAAACATTTTTCACTATATTTACATTTACCAAATATGCTTCTAAATTTACACCGCTGGATCCCTTGCCACGACTCTCTGCACCTCTGCAGCTTCCGGGTCTGGACATCAGTCAATCCCTGATGCTTATTTCCCTGCCAATGGCTGGTGGACATACCTGAAGTGCTCCCTCTGCTGCTGTGCGATCCTGTCTAAAAGAATTCAATGGCGCCATTGAACTCTAATGTAAGCAGAACGGCACTGGAGGCGATCTCCATTTTTTGCGAATCATGCACTCCCAAAACCGCAGCGCAAACTGACCGTAACGTGGTGCTCAGTCTAAAGGTGTATTTTATTAGTAAGGAAATCCAATATGATGGTAGGAATTCTAATTTTTACTTTCCCTTAATAGGAAATTATAATTACTATAAAAATAATAAACGGGCAACAAATTATTTTCAGAATGTGAATGTAACTAAAAGAATCGGTTGACCAGACAGAGTACTGTATCTAAACCCAGTCTTATGTAATAATCTCTGTAAGTGCTGGGACAAGTACAGCAACAGACTGAAACTTTTCACTCAGCAAGCAGATAAGGGGGATTCAAGGCATTGTCTTCCCCCTAAATAGGCATACATAAATCTAGGGTTTCTGGACTATATTGCTGTGATCACATGAATGAAAAACTTCTAACCACTCAAGGGACCCAGTCTGGAAGGTCCTAACTTCTTTACCATTTTTTATACTGGTGCATTAGATCCATTATATAGCAGGCTTTCTCTACCCCCTTACTTCATGTACAGGGCTGGACAAATCCCAGGAGCCAAAACTCCAATGCACCTGGAAATGCAGTGCTGGCCGCTAACTTTAAAACTTTACCAAACTCCTAGTTGGTGTATGTACAGTGGATACAATTATCCAAGTGTGCGAAAAATTCAGTATGCAAAATGCGCATTCAACATCGCAACAATATGTATTGCGCCCGCTTTAAAAGTCACGATGTTGTGAAGTGGTCTATGAATTTTAAAATGGAGATTTAGGTGAGGTTCTGCTTAAATTTCCCTGTTTATTCATTCCTAAATGAGACGAATAGCACTCGGGGGCCTTCAGTCAGATACAGAAAATGACCACAAGGTGTCACTACAAAGCACTTTAATTTGGATGTTAAAGGACAACTATACTGTAAAAATGTACTTTTTTAAAATGAAAAGCACCTGGGACAATGAGATAGGATTGATTATTCTCACCTCACAATATGTTTTGTTGAGGAGTACCACATACAAGTTTTCATCTGCCAGGTTATGGCCCGGGGCCATTTATATTAAAGATAGTGCGAAGCATCAGGAAGACTGGCAGAAGAAGTTTTCTTCGTCCTGCTGCTCCTCATAGAAAAGATATTGGGAGGTAAAAAGCACCAATCCTACCTCCTGCTCAGGTACGGTACTTTTTATTTTAACTTTATACGCACTATAGTTTCTTTTAAGATTAATGCCTGATTCTATAATATCTGAAACATACCTACACATGGTGTTGTGTTTGTTACACTCCTGGTCTTGTTTGATTTGCTGGATATTTGCTCTTTTCATGCTCGTAACATACAGTGTCCCAGTGGAAATATGAATTATATTATTTACTCCATTACATTTTACTGTTGCAGAGAGGAGACTAGTAAATATCTGGGTAGCTGGAGGGGATGCTGACCCCCCAGTGCAATAAATCACTCTGTAAAATAAATTAAATGTTTTGCTTGCCCTTTGGCTATTTAAGCTTTTAGTTAATGTAGCTCTTTAAAGATTTTTTTAAAGGGCAATCCTTTAGTTGTGTAGATTTACATCAAAACTGCGGGAATTCTTGTGTATTAGTGTACAGTGAGAGCAAACAAAGTTTATCTGAGAACAGACCTAATAGACTTGGGATTGAATGTTAAGAAGGATCTTCATTTTACAAAGGGCCCTGTAGCCGGATTAACTGTTTCTTACACACATTGCATTTCCATGTTTTTTTACAAAATGGCAGCAAATTTTCTATGCAAGATTATTATGGGAGCATATGCTATGTGCTATGGTAATAGAACACTGATTATAACTGATGATATAGCTAAACACCGATTATAAATGATGACATAGCTAAGCAATGATTATAACTGATGACATAGCTAAACACTAATTATAATGATGACATAGCTAAACACTGATTATAACTGATGACATAGCTAAAACACATTATAACTGATGACTAGCTAAGCAAAGATTATAACTGATGACATAGCTAGACTGATTATAACTGATGACATAGCTAGACTGATAACTGATGACTAGCAAACATGATTATAACTGATGACATAGCTAAACACTGATTATAACTGATGACATAGCTAAACACTAATTATAACTGATGCATAGCTAAGCACTAATTATAACTGATGACATAGCTAACCACTGATTATAAATGATGACATAGCTAACACATAACTGAGGACATAGCTAGACACTGATTTTAACTGATGACATAGCTAAGCACCGATTATAAGGATATTTATGACTGTTGTGTATAATACATGAGATACAAAAAGATAAAAATATATTAATAGTGACCATAAATGTAAATGGATAACATTCCCTCCCCTAAGAAGATGATAAGATTTGAATGATCTTTGGTACCTTTGGCTGGATACACAGAGATATAAAGAAACCCATGAGTTTGTCTCGCCTTATTAGAAAAACATCAGCTGTAAAGGAAATGAATTTGTTTCTGTGTATGATATTCATTATATACCCAATGAATGCTCTTTAAAATAAGTTTAACGAGATGGCAAGTATTCACGCTACACAACATACGTAATGATATTCAGCTTTAACCAAACCTCGTCCTCTCTCCAACTGTAAACCTTTTTTATCCTATCCATCCATAGACCCTTTAGTCCCAGATTCAGATGAATCCATTTGTTCTGCACAAGGGCCCGTGTTGGATAATGAAGCACCCGGCTAAAAGTGCACTGAAATTGTCTAATTTTCTCTATTACTGGTGTGCAACATAGACGAGCGCCCATGGCAGATCAATCAGAATAAACTCTGCCCTGAAATATTCATTCAACACTGGCAAATACACAGAGATCGATAACGCCGGATAGTGTGACTTGTTTTGTAGACAATTAGATGCACAGAGAGACACTGTCAGCTGTGCAAGAAAAATTCATTTATTTTAATTGCCTTGCAATAGACATAAATATCGTGCTCTTTATACCAGTCAATGTAAGGGCTGGTTTTAGACTTTCCCCTTTGTGTTAATCCTTTATTATATATAAATATATTTATATCTTCATAGGAGATTGCATTGAGTTTCGGAGTACTAATGAGGTTGGGGGGTATAGGATATTACATATAGAAAAAGTGTATATGTATACTATCTCACTATTACCATTTAAATGACCATCAGTAAATGTAATAAAGGATAGCACTGACTTATATTAGGTACAAGACAAAAATACAATTTATACAAATATATAAACACAACCTACAGAGCTGAGATTCCTATTTTGTTATGGGTAGTCAAAATGGGAGGTTAAACCACACCCCTGTGACTGCTAAGGGGGCTCCATGTGAATACTGGAAGGAAGAGGGTAATGTCGCAACATCCAATGATGTGCTGTTTGTAAAACATATGACAGTCTTAGCCAATCAATCATGTGTGTGAGCTGAAAGGGAGAAATATGTGTTAGATAATTAGGGCAATGCTATCATAATAACATGAGGCGGTGTGAGGCTCTATTTCATTTATACTCTTTGGGGAGCCTTTAGCTCCTTTAACCCACCTCACCTAACCTATAAAGCTAATAGTATCCTGTGCTCCCAATCCTAACCCCATTATGGTAGGGATTGCCTGGGTCTATTCTCAGATCTGCAGTTTATCTATTTGTTTCCCCTGGATGCAGATGACAGATAAATATATCTTTGCGTAAAGATGTTATATCCGCACAAACAAAATATACACACACATAATTTCCACTGTGCACCAACGGGCACACCTTTGCTAGAATCCATACATATATATATATATATATATTCCAACTGTGTGTCCCGCACTCATGGCGTATGTGTACATTCGCCCCGGTGCTTCACAAACTTGCATGTATGGTGCCGTATAAGGAACACTCGTGGGTCTTGTAGCCGTATAAAACTTTTTATTGTAATCACATCTACGCCTTCGCGCGGTTTACGCCGTCCTCAGGATGCAAAAATCACACAGTGAACAGTGAAAATTTAAAACCTTGTGTCCCAGCCCCCACTCACCAAGTCCTACCCCGATGTCAGCATTAACCCTTAATTATCATAGTGATCTAAGAACAAACCTGGTTGGTTTATATTCGATATAAGCCAATCTGTAAGGTGCTAAGTGCACATAAACTGTTAGCATGGGTCATACACTTGAGAAAGAACGCATTGAACGTTCGAAACATGTTGTGATCCTGTTGAAGCAGCATTAAAGAAATTTCACTTTTGAATTGCAAGCTTTAGTCTGCCTGTGTCTCCCTGCCGCGAAGTTGTTCCATTGGATTGTTTGGTGTGTGAGCGGGCAACCCGTGGGGATTGATCTACTGAAAGTTTGAAGCCACACTAAATACCTGTTGATTGCTTGGTGAGCACTTTATATAGCCATGTATATAGCACGTTTATATAGGCACGTTATATAGCACGTTATATAGCACGTTATATAGCACGTTATATAGAACTTTATGTAGCAATTTATATAGCATTATAAAGCACTTTATAAGCACTTTATATAAGCACTTTTATAGCACTTTATATAGCACTTTATATAGCACTTTATATAGCACGTTATATAGCACTTTATATAGCACGTATATTAGCACTTTATATATAGCACTTTATATAGCACTTTATATAGCACGTTATATAGCCACGTTATATAGCACTTTATATAGCACTTTATATAGCACTGTTATATAGCACTTTATATAGCCACTTATATCGCCTTTAAATAGCACTTATATAGCACTTTATATAGCACGTTATATAGCACGTTATATAGCACTTTATTATAGCACTTTATATAGCATGTTATATAGCACTTTAATAGCACTTTATATAGCACTTTATATAGACTTTAAATAGCACTTTATATAGCACTTTATAATGCATAAGCATTTTACTTGCATCTCACAGATTGGTTATCCATGATACACTGTTTTTATTTGGCTTGAAAATGGGGCTAGGAAGGTACCGAAACGTTGCCTGCACCTGATGTTTGAATAAATGATTTGCACCAAATAAGACCTGTGAGTGCACTGGACTATTCATCTATTATATAATATCCTAGATACCCCAGTGGACTTCACCATATATATGTATAGTGAAGTGATCCAGTACACTCTCAGGGTTTCTTGATTCAAACTTTTAGTAACATGATGTGCAGGCATTTTGGAAACTTCCTAGGTTCTTTCAAGCCAAATAACGGGTTCCGTGTCGGATCCGGGTTTGTGTGGACCCGGATCCCATCTCTAGTCCTGAGCTAGCGCATATGTAGCATGTTCGAGCAGGTAACGCCCACTAGTAGTCTCTAGCCAATCCTCTTACAGTCCAATTGGCGAGGGAGCATGTGACTGTGGTAAAGAGACATGCATGCACACTCCAGTGTTTAGCAATGTCATACAGGTTATTGGTGTTCTTGTGGGACATCTTTTTAGATTACAAATACATTTTGTGTTGTTCTCCTTTAACCGCACACAATTTAGCAAGGACCCTACCATTACAAGGCTAAATTGGTGCAAGAAAGCTTCTCATTGGTGAAAATAATCAGAGATGAACCTGTTTATGACCAGTTTGTGGAATGAATGTTAAAAATGACCCCGTGCTCGACTTTAGGTCAAAGCTTAAAGGTCATGTGCACCCTAACTCTAAGCTATTATTAGCACTTATTATCTGAATTTCTAACCAGATATTTAAAGGTTAAATCCAACAAAACATTAAGTTTTAACCTATAGGTGCAGCACCCCCCAAACCCTATTTACTTCGCTAAGTTGCCCCATAAGATACTTACAAGACCAGGTCGCTCGCCAATCTGCTTCTCTGCTCTCTGCTTCCTGGAACTTGAGCATGTGCAGAGGAAGAAAGCAGTCAATCATTGGCTGTTGATGTCACGCAGTAACAGCTTTGAGGGAGGAGCCAGTTTCCTCTGCCAGAATGGGAGCAATTAATTATCTGATAACCTGCTGGAAATACTCTAGACTGTAAGCTCTTTGGGCAGGGTCCTCTTTCCTATTGTTCACCGGTATTCTGTAAATAAACTCATCACTCTGTGACTGTGTACTCTGTGTACTTATATACTGTGTATGTAATTTGTATGACTTTGTATAACATGAATTACTCTGTAAGTAGTGTCAAGTTTAACTGTAATGTAATTGTAAAGCGCCACGGTAATTGTAAAGCGCTATGTAATTGTTGGTGCTATATAAATCCATAATAATAATAATAAAATTGGTTGGGATTGGGGCAGGTAACCTTTAGTAACTAGAGATGGCCGAACTTCATAAAGTTCATAAAACGTCAGTAAAAGTTTGAAAGTTCGAACTCGGACCCATTAAAGTCAATGGAGAGTGATAGTTCGAAAAGTCCACATGATTTACAGTAAACTAACAATGGTAACTTACTGTAAGTGGGTGTGGCACCTGGGAAATGGTCTGGGGAACATTCACTATCACCAAAACTTGTTTAAAACAATTCTAAAAAATGAGCGGGCAATTGTCGGGGTTCGCGCAAGCTACATTGAGGGTTACGCGGAAATTCAAGGGTTACCAACGATACTTGAGGGTTACTGAAAACAGAACGATAAATTTGAGGGTTACCGAAAACGAACATTACATTCAAAGATTCCCGAAAACGAATGATACTTCGAGGGTTACCGAAAAGAAGGCTACATTTGAGGATGAGAGAAATTACATTCTAGGGTTTAGCGAAAACGATCCGTACATTCGAGGGTTACAGAAAACAAATGATACTTTCGAGGGTTAGCGAACGATCCATTCTAGGGTTAGCGACGGTCCGTAAATTTGATAATTAGCGAAAATACACCCGTGAGTCCGCAAAAATGAACTAGTTCGGACAGTTCACGTTCATCCGAACTCATAAAGTTCGGCTCAAACTCGCGTTCGCGTTCGGTTTTGTGTCCATCTGTATATCTAACCAGTTTTTTGTTTTAAGGGTTAACATTGCCCTTTAAATGTGCGTTTTGGCATAGTTATATACACTCTCTATGTGGTTTCATGGTGTATTCCACAATTTCACTGTATGGACAGTTATTTATTGGCAATCCACTGAATTGTTAATGAAAGCCAAGTAACCTGTAATATTTAAAATGCACCCAGGTGTGTTCCTGGGTCCTGACCTTGTATAATATACGTAGTCTGGTTTTAGGGCCTCTCTCTGCCGGAACTTTATTACATTTATGCTTGGTCGTTCTTATCAATTTCTATAATGAATTTATGGCATGTCCTATGGGAGGCAACGCTGCACAAATGCAATCAAATAACTTGATGAACATCGGATTCAAGGTCAAGCTCAAACTCAAAATGATGGATATTCACAGTTTCACCCTCGATCTTCATTTGAAAGAACCACACTGTCAAGAAAGAACTGCAAGTGTTTAACTAACTTAATGGCAACTATTTAGGGTTAAGAACTACGGAATCTTTTATTAAGGTTAACTGGGATCAATAATAATATGGTTAAGTTAAATAGAACCTTATGGCATTCTCATTAGTTGCTCTTACTTATTACACACAGCATCATTAAGGCCTCATACATACCTGTATACAAAATGGCACCTTGAGTGGCAGCAAATTAATAGGGGAATGGAGGGGCTTGACTATGTGGAGGGATTAGATTAGTTACACCGACGGTACAAGGGTGGAACAGAGACACTGAGAATGTAAGAGAAGGGCAGTACTGATCACCTACAGCCTAAATACCCCATTCCCACAATCCTCTAGGTTATCCGCTGTGTAGACAGACGGTGGATAGAGACCAGTCGTGGAAACTGAACTGCAGCACCGAATGGGAAAAAACTTTATAGATACGTACAGCCCACAGAGTACCACTGGACCAGGCGGTCTCAAAACTGATTTATTACCCAAGGACACGTGTACTGAATCTCCCTCACCGGGGCCTTGGAAACTATTAAGAACAGAGAGAATATGTAAAATTACAGAGGTCTATTTAATATAAATAGCAAATTTTTTAAAATAACTTTTTTTTCAATGAACTTCTCCTTTAAATTTAAATAATATTGTTTTTTTTCACAGAACTTTACCTTGGATGATGGTTAATTTGTAGGAAATTCCTTTTAGGGCCACCCTTAGGTAGCCAACGTTGCCATACAAGCCACTTTGTAGAAACAGCACTTGCCATGATGCCCATTCACACATGCCCAGTCATTCTAAGATTTGTTTTCACACATCACTAGATTTGATCCTTCTCACTCTCCAGTCATTGCTTTATTGGCCACCTCCTTTCATTGTCTGCTTCATGTAGTGATATACGTATATATTATATATATATATATATATATGATGTTATCAGTTCTTTGCAAAGGGGTTAAGAAAAGTAATAGCAATATTGAGTTAAAGTGAGAGGTGGTCAATAATTCACCGAGCCATAAGGCTTTCATTTCATATTGGATTCAATATTCACACTGTCCCCTGACAGCCAAGTGAATTCTCCAAAAATTAGAACTAGGATATTATGAAGATGGTGGAGTTGGAGACGGGTGGGGATGGGGGGCTCTGTAGCTTAACACCTCTATTTATCAATTTATTACAGCATGTGGATGTTTATAACAGGCTTATAATGGTTAGACAAGAATTTAATGTTAAATCAAGGAAAAAGGATTAGTTGGTGTTGTGAGTTGCTTCGTTAAAGGGACTAAAGGTAGATCTATCAACCCTGATTGCTGCCTTGAAAATAATATCCGTATAGTGATCCCTATGCAAAAGTGCATTTGACAAATCTTGGCAAAACCTTTAATGTATCAAAGTAAATGGAATTGTGAAGATGAAGGTACAGGATTCAAATGACAAAATATTAAATATTTATAGAATTTGGTTAATGGCAGTGCTGCTTATACACAGGATAGTTCCCCTTTAAAGTCTAATGTGCATTCATTATGCATAGAATCCAGAAGACATAATAAAATGGAAGTCTTGTAATTTGACAGACTGAGTCAGATTGTGATCTTAATAATCAATTCCTTTAGTAACAGAATAAATACATTCATTCATCTTAATTACAAGGTAAATATTATTCTTCCCCTAATGTCTGTAAAGAGTCTGACGCAGGGCTATATATACATTAAATCAATAGCTGCAATGTATTCCCATCATCCGTCTGCTCTCACAAGCAATTTTGCTTTAGCTTGTGGAATGCTGTAAAAGTCTTTTAAAGATTAGCATTTATAAAGTTCCATGGAAACTAGTCAATTCCCAGAAGTCTTGTTCCTTATTTGCATGAAGAAATTTAGCAAATTATAAGGGCGCATCTTTAAGTGGTTGTGTTTACAGCAGCCATAGGTGGCGCAACATCACAATAATTTGTTGGGAAATGTCTCTTTTATGAAGACTATGCATGCTATAATTAGCCAATAATTTGGATAAATGCACGGGGCAAAGGGAAGTAAAGGAAAAACTTTGCTTGTCTCTGATCACCATTTTCTTTGATTTGTTGGAAACTTGTTTATAGCTGGTATTTAGAGGAACAGTGTTTAACTTCCATAGGCATGTTCCGAGTTCTGGACCTGATAAATCTTTTCTAGAAATTCAAGGTCATCTTTAAGGGCTAATGCCACTGGGTAATTTTATAGGCCGATCGATTACTTTTTGGTTGATATTTTGTATGGATAGTACAAGTGAATGAAAGAACTTTACCAGCTGACTTTTTCAGCCATTTTGAACAATCTTGTCTGATGGTAAATTATGGCACATGTGCAACAGGCTAAATGTTAAAGGGTAACTGTGGTCTCGAATTTTACCAAACTAGTAAGGATTATAAAAAGCCTTCCATCGTACCTTCAAAATAAAACCTAAATCACATCTCTAGATAACATTTGTGAGAAGTTATGTGGAAAGGTTCGCAATATACTTCCTGCTTGAAAACTTCCTGTTTTCAGCACTGTGGACACTGTAGTATGTGACCAGCTAAGCCTACATTATGGCTCCCCTTCTCAACTGTCAATTTTCCCCAGGTACTTCCTGATTTCCCCAGTGTTAAGTCTTACAGAGACATGTTCCCCGGGGCAGATGGGTGGGGCAGAGGTCAGGTGATGTGACTCAACCTACTGGAAGCATGAAGTTTGAACATTCACCCCATGTAATGTCCACAGGCTCCAGCCAGAGATGTGATTGTCAAATCTTTTAAAAGAATACTGCAGGCTTTCATCTAACCCTAACTTTTTTGAGACCAGGTTGCCCTAGAATTCATCATTAAAGGACAACCATGGTCTCCATACAAGTGGCTTAAAGGGCACACTCCTACCTTTAAAATGCCTCTAGGATCATACTTCTAGCTGCAGTCTATCCAAAGTTACAGCAGTATAAAGGGCTAGCACAGTTACTTGTGACATCATCAGCACTTGAAGTCTGCCCCCAAGTTTAAGGTTGTAGCATGTCCCCTGGTGGGGAAGAGCATCATAAGCCCCACCCCAGCTTCTTAATAATTTTTAAGGCTCCACAAAGCCTGAAAAATATTTATCACTCTCCTTGAATTGTCCCTAGGTAGAGGAATAGACAGAGAATAGTTGAGGTCTGTATCTAGATTCAGTAAAGATTGTATGTCTGACATATAGACACAGAGTCAGTCAGAGAAGCTAGAGATATCATCCTAGGCTTGTTTGAAAGATATGGGACATGGAGACCACACCAGACTTCTACCATAACAAGGTAGAATAACCATTAGTTATATTGATAACCAAGTAATAAAACTCAATATAATGTTTAACAATTCTCTCTAATCCATAATCTATTTATATGATGGTTCTACCTGTGTAATGAGTCTACAAGAGCCCCCAATTTGTGCTTCTATGTGGCTACTTAAATGGAAATCCTAAAATTTTCCCTAAGCCCCCTCTTGCTGATGCGTAAATTACAAAGCCAAGCTCTTTCCTTTATTTGCACAACATTTCAATAAGATATTAAAGGCCAATTCAACCCCAAACCCTAATATCGCAATACTTACCTGTCTACCAAGCATTCCCAAAAGAAGATGTTACAAACTACCTCTGCCTCTTACACAGAAATGAATTAAGATCAAATGGTGCCCCAGCCTGGGCTGTAATACTGAAGCTGGGCTTCTCTGCCCCTATGTGTCCTTGGCATGAAATGTGCACAGGCATAGAGCTACTCCCTAAAGCAGTGGCTCTCATAAACATGCGCTTAGCATATGGTTTATGTAAGGTGATAACATGCTGAGCTTTAGAACCTAGTGGTGAGGCTATAGCCCAAGATATTATCAAGGATTCCATGATGCAATACCAATCATTTCCTTTAGATGGCACTATAATATTATGGGTTTTATTTCCTCCAAAGGGCTGATGTGTTTGTCTCTAAAAGCATCTTTAGACCATCGACACGTTTCCAGCCTTAGAAGCAAATCTCCCTAAATCCAACAGATTTGCTTTCTGTGCGAGATTTTTATTTTAGAAGGAAAAAAAGAGGGACGAAAACAGCTCTTGGGTTTCATCTGTTTATTTCTAGGCGTCCGCCATGAGGCTAATGATAAATAGGCTCATGTATTGTACAGATCCATCTATCCCTGAACACAACACGGCATCGCTCTTTTAATAAAGAAAAAGAAATCTATTTCCCTGAACTTCCAGATCCACTAGAGACCTGTACCCACCCATTAACTGTACACCGAACCGGACACCCATTCAAACAGGTTTGTTTGACCCAACCTCCAAAACTGTAAACACATTTTTGTACCTCCCATTATTGCTTTGTTAATCATTAGATCCTTTTCACCTATAACCCTTTCATATGTTACCCCAAACTTCTTCCACTGTAAACACCTTCTGCAACATAAACAAGCTCCCTGCCCTACTCTCCATGCAGGGCCGGATTACCATTAGGCACAATCAAAGCCGGCCTTTGATATGGGGCGACCTGTGCACCATGGTTGCATAGGGGCACGCTGGAAGTCTTAGGTCACGGACCTGTAGCTCCAAGTTGTGCATCAATGCCACAGCCCCCCTAGTTACGGTCCTCCAGGCAAATATATGTATCAGCACCTCAACACATACTAAGCCCCAAAACATATAAGCTTTACTTAGATGTTGTATGCTGTGCTGTGTCTGTGCATTAGTATGTTACTGTTACATAATGATGTACGCACCATATATCAAGTACGCACTGAAGATACCGAAAGACAGTAAGCGCAGGTTGGGTACTTGATTTGAAGGCAAGCAGCATTCAACAGAGTATTGTGTGTGCCCAGGGGGGTGGGTTTTTTTTGGGGTGGGGTTGGGTGCTAGGCGCCCAGTAACAAATCTTGCACAGGATGCTATTTATCCTAAGGCCCAGGGGGGCACAGTAGGCATGTGCCTAGGGGCGCCTGAGGTTGAAGGGGCGGCTGTCAATCTCCTCCCACCAATCCAACCGCTTTATGGTCTATTTTCTTCCCAGTGTTGGACTGTGGTTCTGGGGCCCACTAGGAAATAGTAGACCAGAGGTCCATCCGATATATACCTTTTAAATTGAGGAAGTAGGAGAGCAGCATTAAGCCCAGGAATGCCTTAGCTGTCAGGGATGGGGGACAGCACCTACGTAATAGGGTTATGGTGGTACGCTCCTCATCATGGGAGCACACCACCACAGGAACCTATTGAAAGGGAACGCCGCACAGAGCTATTCTACTCCGGTATCCGGCACCCTAGTGGCGTTCCTGGGTATGCACCTGTATAAATCAAGCTGCCCATATATTATCACTTACCTGCAGATGTTCTTATGTAACTTTCCATCCAAACGCCGATTATAAAGCGATATCCAGCCAGAGAACGTCATGGAACATCCCAGGTAATAATAGCTCCGGTGTCAGATACTAAAGCCGTTTCGCTTTTCAAACTTTGAATTGGTTATAATATGTAAATAAGTGTCCGTCAGGGTTTACTCATTATCTCATGTCCCCAAACTCCGGTGCCCCTACATTAGTACTTACCCGCCGACAGATCCAACATTCAATCAACCGGAACCCCTTTTCATTCTACTTCATGTACGATCGTATAATGAATGGGGCAGACAGGACATACGATCGTTTGCAGCGACAAAGTAGAAGGGAAAGGCGATTCTGGTAATATTGATTGAATGACACGGATGGTCAGAGGGCAGGTATTAATGTATTAACCTTTACTTCCCCTTTGCTGTAAATCTGCATTTCAGGGATTTCTTTTGCTCTAAGATGGAATCGGTGCCCAGGTGGTAACTGGGCTTTTCTTTTACTAGGCCTGTTTTTTTTGTTGGCAAATATAACCTCCTTCCTGTGGATGAAGCACGGATAGGGGCCCCATCATAGTTTTGTGTGGGGCCCAGTGATTCTTAGTTATGCCACTGCCATATACCACTTTAAACCCACCCCTTCTTTTGTGGGGGCCCCTTTGTGTTTCATGCTATCACATTTCTTCCAGCAGTAATGTATCTGTTCCCCTTGCTGGGATCTATTTCTATTTCATCCATCATCCCTCACAAACATTTGCCTCTTTCTTTCGCCTGCTTGACAAATAACTCACTTTTCAAATAATTTTCCCGGATCTGGTTATATTTTCTCAGCATCATAGCAAACTAGACACAGAGATTATTTGTTGGTTCTAATCTTTCTTCCGCTGGCTGGCACGGGGAGGAGGGGGGGGCTAGAGTTTTATGGATCAAGCTGTATTTCTACAGAATTTACTGATTCTCATTTCATTCGGGCGCATTTGTATTCCGCGTTTGGGCCAACAAAAGTAAGGGATTTCGGCAGCGTGACTGAAAGAAAACCCCATAAGAATGCATGAGCAGAGGGTTGGGGGAAGATGATAGATTTATTTCCTGGAATATCGCTCATGTCATAATGTGGCTACATCTGATGTCACAATATCCATTTAATAAAAACAAATTTAATTAAAAGGAGACTTCATCTGAAATGTATGTGCGTTCTTATAAAATAGTCATCTGTGATATTAAAAAGATGTTGGGAATTGTTGGTGGCGTCTACTAGCTTTTTTTATGTTTCAGCCCCCGACTATAACAGAATGCCAGCTAACAGCAGTCCACCAGTCAGCTTACCAGCCAGTCCACCAGACAGCTTACCGGCCAGTCAACAGTCAGTTTCCACCAGTCCACTAGACAGTTACCAGACCGTCCAACAGTCAGCTTTCCAACCCGTCCACCAGACATTTTACCAGCCGTCCAACAGTATCTTTCCTACCAGTCCACTAGACAGCTTACCAGCCAGTCCAACAGTCAGCTTTCTCCACCATCACCAGACAGTTTACAGCCAGTCCAACAGTCGCTTTCCAATCCGTCCACCAGACAGTTTACCAGCCCATCCAACAGTCACTTCCTACAGTCACAGACAGCTTACCAGCCAGTCCAACAGTCAGCTTTCTACCAGTCCACCAGACAGCTTACAGCCAGTCCAACAGTCAGCTTTCCAACCAGTCCACCAGAGAGCTTACCAGCCAGTCCAACAGTCTGCTTTCCAGCCAGTCCACCAGACAGCTTACCGGCCAGTCCAACAGTCAGCTTTCCAACCCGTCCACCAGAACAGTTTACCAGCCCATCCAACAGTCATCTTCATCAGTCCACTAGACAGCTTACCAGCCAGTCCAACAGTCAGCTTTCTCATACCAGTCCACCAGACAGCTTACCAGCCAGTCCAACCAGTCAGCTTTCCACCAGTCCACAAGAGCTTACCAGCCAGTCCAACAGTCGTTCCACCAGTCCACCAGACAGCTTACCGCCAGTCAAACAGTCAGCTTTCCAACCGTCCACCAGACAGTTTACCAGCCCCATCCACAGTCACTTTCCTACAGTCCACAGACAGTTACCAGCCATGCCAACAGTCAATCTTTCCACAGTCCACCAGACAGCTTACCAGCCAGTCCACAGTCAGCTTTCCAATCCAGTCCACCAGACAGCTTACCAGCCACGTCCAACAGTCAGCTTTCCAACCAGTCCACACAGACAGCTTTCCCAACCTGTCCACCGACAGTTACCAGCCAGTCCAACAGTCAGCTTTCCAACCGTCCAACAGACAGCTACCAGCCACTCCAACCGTCCAGCTCAACCAGTCCACCAGACAGCTTTACCAGCCCGTCCACCAGTCAAGCTTTCCAACCAGTCCACCAGACAGTTTACCAGCCGTCCAACAGTCATCTTTCTACCAGCTCCACTAGACAGCTTACCAGCCAGTCCACAGTCAGCTTTCCAACCAGTCCACCAGACATTTACCAGCCAGTCCAACAGTCAGTTTCCAATCCGTCCACCAGACAGTTTACAGCCCATCCAACAGTCAGCTTTCCAATCCGTCAACCAGACAGCTTACCAGCCACTCCAACAGTCAGCTTTCAAACCAGTCCACCGACAGATTTCCCACCTGTCCACCAGACAGGTTTACCAGCCAGTCCAACAGTCAGCTTTCAATCCGTCACCAACAGACAGCTTACCAGCCACTCCACAACAGTCAGCTTTCCAACCAGTCCACACCAGACAGCTTCAGCCCGTCCATTCCAGTCAAAGATTTCCAACCAGTCCACCAGACAGTTTACCAGCCCGTCACCAGTCAGCTTTCCAACCAGTTCACCAGACAGTTACTAGACAGTCCACACCATCAGCTTTCTAACCAGTCCACCAGACAGCTTACACAGCCAGTCTCAAGTCAGCATTTCAACCAGTCCACCAGACAGCTTATCAGCCAGTCCAACCGTCTGCTTTCCACCAGTCCACCTGACAGCTTACCGCCAGTCCAACAGTCTGCTTTCCAACTAGTCCACCAGACAGCTTACCAGCCCGTCCAACAGTCAGCTTTCCAACCAGTCCAACAGGACAGCTTACCAGCCAGTCCAACAGTCAGCTTTTCAACCCGTCACCAGACAGCTTATCAGCCGGTCCAGCAGTCTGCTTTCCAGCCAGTCCACCTGAAGCTTACCGGCCAGTCAACAGTCAGCTTTCCAACCCGTCCACCAGACAGTTACCAGCCAGTCCAAAAGTCATTCTTTCCTACCAGGGCACTAGAAGCTTACAGCCCAGTCCAACAGTCAGCTTTCCAACCCGTCCACCAGACAGTTTACCAGCCAGTCCAACAGTCAGCTTTCCAATCTTTCCACCAGACAGTTTACCAGCCCATCCAACTGTCAGCTTTCCTACCAGTCCACCAGACAGCTTACAAGCTAGTCCAACAGTCAGCTTTCCAACCCATCCAACAGACAGTTTACCAGCCAGTCCAACAGTCAGCTTTCCTACCAGTCCAACAGTCAGCTTTCCAACCCATCCACCAGACAGTTTTTTTCAAACAGTTTTGTGTCCAAAAGTCACTTCTCCATGACTTTCCAGCATAAATCCAGATGTTTGTGTGCAAAATATCCAGACAGCTTACCAGCCAGTCCAACAGTCAACTTTCCAACCAGTTCACCAGGCAGATTACTAACCATTCCAACAGTCAGCTTTCCTACCAGTCCACCAGACAGCTTACCAGCCAGTCCAACAGTCAGCTTTCCAACCAGTCCAACAGTCAGCTTTCCAACCCATCCACCAGACAGTTTACCAGCCAGTCCAACAGTCAGCTTTCCAAACAACCATGCTTTATCAAGAAATGAGGGTGAAACACAACTTTACTACTATATCAAGTGACAATCTACCTTTTGATTCAATGATGTTGGTGCTGCGGCTTAGTTTGTCCTTTAACACTCAAAGTACTGGGTTTTTGTGGTCTGTACATTATTGTTATGAGGATGATGTACCACCAATAATATGGAGTGTGGATCAGTTGCCTGTAGATGATTTATATTTGTAACAACACACGTTTTCTTATCATCATGCTATACCATGCAATACCACCCCATGTATAATTTTATTTTGACACATTGTTTTTATTATCAACATATTTTTTCATTGTTCGATGGTTGTGTCTTTGTTTTTAAACAAAACAGTAGGGTCCATTCCTCTGGGATGTATAGGTTTCTGACTAGATGGGCTGGCAGTGTTACATGAAGGCAACAATAAGAACAGGTAGGATGATGGCATTCTGTCCTGACAGTAGGAGAAAACAAAGGTGGACACGTAACCAGCAATTTAACCGCTTCATCTCCAGCATTTCCAAAGTTTATTTCGGCCATCCTAATAGATTCACTAAAATGGTCATTCCCTAGCAACAGAGGATAGAGGAGACCACCGAGTGATCCCATTGGGTCTAAATTGCCATGTTAGTGGTTCAAGGTTTGGGAAAGGTTCTAGCTTCTCAAAGGGGGGGAAACAAAAATGTTATTTCTACTTTCAATCTCATTGAAGGTTTTGCTGTCTGGCTGAATTCCATCATTTCTCACTAGTTATTCTAATTAGGTCTCAGTAAGTTAAAAATGAACTCAGCACAACTTGTCTCACCCCATATGAACTCCTGTATAATTATTCTGCTAAGTATCTGTCAGGATCCTTTGATTCTTTATACAGTTAATAAATGGACCCCCAAGGTCACAGTTTAGTTCATAGATTATGGCTCATGGCAGCTCTGTCAAGGGAAGATCCTTGGAAAAGAATGAAAAACATGGTTCAATACAACATTTTTTGCAGTGTGATGGCAAGTCACCACATTGGCTTTATGTCCCACTTGAATATGAATGCTGGACATACACTAACTCCCGACATTTATACGCGATAGAAAGATTGATCTGAGATGAATGTCAAAGAACTGTAGAACGGAGAGAGCATCAGGTTACTTCCTGATCTTTTCCCACCAGATCAGGTTTTTGTCTATTGCAAAATGGTCGGGTCAGGTGGTTTTGGTAATATCGCTTGAATGTCGTGAGGGTAAGTTGTAAGTTGTATAGCCAGCATTAGACCACATTGAAGATGGACAATAAATGTTGATCTGTTTGAATAGCAGAGTAAATCAATCTGAGTTGCTTTGTTTCAATGTGATGACTAAACGGACAGGAAAGTATAGGGTTCAGTTAGTTAAGATTCCATCATTATATTATAGTCAACTTTTCAGTGTGGAGTGAGAAGACAGCCGGGGGAACAGGGTATGGAGACTGGATCGAGAAAGAGAAAGAGCATTTTTTTATACTGGCGCTGAACCATATGTTGCCTTGGATAGATAAAAAGAAATCACCCCCAGACTTCGGTAAGGTAGGGCGGTATTTAGGGAAATATTAGTGATTGAGGAGTGCAACATATGATATACCTTTACTTTTGTATGTTTGAATTGTAGTGGATAACTGCTGCTCAATTCTAGTGGTCACGGATTCCTATTGGCTTATAGTAGGGCTTGTATAGTATCTTGTCCTTTACCACACCAATGGGGAGAGTGGCATGGGTATAGGCTACAATGTGGTATGTGTAGTCCAGAGAGGGGCAGAGCTTCATTTTCGTCCAATACAGCCACACCCACCATATGATCTCTATTGCATTGCTTCTTTATACAAATAAATGTAAATGTTGTTTTGACGAGTTATTTTTGTGTGTTAACTTGTATATATGTATAAACATTACAACAGTACAAAACATTCCATTTAAGAAGTTGTCCTCCTAAACTGCTATTTCCCTTCTAGCTTATAGAAGGTTTCACTTCCTATTGGGGTAACGTGTGAGATCGCCAGTCCGTGACATACGTCCAATGCAATAAGAATAATGTTCCCACAGCTACAGCAAAATGAGACAGATGACTGTTCTGTGGTTAAATGTGGAGACTTTAGTTATCCTTTAAAAGACAATTTAAGGGTTGATCCAGTAGCTGGCAAGTTTGTGGTTAAAACTGAAGTTGTCAAAAAAAAATTTTTTCTATTCCTTCCCCCGAGGGGGGGATAAATTTTTTTTTTTTTAGCCAACTTTAGTTTTAAAAACCACAACTTGCCACTAACCTAAATGATTTGTTTTTTTTACGGTGTACATATCCTTTGTATATCTTGTTAGTAATGCAGGTAATAAAGTGCAAAATGTAAAGGTGGACCCTTTAAAGCTCTATATTTAAAAAAAAAAAAAAAAAAATTCCTGTAAGGAAGCAGTAGTGACTTGCTTCAGCACTTTTCCTTAAAATGATGGCAACCTTTGGCTAAAGGTGTGATCTGGTCGAACAATCATAAGAATATTATTACCAGAAATAGTCATGGCGCTTCATGTATTATATAGAAACAAACAAAGGAGATCAATACACAGATCATCTAGTGTTGGGTTTTGAGGGGGGGGATTCTGACGCCATACCACGAACAATCAACGTTCATGAACAAATACACCCAAATATCTCTTATTATTGAAACCAATAGTAGGCTTAATTTTGCATTCTGCTCAAGTCCCCCTCCCTCCTAGGGCTAGGCCACACTGCTGCCGTTTTTTTTGCGTTTGCGCTTGCCGTTTTAAAAATAATTGAAATGGCGGCAAACGCAAAAAACCTGCGGTTTTTCGGTGCGATTGCGTTTTGCGTTCTGCAATTTTAATCGCAATCGCATGCGATTTCCTATACTTATTGAAGAAAGCGCAAACGCAACAACAAAATCGCACATGAAATCGCATGCGATTGCGATTGCATTTGTGTTTGCATTTCAGTGTGGCCTAGCCCTTAAACACATTTTTCACTACTATTTACATTTACCAAATATGCTTCTAAATTTACAACCGCTGGATCCCTTGCCACGACTCTCTGCACCTCTGCCAGGCTTCCGGGTCTGGACATCAGTCAATCCCTGATGCTTATTCCTGCCAATGGCTGGTGGACATACCTGAAGCTGCTCCCTCTGCTGCTGTGGCGATCCTGCGTTTTAAAAGAATTCACATGGCCGCCATTGAACTCTAATGTAAGCAGAACGGCACTGGAGGCGATCTCCTTTTTTTGCGAATCTCATGCACTCCCAAAAACCGCAGCCGCAAACTGACCGTAACGTGGTGCTCAGTCTAAGGTGTATTTTATTTGTAAGGAAATCCATATGATGGTAGAATTCTAATTTTTACTTTCCCTATAATTAGGAAATTATAATTACTATAAAAATAATAACGGGCAACAAATTTTTTCAGAATGTGAATGTAAACTCAAGAATCGGTTGACCAGACAGAGTACTGTATCTGAAACCCAGTCTTAGTAATAATCTCTGTAAGTGCTGGGACAAGTACAGCAACAGACTGAAACTTTACACTCAGCAAGCAGATAAGGGGGATTAAGGCACTTGCACTTCCCCCTAAATATGGCATGACATAAATCTAGGGTTTCTGGACTATATTGCTGGATCACATGAATGAAAAACCTTCTAACCACATCAAGGGAACCCCAGTCTGGAAGGTCCTAACTTCTTACCATTTTTTACTGTTGCATTAGATCCATTATATAGCAGGCTTCTCTACCCCCTTACTTCATGTATCAGGGCGGACAAATCCCAGGATGCCAAACATCCAATGCACCTGAATGCAGTGCTGGCCGCTAACTTTAAAACTTTAACCAAACTCCTAGTTGGCTTGTAATGTCAACAATGATTTGCCCACCCCAGTGTGGGCAAAATCACACACATTTATCCAAGTGTGCGAAAATTCAGTATGCAAATGCGCATTCAACATCGCAACTATGTATTGCGCCCGCTTTAAAAGTCCGATGTGGTGAAGTGTCTATTGAAATTTAAAATGGAGATTTAGGTGGAGGTTCTGCTTAAATTTCCCTTTATTTCATTCCAAATGAGACGAATAGCACTCGGGGCCTTCAGTCCAGATAAGAAAATGCCACAAGGTGTCACAAAGCACTTAATTTGGATGTTAAAGGACAACTATACTGTAAAAATGTACTTTTTTAAAATGAAAGCACCTGGGACAATGAGATAGGATTGATTATTCTCACCTCAACAATATTGTTTTGTTGAGAGCTACAGACATACAGTTTTCATCTGCAGGTTAGGCCCGGGGCCATTCTATATTAAAGATAGTGCTGAAAGCATTCAGGAAGACTGGCAGACAGAATTTTCTTTCGTCTGCTGCTGACTCCTCATAGAAAGATATTGGGAGTATAAAAAGCACAATCCTACCTCCCTGCCTCAGGTACGGTACTTTTTATTTTAACTTTATACGCACTATAGTTTCCTTTTAAGATTAATGCCTGATTCTATAATATCTGAAACATACCTACACATGGTGTTGTTGGTTTGTTACCTCCTGGTCTTGTTTGTATTTGCTGGATATTTGCTCTTTTCAGCCTGTAACCATACAGTGTCCCAGGGAATCATTAATTTATTATATTACTCCCATACTATTTACTGTTTGCAGAGAGGAGACTATTAAATATCTGGGTAGCTGGAGGGATGCTGACCCCCCAGTGCAATAAATCACCTGTAAATAAATTAAATGTTTTTGCTTGCCCGGGCTATTTAAGTTTTTAGTTGAATGAGCTCTTTAAAGATTTTTTTAAAGGGCAATCCTTTAGTTGTGTAGATTTACATCAAAACTGCGGGAATTCTCTGTGTATAGGTACAGTGAGAGCAACAAAGTTTATCTGAGAACAGACACTAATAGACTGGGATTGAATGTTAAGAAGGATCTTCATTTTACAAAGGGACCCTGTAGCCGGATTAACTGTTTCTTACACAACATGCATTTCTATCTGTTTTTTTTTACAAAATGGCAGCAACATTTTCTATGCAGATTATTATGGAGCATATGCTATGTGCTATGGAAATAGAACACCTGATTTATAACTGATGATATAGCTAAACACGATTATAACTGATGACATAGCTAAGCACTGATTATAACTGATGACATAGCTAACACTAATTATAAATGATGACATAGTAAACACTGATCTATAACTGATGACATAGCTAAACACTAATTATAACTGATCATAGCTAAGCAAAGATTATAACTGATGACATAGCTAGACTGATTATAACTGAGACATGACTTAGATGACTTATAACTGATGACATAGCTAAACACTGATTATAACTGATGACATAGCTAAAACACTAATTATAACTGATGACATAGCTAACACAATTATAACTGATGCCATAGCAAAGCACTAATTAAACTGATGACATAGCTACACACTGATTATAATGATGACATAGCTAAACACCTAAACTGAGGACAAGCTAGACACTGATTATAACTGTGACATAGCTAAGCACCGATTATAAGGAGATTTATGACTGTTGTGTACTAATACATGAGATACAAAAAGTAAAAATATATTAATAGTGACCATAAAGTAAATGGATAATCCCTCCCCTAAGAATGATAAGATTTGAATGATCTTGCGTACCTTTGGCTGGATACACAGAGATATAAAGAAACCCATGAAGTTTGTCTCGCCTTATTAGAAAACATCAGCTGTAAAGGAATGAATTTGTTTCTGTGTATGAATCATTCATATATACCAATGAATGCTCTTTAAAATAAGTTTTAACGAGAATCGACCGATGGCACGTATTCACGCTACACAACATACTGTGTAATGATATTCAGCTTTAACCAACCCTCGTCCTCTCTCCCAATCTGTAAACCTTTTTTATCCTATCACCTCATAGACCCTTTAGTCCCAGATTCAGATGAATCATTTGTTCTGCCAAGGCTGCCCGTTGTTGGATAATGAAGCACCCGGCTAAAAGTGCACTGAAATTGTCTAATTATCTCTATTACTGGTGTTGGCAACATAGACGGAGCGCCCATGGCAGATCAATCAGAATAAACTCTGCCTGAAATATTCATTCAACACTGCAAATTTACACACGAGATCTGATAACGCGGATAGTGTCGACTTGTTTGTAGACAATTAGATGCACAGAGAGACAACTGTCAGCTGGCAAGAAAATTCATTATTTTAATGCCTTGCATAGACCATAAATATCGTGTCTTTTACCAGTCATGTAAGGGCTGGTTTTAGACTTTCCCCTTTGTTGTTAATCCTTTATAATTATATATAATATATATTTAATATCTTCTAGAGATTGCTTGAGTTTTCCGGAGTTACTAATGAGGTGGGGGTATAGGATATTACATATGAAAAAGTGTATATGTATACTATCTCACTATTACCATTTAAATGACCATCAGTAAATGTATATAAGGATAGCCATGACTTATATTAGGTACAAGACAAAATATACAATTTATACAAAAATAAACACACCTACAGAGCTGAGATTCCTATTTTGTTATGGGATAGTCAAATGGGAGGTTAAACCACACCCCTGTGACTGCTAAGGGGTCCCATGTGAATACTGGAAGAAGAGGTAATGTCTGCAACATCCAACCCTGATGTGTTGTTTGTAAAACATATGACAGTCTTAGCCAATCAATCATGTGTGTAGCTGAAAGGGAGAGAAATATGTGTTAGATAATTAGGGCAATGCTATTCATATAACATGAGGCTGTGAGGCTCTATTTCACTTTATACTCTTTGGGGAGCTTAGCTCCTTTAACCCCACCTCACCCTTAACCTATAAAGCTAATAGTATCCGTGCTCCCAATCCTAACCCCATTATGGAGGATTGCCTGGGTCTATTTCCAGATCTGCAGGTTTATCTATTTGTTTCCCCTGGATGCAGATGACAGATAAATATATCTTTGCGTAAAGATGTTATATCCGCACATAACAAAATATACACACCACATAATTTTCCACTGCTGTAGCACAAAACGGGGCATCCTATGCTAGGCGGAATCCATACTATAATGTCTATATATTACTATATATCATGTCCAAATGTGTGTCCCGGCACTCATGCGGTATTTACATTCGCCCGCTGTGCTTCACAAACTTGCAGGTTCGATGGGCCGTATTATTATAGTAGTTAACATCAATCGTGGGTCTTTGCGATAAAACGTGTTTGAGCTGATAATCACATTACGGTTGTTCCTGGCGGATCGTGGACGCGTCATACCTCACGGATTGCAAAAATCAACACAGTACGACACAGGTGAAAAATGTGGTTGAAACTGCGCTTGGTGGAACCACAGGCCCCATATCAGCCACAAGTCAATAACCCGCGACCTGTCCAGGCGCTGCATATTTAGCCGGGATACATTATCATCCGAGTGCGGCTCAGAGATTAATCGAACAAACCTGGTTCGGTTCTTTATATGCTAGATATAGCTCCAATCCTGTTCGCGGTTGGCTACACGGTAGCACATAAAACAACTTTAGCAGGTGTCATTATCCGGTTGGTGTAAGAAGCGCTCTCCTTAGGGTAGACTGTGTGCTGATCGACAACATGTTTGTGATCCTGTTGAGTGCACGCATTTGTAAGAATAAGTTTCGCCTACCTATTGAATGTGTTGCGCACAAGGCTTACGTCTGCTGTGTGTCGACCTTGTCCGCGACAGCTTGTTCCTATTGGCTCGTTGTTGGTGTGGAGGGGCACGACCGGGGGGATTGATACTACTGAAAGTTTGAAGCAACACTTAACTACCGTGATGCTGGTGAGCGACTTTAAGAGCCTTTACGCTATAGCCAGCTTTATATAGCACGTGTATAGCACGCGTTCTAGAGCACTTATAGTACGACGTTAGCCAGACCTAGAAGTCTTAGACCTTGTATTGTGCGCACTTTATGTCGCACTTATTATAGCACTTTGACTTGACGATTCGCGCTATTAGACTCAAGCAACATTTCTATCGCAACTTATCTCCGCCTTTTCTAAAAGGTCCGGTTCATATACGCACGTCTGTCCCTCGCGACGTTTAGTCTCTCGCCAGGTTTGAGGTCGTGCGTATCTGAGCACCATTCGCGCTATGTATCTCACACGTCTATTCGACACACACTACTACGCACCTGTTCCCTGTGGTGAGGTAGTCCCTTTTCTCTCGCCCGTCTAGCCCTTTCTCCATGCACCGTCTTCGACTTTATCCGCCACTTTCTATCGCACGTTCTCTCGCCCTTTATATAGCCTTTTATACGCTCCACTTTCTATCGCACGTGTTCCTCGCCCTGTTCCTACGCACGTAATCGCACTTTGATCAGCCCTTTCCATCTGACCCCCCCGTGTCACTCTCACGGTTTATATAGCCTCTCTCAGCCCTTTCCCTCGCCATTTCACTCCCCCTTTCTCTATGCACGTCTCACGATTCGGCGTGTTCTCCCCTTGTGTACTTTTTTTGATTTTTAGTTCGTGTTCCCTTCAGCCATTGTTACTAGCACATTGACCACCGTGTCTCTCTCCTACTCTCGCACTTTCCTCGCCTGGTACATAGCACGTCTCTCGCCCTTTCACTGCATCCTTCATTTCTCTGCCGTCCTACCCCAGCTGGCTCCATGCCTCCTGTTTTCTTGGTGCCGCACTGGGTAGGACCGCCTTTGTGTGTGTGTCCTTGCATCTGACAGTTTTGGCGTCACACGCTGTGTCCGCACCATCAACGGGACCTGGCAGTGCAGGCCGATTTCCTTCTATATTTGTCCCCCCCCCGCTCTTACCTCGATACCCCCAGGGCACTTCCCCTTCCTCGCGTACAGTGATCAGTACTACTGTCGGGTTGCTAGCTTTCCCCCTTGTTCTTCCCTGCTGTGCCGGCCTTTGGGCGGTCCCTTTTCGCCCAAAATACACATCGGGTCGTGTGTTTGTGCTCCGGGTTTGTGTCGACCCGGATCCCATTCAGTCCTGAGCTGACGCAGGCAGCCTGTTTATTCGAGCAGGTAAACGCCACACTGTAGTCATTCTAGCCAATCCTCTGTCCCGTCCAATTGGCGAGGGACTGTGACTGTGGTAAAGAGACATGCATGCACACTCCAGTGTTTAGGAATGTCATAAGGTATTGGTGTTCTTGTGGGACATCTTTTTAGATTACAAATACTGTTTGTGTTTTGGTTCTCCTTCGTTGTCCAATTAGCCAAGGACACTAACCTTGCGACCTCATTAAAGGCTAAATTGGTGCAAAGCAAAGAGCTTCTCATTGGTGAAAATAATCAGAGATGAACCTGTTTATGACCAGTTGTGGATATGAACTGTTAAACAACCCGTGCTCGACTTTAGGTCAAAGCTTAAAGGTCATGTGCACCCTAACTCTAACTGCTATATTAGCACTTTATTATTAATTCAACCAGATATTTAAAGGTTAAATCCACAACAATAACATTAAGTTTTACCTATAGGTGCAGCACCCCCAAACCCTATTTACCTTTACAGTTGCCCCATAAGATACTTACAAGACCAGGTCGCTCGCCAATCTGCTTCTCTGCTTCTCTGCTTCCTGGAACTTGAGCATGGCAGAGGAAAGAGCAGTCAATCATTGGCTGGATGTCAGCAGTAACAGCTTTGAGGAGGAGCCAGTTTCCTCTGCCAGAATGGGAGCAATTAATTATCTGATAACCTGCTGGAAATATCCTTAGACTGTAAGCTCTTTGGGCAGGGTCCTCTTTCCTATTGTTCACGGTATTACTGTAAATAACTCATCACTCTGTGTACTGTGTACTCTGTGTACTTATATTACCTGTGTATGAATTTGTATGACTTTGTATAACAGGAATTACTCTTGAAGTAGTGTCAAGTTTAACTGTTAGTAATTGTAAAGCGCCACGGTAATTGTAAAGCGCTATGTAATTGTTGGTGCGCATAAAAAATCCATAATTATAATATATAAAATGGGGTTGGGGGTGGGCAGGTAACCTTTTATGTAACTAGAGATGGCCGAACTTCATAAAGTTCATTAAAACGTCAGTAAAGTTTGAAAGTTCGAACTCGGACCCATTAAAGTCAATGGAGAGTGATAGTTCGAAAAGTCCACATGATTTACAGCTAAACTAACAATGGTAACTTACTGTAAGTGGCTGTGGCACCTGGGAAATGGTCTGGGGAACATGTCACTATCACCAAAACTTGTTAAAAGACTTCTTAAACATGAGGCGGCAATTGTCGGGTTCGCGCAAGCTACATTTGAGGGTTACGGGAAATTCAAGGGTTACCAAACGATACTTTGAGGGTTACTGAAAACAGAACGATAAATTTGAGGGTTACCGAAAACGAACTATACATTCAAAGATTCCCGAAAACGAATGATACTTTCGAGGGTTACCGAAAATCGAAGGCTACATTGAGGATGAGAGAAATGTACATTCTAGGGTTAGCGAAAACGATCCGTACATTCGAGGGTTACAGAAAACAAATGATACTTTCGAGGGTTAGCGAACGATCCATTCTAGGGTTAGCGAACGGTCCGTAAATTTGATAATTAGCGAAAATACACCCGTGAGTCCGCAAAAATGAACTAGTTCGGACAGTTCAGTTCATCCGAACTCATAAAGTTCGGCTCAAACTCGCGTTCGCGTTCGGTTTTGTGCCATCTGTATATCTAACCAGTTTTTTGTTTTAAGGGTTAACATGCCCTTTAAATGTGCGTTTTGGCATTAGTATATTACATCTCTACTGTGGTTTTCATGGTGTATTCACAATTTCACTGTATGGACAGTTATTTATGGCAATCCACTGAATTGTTAATGAAAGCCAAGTAACCTGTAATATTTAAAATGCACCCAGGTGTGTTCCTGGGTCCTGACCTTGTATAATATACGTAGTCTGGTTATAGGGCCTCTCTCTGCCGGAACTTTAATTACATTATGCTTGGTCGTTCTTATCAATTTCTATACTGAATTATGGCATGTCCTATGGGAGGCAACGCTGCACAAATGCAATCAAATAACTTGATGAACATCGGATTCAAGGTCAAGCTCAAACTCAAAATGATGGGATATTCACAGTTTCACCCTCGATCTTCATTTGAAAGAACCACACTGTCAAGAAAGAACTGCAAGTGTTTAACTAACTTAATGGCAACTATTTAGGGGTTAAGAACTACGGAATCTTTTTATTAAGGTTAACTGGGATCAATAATATATATGGTTAAGTTAAATAGAACCTTATGGCATTCTCATTAGTTGCTCTTACTTATACACACAGCATCATTAAGGCCCTCATACATACCTGTATACAAAAATGGCACCTTGAGTGGCAGCTAAATTAATAAGGGGAATGGAGGGGCTTGACTATGTGGAGGGATTAGATTAGTTACACCGACGGTACAAGGGTGGAACAGAGACACTGAGAATGTAAGAGAAGGGCAGTACTGATCACCTACAGCCTAAATACCCCATTCCCACAATCCTCTAGTGTTATCCGCTGTGTAGACAGACGTGGATAGAGACCAGTCGTGGAAAAATGAACTGCAGCACCGAATGGGAAAAAACTTTATAGATACGTACAGCCCAAGAGTACCATGTGACCAGGCGGTCCTCCCAAACTGATTTATTACCCAAGGACGTGACTGAATCTTCCTTCACAGGGGCCTTGGAAACTATTTAAGAACAGAGAGAATATGTAAAATTACAGAGGTCTATTTAATATAAATAGCAATTTTTTAAAATAACTTTTTTTCAATGAACTTCTCCTTTAAATTTAAATAAATTGTTTTTTTTCACAGAACTTTACCTTGGATGATGGTTAATTTGTAGAGGAAATTCCTTTTAGGGCCACCCTTAGGTAGCCAACGTTGCCATACAAGCCACTTTGTAGAAAACAGCACTTGCCATGATGCCCATTCACATTGCCCAGTCATTCTAAGGCAATTCTGTTTTCACACATCACTAGATTTGATCCTTCTCACTCTCCAGTCATTGCTTTATTGGCCACCTCCTTTCATTGTCTGCTCATGTATGTTGTATTAATGTATATATTATATATATATATATATATATGTGTATCAGTTCTTTGCAAAGGGGTTAAGAAAAAGTAAATAGCAATATTGAGTTAAAGTGAGAGGTGGTCAATAATTCACCGAGCCATAAGGCCTTTCATTCATATCTGGATTCCAATATTCACACTGTCCCCTGACAGCCAAGTGAATTCTCAAAAATTAGAACTAGGATATTATGAAGATGGTGGAGTTGGAGAGCGGGTGGGATGGGGGGCTCTGTAGCTTAACACCTCTATTTATCAATATTATTACAGCATGGATGTTATAACAGGCTTATAATGGTTAGACAAGAATTTAATGTTAAATCAAGGAAAAAGGATTAGTTGGTGTTGTGAGTTGCTTCGTTAAAAGGGGAAACTAAAGGTAGATCTATCAACCCTGATTGCTGCCTTGAAACTAATATCCGCTATAGTGATCCCTATGCAAAAGTGCATTTGACAAATCTTGGCAAAACCTTTAATGTATCAAAGTAAATGGAATGTGAAGATGAAGGTACAGGATTCAAATGACCAAAATATTAAATATTTATAGAATTTGGTTAATGGCAGTGCTGCTTATACACAGGATAGAGTTCCCCTTTAAAGTCTAATGTGCATTCATTATGCATAGAATCCAGAAGACATAATAAAATGGAAGTCTTGTAATTTGACAGACTGAGTCAGTTGTGATCTTATAATCAATTCCCTTTAGTAACAGAATAAATAACATTCATTCATCTTAATTACAAGGTAAATATATTCTTCCCCTAATGTCTGTAAAGAGTCTGACGCAGGGCTATATATACATTAAATCAATAGCTGCAATTATTGCCCATCATCCAGTCTGCTCTCACAAGCAAATTTTGCATTTAGCTTGTGGAATGCTGTAAAAGTCTTTTTAAAGATTAGCATTTATAAAGCTTCCATGGAAACATAGTCAATTCCCAGAAGTCTTTGTTCCTTATTTGCATGAAGAAAATTTAGCAAATTATAGGCACGGCGCATTTATAAGTGGTTGTGTTTACAGCAGCCACTAGGTGGCGCAACATCAACAAATTTGTTGGAGAAATGTCTCTTTTTATGAAGACTACTGCATGCTATATTATAATGCCAATAATTTGGATAAATGCACGGGGCAAAGGAAGTAAAGGAAAAACTTTGCTTGTCTCTGATCACATTTTCTTTGATTTGTTAGGAAATTGTTTATAGCTTGTGTATTTAGAGGATACAGTGATTTAACTTCCATAGGCATGTTCCGAGTTCTGGACCTGATAAATCCTTTTCTAGAAATTCAAGGTCATTTTAAGGGCTAATGCACACTGGGTAATTTTATAGGCCGATCGATTACTTTTTGGTTGATATTTGTATGGATAGTACAAGTGAATGAAAGAACTTACCAGCTGACTTTTTCAGCCATTTTGAACAACTGTCTGATGGTAAATTATGGCACATGTGCAACAGGCCTAAATGTTAAAGGGTAACGTGTGGTCTCGAATTTACCAAACTAGTAAGGATTATATAAAAAGCCTTCCATCGTACCTTCAAAATAAAACCTAAATCACATCTCTAGATAACATTTGGAGAAGTTATTGTTGGAAAGGTTCAGCAATATTACTTCCTGCTTGAACACTTCCTGTTTTCAGCCATGTGACCAGCTTGTAGTCATGTGACCACCTAAGCCTACATTAATAGGCTCCCCTTCTCAACTGTCAATTTTCCCCAGGTACTTCCTGATTTCCCCAGTGTTAAGTCTTAACTGAGCATGCTTTTCCCTGGGGCAGATGGGTGGGGCAGAGGTCAGGTGATGTGACTCAACCTACTGGAAGCATGAAGTTTGAACATTCACCCAATGTAATGTCTCACAGGCTCCAGCCAGAGATGTGTGATGTCAACTCGTTTTAAAAGATACTGCAGGCTTCATCTAACCCTAACTTGTTTTGAGACCACGGTTGCCCTTTAAGAATTCATCATTAAAGGACAACCATGGTCTCCATACAAGTGGCTTAAAAAGGGCACACTCTACCTTTAAAATGCCTCTAGGATCATCTTCTAGCTGCAGTCTATCCAAAGTTACAGCGTATAAAGGGCTAGCACAGTATCTGTGACATCATCAGCACTTGAAGTCTGCCCCCAAGTTTAAGGTGTAGCATGTCCACTGGTGGGGACAGAGCATCATAAGCCCCACCCAAGCTTCTTAATAATTTTTAAGGCTAGCCACAAGCCTGAAAATACTTTTTCACTCTCCTTGAATTGTCCATAGGTAGAGGAATAGACAGAGAATAGTTGCAGGTCTGTATTCGATTCAGTAAAGATTGTATGTCTGACATATAGACACAGAGTCAGTCAGAGAAGCTAGAGATATATCCTAGGCTTGTTTGAAAGATATGGGACATGGAGACCACAGTTTCCCTTTAAGTACCAGACTTCTACCATAACAAGGTAGAATAACCATTAGTTATATTGATAACCAAGTAATAAAAAATCAATATAATGTTAACAATTCTCTCCTAATCCATAATCTATTTATATGATGGTCCTACCTTGGTAATGAGTCTACAGAGCCCCCAATTTGTGCTTCTAATGTGGCTACTTAAATGGAAATCCTAAAATCTTTCCCTAAGCCCCCTCTGCTGATGCGTAATTACTACAAAGCCAAGCTCTTTCCTTTTATTTGCACAACATTTCAATAAGATATTAAAAGGCACATTCAACCCCAACCCTAAATGCAATACTTACCTGTCTACCAAGCATTCCCAAAAGAAGATGCTTACAACCTACCTCTGCCTCTTACACAGAAATGAATTAAGATCAAATGGTGCCCCAGCCTGGGCTGTAATACTGAAGCTGGGCTTCTCTGCCCCTATGTGCTCCTTGCATGAAATGTGCACAGGCATAGAGCTACTCCCTAAAGCAGTGGCTCTCATTAAACATGCGCTTAGCATATGGTTTATGTAAGGTGGATAACATGCTGAGCTTTAGAACCATAGTGGTGAGGCTATATGCCCAAGATATTATCAAGGATTCCATGATGCAATACCAATCATTTCCTTTAGATGGCACTATAATATTATGGGTTTTATTCCTCCAAAGTGCTGATGTGTTTGTCTCTAAAAGCATCTTTAGACCATCAGATCACGTTTCCAGCCTTAGAAGCAAATCTCCCTATAAATCCAACAGATTTGCTTTCTGTGCCGAGATTTTTATTTTAGAAGGAAAAAAAGAGGGACGAAAACAAGCTCCTGGGTTTCATCTGTTTTTTTCTAGGCGTCCGCCATGAAGGCTAATGATAAATAGGCTCATGTATTGTACAGATCCATCTATCCCTGAACACAACACTGGCTATTCGTCTCTTTTAATAAAGAAAAAGAAATCCTATTTCCCTGAACCTTCCAGACTCCACTAGAGACCTGTACCCACCCATTAACTGTACACCGAACCGGACACCCATTCAAACAGGTTTTGTTTGACCCAACCTCCAAACTGCTAAACACATTTTTGCTACCTCCCATTATTGCTTTGTTATCATTAGATCCTTTCACCTTATAACCCTTTCATATGTTACCCCAAACTTCTTCCACTGTAAACACCTTCTGCAACATAAACAAGCTCCCTGCCCTACTCCTCCATGCAGGGCCGGATTTACCATTAGGCACAATCAAAGCCGGCCTTTGATATGGGCGACCTGTGCAACCGCATGGGTTGCATTACCAGGGGCTGACAGCTGGAAGTCTTAGGTCACGGACCTGTAGCTCAAAGTTGTGCATCAATGCCACAGCCCCCCTAGTTACGGTCCTCCAGGTCAAATATATGTATCAGCACCTCACACATACTAAGCCCCAAACACATATAAGCTTTACTTAAGATTGTCTGTATGCTGTGCTGTGTCTGTGCATTTAGTATGTTACTTGTTACATAATGATGTACACCATATATACAAGTACGCACTGAAGATACCGAAAGACAGTAAGCGCAGGTTGGGTACTTGATTTGAAGGCAAGCAGCATTCAACAGAGTATGTGTGTGGCCAGGGGGGTGGGTTTTTTTGGGGTGGGGTTGGGTGCTAGGCGCCAGTAACAAATCTTGCCAGGATGCTATTATCCTAAGGCCCAGGGGGGCACAGTAGGCATGTGCCTAGGGGCGCCTGAGGTTGAAGGGGCGGCTGTCAATCTCCTCCCACCAATCCACCGCTTTATGGTCTATTTTTCCCAGTGGTGGACTGTGGTTCTGGGGCCCACTAGGAAATAGTAGACCAGAGGTCCATCCAGATATATACCTTTTAAATTGAGGAAGTAGGAGAGCAGCATTAAGCCCAGGAATGCCTTAGCTGTCAGGGATGGTGGACAGCACCTACGTAATAGAGGTCTATGGTGGTACGTCCTCATCATGGGAGCACACCACCACAGGAACCTATTGAAAGGGAACGCCGCACTAGAGCTATTCTACTCCGGTATCCGGCACCCTAGTGGCGTTCCTGGGTATGCACCTGTATAAATCAAGCTGCCCATATATTATCACTTACCGCAGATGTTCTTATGTAACTTTCCATCCAAACGCCGATTATAAAGCGATATCCAGCCAGAGAACGTCATGGGAACATCCCAGGTAATAATAGCTCCGGTGTCAGATACTAAAGCCGTTTCGCTTTTCAAACTTTGAATTGGTTATATATGTAAATAGTGTCCGTCAGGGTTTACTCATTATCTCATGTCCCCAAACTCCGGTGCCCCTACATTAGTACTTACCCGCCGACAGATCCACAACATTCAATCAACCGGAACCGCCTTCCCATTCTACTTCATGTACGATCGTATAATGAATGGGGCCAGACAGGACATCACGATCGTTTGTCAGCGAAAAGTAGAACGGGAAAGGCGATTCTGGTAATATTGATTGAATGACACGGATTGGTCAGAGGGCACGGTATTAATGTATTAACCTTTACTTCCCCTTTGCTGTAAATCTGCATTTCAGGGATTTTCTTTTGCTCTAATGATGGAATCGGTGCCCCCAGGTGGTAACTGGGCTTTTCTTTTACTAGGCCTGTTTTTTTGTTGGCAAATATAACCTCCTTCCTGTGGATGAAGCACGGATAGGGGCCCCATCATAGTTTTGATGTGGGGCCCAGTGATTCTTAGTTATGCCACGCCATATACCACTTTACAACCCACCCCTTCTTTGTGGGGGCCCCTTTGTGTTTCATGCTATCACATTTTTCCAGCAGTAATGTCATCTGTTCCCCTTGCTGGGATTCTATTTTCTATTTCACTCCATCATCCCTACAAACATTTGCCTCTTCTTTCGCCTGCTTGACAAATAACTCACTTTTCAAATAAATTTCTCCGGATCTGGTTATATTTTTCAGCATCATAGCAAACTAGACACAGAGATTATTTGTTTGGTTCTAATCTTTCTTCCGCTGGCTGGCAGGGGAGGAGGGGGGCTAGAGTTTTTATGGATCAAGCTGTATTTCTACAGAATTTCTGATTCTCATTTCATTCGGGCGCATTTGTATTCCGGTTTGGGCAACACAAAGTAAGGGATTTCGGCAGCGTGACTGAAAGAAAACCCCATAAAATGCATGAGCAGAGGGTTGGGGGGGGAGATGATAGATTTATTTTCTGGAATATCGCTCATGTCATAATGTGGCTACATCTGATGTCACAATATCCATTTAATAAAACAAATTTAATTAAAAAGGAGACTTCATCTGAAATGCTATGTGCGTCTTTATAAAATAGTCATCTGTGATATTAACAGATGTTGGGAAATGTTGGTGGCGTCTACTAGCTTTTTATGTTTCAGCCCCCGACTATAACAGACCTGCCAGCTAACCAGCCAGTCACACAGTCAGCTTACCAGCCATTCACCAGACAGCTACCGGCCAGTCCAACAGTGCAGCTTTCTACCAGTCCACTAGACAGCTTACCAGCCAGAACAGTCAGTTTCCAACCCGTACCAGACATTTACCAGCCCGCAGTCATCTTTCCTACCAGTCCACTAGACAGCTTACCAGCCAGTCCAACAGTCAGCTTTCCAACCCATCACCCGACCGTTTACCAGCCAGTCCAACAGTCAGCTTTCCAATCCGTCCACCAGACAGTTTCCAGCCCATCCAACAGTCAGCTTTCTACCAGTCCACCAGACAGCTTACCAGCCAGTCAACAGTCAGCTTTCCTACCAGTCCACCAGACAGCTACAGCCAGTCCAACAGTCAGCTTTCCAACCAGTCCACCAGAGAGCTTAACAGCCAGTCCAACAGTCTGCTTCCAGCCAGTCACCAGACAGCTTACCGGCCAGTCCAACAGTCAGCTTTCCAACCCGTCCACCAGACAGTTTACCAGCCCATCCAACAGTCATCTTTTCTATCAGTCCACTAGACAGTTACCAGCCAGTCCAACAGTCAGCTTTCCAACCTGTCCACCAGACAGTTTACCAGCCAGTCCAACAGTCAGCTTTCCAATCCGTCCACCAGACAGCTTACCAGCCACTCCAACAGTCAGCTTTCCAACCAGTCCACCAAGACGTTTCCAACGCCAGAGTTTACCAGCCAGTCCAACAGTCAGCTTGCAATCCGCCACCAGACAGCTTCCAGCCACTCCAACAGTCAGCTTTCCAACCAGTCCACCAGACAGCTTACCAGCCCGTCCACCAGTCAGCTTTCCAACCAGTCCACAGACAGTTTACCAGCCCCCCACCAGTCAGCTTTCCAACCAGTTCACCAGCAGAGATTACTAGCCAGTCCACCATTCAGCTTTCTAACCAGTCCACAGACAGCTTACCAGCCAGTCTAACAGTCAGCTTTCCAACCAGTCCACAGACAGCTTATCAGCCAGTCCAACAGTCTGCTTTCCAGCCAGTCACTGACAGCCTTACCGGCCAGTCCAACAGTTCTGTTCCAACTAGTCCACCAGACAGCTTACAGCCCGTCCTACAGTCAGCTTTCCAACCAGTCCACAGACAGCTTACCAGCCAGTCCAACAGTCAGCTTTCAAAACAGTCCACCAGACAGCTTATCAGCCGGTCCAGCAGTTGCTTTCCAGCCAGTCCACCTGACGCCCTGGCAGTAGCAACAGTCAGCTTTCCCCAACCGTCACACCAGACAGTTTACCAGCCCGTCCAAAAGTCAATCTTTCCTACCAGTCCATAGACAGCTTACTAGCCAGTCAAACAGGTTCCAGATTTCCAACCCGTCCACCATCCACCAGACAGTTTACCAGCCAGTCCAACAGTCAGCTTTCCAAACCGTACACCAGACAATTTACCAGCCCGTCCAACAGTCAGCTCTCCTACCAGTTCACCAGACAGCTTACCAGCTAGTCCAACAGTCAGCTTTCCAACCCGTCCACCAGACAGTTTACCAGC